>CM067372.1:145510595-145925595 GCA_034401795.1 Chaetoderma sp. LZ-2023a
CCTCGGCCTGTCCATGTTTAGTCCCGATCAGCAATGTGTCCGGTCCATGATGTCCGGCGACGGCATGGCTGTTTAAAAGCCGTATTTTTATCAAATAGGGCATTGGAACTCTTGAATGCCACCAGTGCATCTCCATTGCTGTTGCGTGTGCCCTGTCCATACGATCCGATGCATAAGCCTAGTCCTGAACTTTTGTCCGCAATTCCGAGTTTACCCAGCTTGGAGTTGAATCTCCACACAGGATCTGTTGCCCTCTAGCTTGGATTGTAATGGCTGAGCTCAGTTCTGCACAGAAGGAATCTAATATTGCTGGGTTCTCTTTGGCTTTTTTGGCAGTTGTGCTATTGCGTTGACAATGCGACACTTAGCGGTGGTGTGTTTTCGCGTAGGTATAGACAGGAATGCAACCCGATCACTGACGTATCAAAAAATAATGCCATGGTCCAAGATCATTGGTCCGATTACGAAGCCTAAACCCCGGTATGTGGCCTGTTTTTGCTCCATGAGCACTATCTTATGGCCTGTCTGAAGTTGCTGCTCGGAATGTTTAGCTACTTTAGTCTCTTGAATGCATGTAATATCGATGTTGTAGTGCTCCCAGACTGCACCTAAGGTTTGCCTTTTTGATGTTACACTTAGAGCACGTACATTCCACGTAGCTATGGTAAGCTCCTGGGAAGATCGCATCGTCCGAGGATGTTGAGCACAGTTTCTTATTTGAAGAAGGTTGGACATAATCAGAGTTACCTCTGTATGCGGATGTCAGCCCGCAATCATTGATGATTTAGTTTCCCAACAAAGTTGGTACTTAGAGAGGATACCAGCGTGGAGGTGTCATCTTTCTCTTTCTTTAATGTGATGTCGCATTCTAAAGGTTTCATAAACCTAGCAAAACTATGCCCAAAAATGGCTGGCATTTATAAAGTTAGATTAAAGAGATATACTATGTCCAGTGTGCTGTCCGAAATAGTCGGTGTAACCGTTGAGTGATCTAATAACCGCAGCGTCTTTTCATTACTTCTGAAAGCATAGTCTACCAATGTTCCGCATTTTGGCGCAACGCATATTCCTATTTCAGAACATATGGCATCTGAAAGCCAACCATCTGATGGACCGGATGCAAAACTCCAACATCCGGAAAGTAAACCAGGTAACAAACTTATGGAAACAAAGGCTCTGTCTAAGCCAGTTTCGTCCACATTGTCGTGCTGTTGGTGGGTCAGACACTTACGCAACTGGGAGAATTATGCTGAAAACAACCCGGATGTATCAATTCTTTTCCTGTACTTTGAAAATATTGTACGGGTGAGTCTCCAATAGTACACAGATGAAAACGTTTTGAACTATGCTAAATCACCTGCGCTGCTACGGTTAACACCTCACCCGTGCCGATGGGGGATCCAGTTTTATCTATGACCCACCCATCTCTATCTAAGCTCCACTCACACTTCGACGTGTAGGGATCGATCGATCCCTGAACTGCCTTATCAATTTCCAGAAAGCTATGGAGGTAATCTGTCAAATTAGTTTCAAAATATTCAACAGCATGTTTATTAAATAGTAATGACATACACTTCGTACAACTTACAACGCTTGGTCCGTCATCAATTAAGCGTACGTGACGAACTTATCTACGTCATTCTTGACGTAATTGATTATGACATCATCCTACACGTCACCTAGTTGATTATGACGTCATATTATTGATGGATAAATTGGTATCCTCCATTGCGGCTCAAAGCGCTCAAAATGCTACTTATTTCAATTAAATTGAAATTTGTGCAGGCCAAGAGAAGACTATTTTTGTATATTTACCTCTGGTATTTACAAAAATCGGTTTCTGTTGGCATGCACATAAATATTTTTCGAGACCGCTGCAGGGCTATTTTGTCCAGCTTGCCCATGCAGGTAAAGAGCTTCCTAATTTGTGCTTATTCATCTACAAATAGTAAGGGGGTGGGGTGGGGTGGGGTGGGGTGGGGTGGATTGGGCTGGGGAGGCGTCTATACACGCTTTTTGATTGGCTCTCATAGGTCACGTGATTTCGAGGGGGGTGGGTGGATTATATATGGAGTGTGAAAAGGTGTGTGCTAGGTGGGCGTTCTTGTGCAAACACTCTTACCAGCACACGCCCCCCTTTTGACACTTCACATTTGGGCAATTAAGCCCTTCGAAATCACGTGGCATATGAAAGCCAATCAAAACGCGTACCTATTGATAACATGCTGTTTTGATTGACAAGTGGTGGTGATAGACATAGTGGACTCCAGGCCATTCTGACACAGAGCGAGCTAGAGGGAACATCTCTGTGTACTAGTAGTGATGGATGTTTTCATTGTACATTATTATTTATGGTATTATTAGAACTATAACTAGTAATGAATTTGATATTGCTCAAGTGTAGCAAGAGATATACGTTCTGGATATATAAACAGATTTACAGGATTCGGAAGAAGAGGAAGAGGAAAAAAGAGAATAGGTATTTTAGAGAGTATTTTATAATATCTTAGAAAAATACTACAAGACCATTGTGCCTATTTAAAAAAAACCAAAAACCAAACAGTCAAAAACCAATAATTAGAACTGCCTTTCTTACGTTCTGATAATTGCTAAAACTAAGGAAGCCGGGGGCTGGGTGGGGGTGGGGTGGGGGTGAGGGGGGGGGGGGCGATAGACTCGCTTATTTATTGACTCCCACGGGTAATGTGATTTGTGAGCGTGTGCTGGTCGGCGTGTTTGGAAAAGTACGCCCCTTTTCACACTCCTTATATGGGCAATTAATCACCGCCCCTAAAAATCGCATGGCCTATGGCAGCCAATCAAAAAGCGCGTCTAACTCTATCACTACTAATTCTGCAGTCCAAGAGAAGACTTTTTTAAATCTACAATTGTACTGACTGCCTCGGTTACTGAGTCAGACATTTCAGTAGTAAATCTTGAATAATGCCGTGCGGGATTTCTATTCAACTATAGGTCCAATGCCACCATTCCCAAATTATGACGTTTCCAATACTGACATTGATTATATATGGTGCTGTTTCTATGGCTTACTTCTTTATTAAGTCATCTGTTTCAATTTCATCTGTGAGATTGATTTCAACAATGAATATTAATCAATTAATCAATTAATCAATTAATCAATCAATCAATCAATCAATCAATCAAACTGTACAGTGATAAATGGGGAAGTTTGGTTACAATTTTCCCATTGGCAGTGTGCTTTTATATTACAAAATTATTATTATTATTATTATTATTATTATTATTATGATTATTATTATTAATCTGTGTGCCCAGATCAAATTGAATTTTCTACACGTAGCAAATTGCTGCATCGAAATCGGACTGTAACTTTTCGAGATATAGCGTCGCAAACTCGTGGTATTTTGGCGTTTACTTATTAATCAGTGTGCAGAAACTGCTCGCAGAGTATTATTCTATGATTGAATCAATTTTTTCAAACATGTCTTCTCCTAAAGATTTCAAGTTAGCATCTCCAACCATGGCCAGATTCAAGGGGGCATCGAGGTAAGTATTGCTATTGTTGTTCTTTTGGATCTGCCCAATAGTTTTCGAGCTATCCACTTTTGAGTGGGCAAAAAGTCCCATAGGAAATGTATAGGGATTTTCAATATGGATTTTTGAACTGCTACTACACCCTGAGTTATGGTAGTATGGTTCCACTGATGATTATTTGTGAAAAACGGTTTTTTTTCCAAAATGTCCGCCATTAAAAAAATTTGGGCAACAATGCCAGCTTCCGTTTATTGCAGGAACGAACTCGGGATGAATAATTTAATTCCCATTTTTGGAATGCATCTCCGCCAGTTTTCGCGCGATCAATGCCAAACTGGGCCAACAGCGGGAACACCTACGAGGATCGACGACTTGTGCTTTTCACCTCAATTCGACTCATTATTTCCGAGATATGGCGTCATGAATTACGAAAATAGTAATCGTTAGTCCCTTTGCGCCCAGCCAATTTCCTACGGATTTGAAATGGAAATTAAAAGTTCATGGCCATATTTTAAGATCAAATTGAATTTTCTACACGTAGCAAATTACTGCATCGAAATTGGATTGTAACGTTTCGAGATATAGCGTCGCAAACTCGGGGTATTTTGGCGTGTACTTATTAATCTGTGTGCAGAAACTGCACGCAGAGAATTATTCTATGATTGAATCAATTTTTTCAAACCTATCTCCTCTTACAGTTTTCAAGTTAGCATCTCTAAACATGGCCAGATTCTAGGGGGCATAAGGGTGTGTATTGCTGTTTATTTAATTTTGGCTCTGCGCAATTGTTTTCGAGTTATCCGCCTTTGAGTGGGCAAAAAAGCCCCATATGAAATGTATGGGGATTTCCAATATGGATATTTGAAGTGCTACTACACCCTGAGTTTTGTTCGGATCGCTACCATGCTTTGGTAGCATGGTTCCACTGATGATTATTTGTGAAAAACATTTTTGTTCAAAATGGCCATTGTGAAAAAATTTTGGGCAAAAATACCAGCTTCCGTTTTTTGCAGAAATGAACTCGGGATGAAAAATTTAATTT
The DNA here is from genome assembly GCA_034401795.1 of Chaetoderma sp. LZ-2023a. Taxonomy (NCBI): domain Eukaryota; kingdom Metazoa; phylum Mollusca; class Caudofoveata; order Chaetodermatida; family Chaetodermatidae; genus Chaetoderma; species Chaetoderma sp. LZ-2023a. The sequence goes on from CM067372.1 coordinate 145,515,154, forward strand.
CCATGTGTGGGATGCATCCCCGTCAGTTTTCGCGCAATCAATGCCAAACTTGGCCAACCGCTAGAACACCTATGGGAATCGATGGCTTGTGCTCTTCTCCTGAATTCGACTCATTGTTTCCAAGATATGACATCATTAATTGCGAAAATAGCAATTTTTGGACCCATTGCGCGGCAGCCGAGGCCCGACGGATTTTAACTGGAAATAAAAATTCCACGGCAGTATTTTTCGATCAAATTGAACTTTCCACACGTAGCAAATTGCGGCATCGAAATAGGACTGTAACTTTTCGAGATATAGCGTCGCAAACTCGATTTATTTGGGCGCTTACTTATTAATCTGATGCAGAAAATGCACGCAGAGTATTATTCTATGATTGGATCAATTATTTCAAACGTATCTTCTCCTACAGTTTTCAAGTTGGCATCTCCATAATTGGCCAGATTCTAGGGGCCATAGGGGTGCGTATTGCTGTTATTATTATTTCGGATCTGCCAAAGAGTTTTCGAGCTATCCATCTTTGAGTGGGCAAAAAAGTCCCACTTTGAAGTGCTACTTCACACTGAGTTTTGTTCGGATCGATACCATGCTTTGGTAGGATGGTTTTACTGATGATTATTTGTGAAACATAATTTTTTCAAAAAATGGCTGCCATTAAAAAAATTCTGGGCAAAAATACCAGCTTCCATTTTTTGTAGAAATGAACTCAGGATGAAAAATTTAATTCCCATTTTTGGGATGCATCTCCATCATTTTTCGCGCGATCAATGCCAAAATGGGCCAACCGCGAGAACATGGGAGTCAATGACTTGTGCTTTTCACCTCAATTTGACTCATTGTTTCCGAGAATTTGCTAAATTTTTTTATCAAAATTGTTGCCATGACAAGATTTTTTGTTTTGAAATTTTTTTTTTTCAATTTTTTTTCTCTTTGGGTCAAAAGTACAAATAACTTTTTATTGCAAAAATGAACTCGCAGTGAAAAAACCCAAATTTTTGGGGAAATTTCTTTTTTCAAAATCGCCGCCGAATTTTTTTTTGGCTCTGATCGACTTGAACTTTGGTGAAATTCCACATCTTATATTGTCTTGATTGTGCGCTGCCTCCTAAATTTAAAGTTTATCTATCCAATGGACGCGTGTAGGACAATGGATGGTCGCCATGGCATAAGCTCACTTGCCCATTCTGGCCAGGTGAGCTAATAACCATGATAATTGAGTCATTGGAGTGAACAACTAAGAAGAAACCAAACCATTTATTCTTGGAATGCTACACATTTATAAAATATGCCTGATTCTGATACAATTCAATGAGGGGGGGGGCACAAATATCATGGCTCAAAATTCTAGATGACAGTTGACACTCCACCCCAACTTGACATCCAATTGTCACCAAGGGAACACAATCATCACACATATATCGGTTAAGGAGAGCATTTCACATCTCAAAACCATCCCTGGTTTTCTGTTTCACCTACCATTCAGTAGAGAGGTGCAGTAAATAGCATGGTTCAAAATTACCCCTGATATTTGGACTGCCACATATTGTCAACCAATTGCCACTAAAATAACTAAATCCCCAAAGTTCCGATTCCCATTCAATTTAATTGTCACCCAGCAAAACGGAGTTATATTAGGAAGATAATTCCACATCCCAGAACAATACATGATATTCCGTTTCCGATACCATTCATTACTGGTTAATGGCACAAATACCATTGCTCAAACTTATCAATGACATTTGGACTCAACCCCACCGCACCTCCCTTAAATCATACAGAGATGTTAGAGATGATTTCATGTTTTATGACCATCGATGGTATTCTGTTTCCCATACCATTCACAATTACTCAGGATATTTGGACCCCTCCCACGATTTGGCATCCTATTGCCATTAAGGTGACAGATCATACACAGAGAAGGTAGGGAGAGCATTTCATATGCTACTCTTGTCAAAACAGCTTCTGCACGCAGATGTACAATTGCTTGCAACTGTACCTTCTAGTTATTATTATTATTATTATTATTATTATTATTATTATTATTATTAATATTATTATTATTATTATTATTATTATTATTAGGGGGCCAAGCCATCATGGCTAGCACCCTATTGTTATTGTTCTATTTATTATTATTATTATTATTATTCTGGCATTTTTTGTTCGCGAATGACGCGAAGACAAAAATGCTGGTGGAATTGAAGCTTGGCATGGCAAGAGGGCCTTATTAGTGTAAACTTTGTTCATATGAATTGATATGAATTTGCAGATAGGTTGGCGGGCATCTTGGATTTCCGGAAAATTTTCGCGCGTTTTAAAAAATGTTCGTCTCCAGAACCACTGAAGAGAATGAGCTAAAATTTGGTGAAAATCATAAAAGAGTGGCTTGCACAAAAGTTTGTTCAGAGAAATCGATAGCTCGAAAAATACGGATTTGCATATGGACCAATCAGAATCAAGCCGTCTAGCGGAAATATTGAATTTTTTATTTGAAGGAATTTTAAGCCCAAAATTGTTCATATGTAGGTTTTGGGGGGTCGAGAAATTCAAATCTGGTATTTTTTAATCTGTCGGATTAACGGTTGGCGGCCATCTTGGATTTCCGGAAAATTTTCGCACGTTTTAAAAAATGTTCGTCTCCAGAACCAATGAAGAGAATGAGCTGAAATTTGGTGAAAATCATAAGAGAGTGGCTCGCACAAAAGTTTGTTCAAGAGAAATCGATAGCTCGAAAAATACGGATTTGCATATGGACCAATCAGAATCAAGCCGTCTAGCGGAAATATTGAATTTTTTATTTGAAGGAATTTTAAGCCCAAAATTGTTCATCTATAGGTTTTGGGGGTCGAGAAATTCAAATCTGGTATTTTTGAATCTGTCGGATTAACGGTTTGGTGGCCATCTTGGATTCGTTTCCCGGCAAATTTCCCATAGTAAAGAAATTGGAAATTTAAAATGCCTTCTCCTCGGAAACTACTGGGTGGATTTCATTTATATTTTGCAGGAAGCATCGTTACATAATAGAGATCTGATTTTGTTCAAACAACGGTGGTCGTCATATTAGACCAGCCGCCATTTTAGATTTCATAGTATTTCGGGAAAAGTTTTTAAAAATGTTCTCATCCGAAACCACTTGGCAGATTGATTCAAAACTCAGGAAATATCACCGTGGGCATGGGCTGAACCAAGTTTGTTCAACGGAATTTGATTGGTCAAAAACTTGGATGGCCATCTTGAATGACCTAGTTTTCGTGAAAATGACTTCTTCTCCAGACTGAAATTTGGCTGGTATGATTATGGACTGAGGCGTATTACAGTTTGTTCAAGAGAAATTGATGCGTCAAATATCATAGCCGCCATCGACCAATCAATATTCATTCAGCATGATTGGCGGCCATTTTGAATTTTTTAACCTGTTGAAATTTGAAGCCGAAATTGGTTTTCCATAGGTTTCTGGGTCTTCTGATTCCAAATTTGCCATTTTCAATACTGTCGGACGAACGGTTTGGCGGCCATCTTGGATCCTTTTTCCACCAAAATTGCAAATACGAAAGCAATTGGAGAATTGAATTGTCTTCTTCCCAAGAAGAACTGGGCCGATTTCATTTATATTATTTTTGCTGCCATTGTTGACACACGATTGTTTGTTTTTCAAATCCACCTTCAATGATAGGTAGACTGGTCGGATAAATAAGATTCCTACTGTAACCTTCTCACATAATTCCATAAAAGTGACAGCATTAATCCAACTTGATCAAATATAAGAGGCTATTTAGGCTCTAAGACACCTATAAGAGCTGGCTCAAATAAGGTTCTCGTCTTAGCAACCGGGATGCTAGCCACTTGCCCCCCCCCACACTCCTACACCCCTGATGCATCACCGCTTGCGGCTATATTTATTATTATTATTATTATTATTATTATTATTTTTATTATTATTATTATTATTATTATTATTATTTCTTCATCATCATCATCATCGTCATCATCATCATCATCATCACAATCGTTGCTAGTAAAATCATCATCATCATCATCATTGTATCATTATTATTATATTGCGAATTGTTGGTGTAGCCGTTATCTTTATAAAGTTATTTTGTATCAGTATCGAATTTAGCCCTTGCATCTTGTAGATAATTGTAAATGCAAATTCGATCACTATGTATTTGGCGCTGTATCATTGTTACAGAGGAGCTCATATTTCGTATGGAACAATTCACTAGAATGAGCCGTTCCAGTTTCCCCGCCCATCTCTATTTAAGCTCCACCCACGCCCTGCTCGAGTTTGGATCGATCGATCCTCGAACGTCCTGACGATCAATTTCCACTAAGCTATACAGGTAAGCCGTTGATTATTTTAAAACTAATTTGACTGGGTGCTGTTGCTGCCTATGGCATAAACCCGCACCAACTCAAATTAGTTTCAAAATATTCAACAGCATGTTTATTAAATGGTATTCACACAACCTGACGGACTATTAAGCGTTTAAGACGGATTAAATCGAGAATAAATGGAGTCAGTGATGAGGCAATGATTATGACGTCATCCTACATGTCACTTAGCTGATTATGATGGCATACGACAGACTGAGGAAATGGATTCATGAATTACCGCGACAAAGTAAATTCAGGGGATGTATGGTTTCTCCAAACTATAATTTTCTTAGAATGCTATCTCATTCACCGATGAATTCCCCATATCTCAGTTTCAAAGCTACCATACAGGAAAACAGTTGAATATTTTAAAATTAATTTGACTGAAAGTCAAATTAATTTCAAAATTTTCAACAGAATAAATTTTATGTAGGGATAAGTCGGTAAAAGTGTCAAAGTGCGAATGAGGTATTTAATGTTTATTTTTGCTTTCAAATCTTTATTTTATTTAGCATTTTGTAAATTGAAGTATCAGTCAGTACCTCCCGACCACAGTAATCATACATGCACGCCGTTTAATGTTCAGCAGGAACAGCATCTTACAGTCAAATAAGTTCCAAAATATATAATAGAAAATTATATGAAATTATTATATCTGCTCTGCGTGATTGAAACGGCAAGATTGGTCAACCGACACAGAAATATCTGAGAGCCAAAGGGGATGGCCCGACACACACCCTTAAACCCTTAAATTTTTTCAGCAAAATTTCAATTTTCTGATAGAAAATTGCATTTACAGACGAAGAGAAGATTATTTTTGTGAATTTCCTATTGGAATGACTGGCTCGGTTATCTAGCCATTCATTCCAGTTGTCTATTTTCAAAAATAGTCTTCTCTTGCTCTGCAAATTGGGATTTCTCAAGACCACTGCAGAAGCCGTTTTTGCCTGATATGAGTGTTAAAGGGTTAAATTCTCGCCTGATCTATCAGGAATATTAGAACATGTAGGAGCCATGCTTATTCGGCCCAAGCGTATGCGGAACCATGCTTATTCGGCCCAGGCGTATGCGGAACCATGCTTATTCGACCCAGGCATATGCGGAACCATGCTTATTCGGCCCAGGCGTATACGGAATCATGCTTATTTGGACCAGGCATATGCAGAACCATGCTTATTCGGCCCAGGCGTATGCGGAATCATACTTATTCGGCCCAGGCGTATGCGGAACCATGCTTATTCGACCCAGGCATATGAGGAACCATGCTTATTCGGCCTAGGCGTATGCAATCTATTATGTGTTATTTAGCCCGTTAACACTTATATCAGCCAAAACACTTATGCAGTGGTCTTGAGAAATGTCCATTTGCCGACCAAGAGAAGACTATTTATGAAAATCGACCACTGAAATGACTGGCTCGATAACCGAGCCTGTCATTCCTGTGGTAAATTAAAAAAATAGTCTTCTCTTTGTCTGCAAATTGACATTTTATATAAGAAAATTGAAATTCTTTTGAACAACTTCGTGGGTTAAAGGAAAATTCAACTTATCTTATGCCAGGTATTCCGTGTATTATGTATTATTATTATTCCGTACATCTATGCATTGTATTTTTAGTTTTTTATCATACCATCAAAGACAGATATTCTCTGGAAGCCGCACAGATTGACTTTTCAACCCTAGACCCTCTGCCGCGGGTGCATGCCATCTTTAGTTTGGAAGAGCCAGGATACACGCAACACTTCGGGTCATTTGAATATAATTTGACTGGCAATTGTTATATTAGTAATATTATTTTTACTTCTTAAATTCTGCTTCCAGAATTTTGAGGAAAATATCCGTAAGATAGCAGCATTTCTTTCACTTCCGCTCTCAGACGAACTCCTAGAAGGCATAATAGCAGCGTGCAAGTTTGACAATATGAAGAATGCGCCAGTCTCTGAGAACCTGGGGGAGTTGTGGGCGCGTGGGACGGAGAAATCCTTCTATAGGAAAGGTGGGCCCATACTGTATATCACCCTGTTAATGCAGGTTACAGGGCAGGTACTGGATCAATACCGGCCAATTACGGCCCACTATTAACCCGGTACCTGTCCACTATCCTGTGTTATCAAGGCATCTTTTTATAAATAACATATTAATGCTAACTACATACTCAAAGACCTCTGCAAACGATACCTGTAGTATTCAGGGCAAATCTCCCCTATTATGCAAGAAAATTAACAGTTGTTTTGATATTAATAGCATGGATAACATATCAAATTAAAATAACAATCAATTTCATTCATGATTTATTACATATGGCAGAGAATGGGCCTTTCCAGTTTTGCTAAGCCCCGCCCATCTCTAGCTAAGCTCCACCCACACTTCACCGTGTTGGGATTGATCGACCCCCGAATGCCCTAACTATTAATTTCCTGTAAAATATACAAGTAATCAGTTGAATATTTTGTAACTACTTTGCCTGGGTGCTGTTGTTGCCTATTGCGCCCAGTTAAACTAGTTTCAAAATATTCAACATAATATTTATTAAATAGCAAAAACATACAATTCGTACAACAACGCATAGTCCGTCTTCATAGATACGTTCGTGATGTACTTATCTACGTCAGTCATGACGCTATAATGACGTCATTCATTATGATGTCATTCTACACGCAATGTGATGTCAGATAAAGTTGGCAGCACTGCACTTGTAAATAGCGACACATTGGGCAAGTCTTCAGAAGCGCACAGGGCCGAAATTATTCCTTTAATGACTAAATTTTGCCAAAAAATTAACATATTTGCTTATTGAATACCACTTTGCAGGCCAATTGAAGACTATTTTTTAAAATTTGCCACTGGAATGGCTGGCTCGGTTACCGAACTTTAAGTTACAAGCATAGATACCACATCTATATGAGTAATGTGGCCGACTCCCACAACCCAACGGCCTCACGGTTCCCAGCGGCATTACGGTTGAAACGGGAGACACGCTTTCTGGCGATCCTACCAGTATCAGGCTATAGTTCGGAGCCCGCCCCCCACTCCCACCCACACCCCCACACACAACCCCACCCACCCCCATACCACCTGTAAGAACTTAAAAAATCTTGCACAGGGCCACCTGAGTCGAAAGTTCGGACTTGGAAGCGTAACTACGGGATTTACATCTTGGATCTTATCGATTATATGTACACCTACTTAGCCAATTCACCATTACATTTTTAGCTATGCCCCGCCCATTTTTAGCTAAGCTCTACCCACACGTCGCTCGTGTTGGGATCAATCGATCTCTGAAATGTCTGATTATTAATTTCCAGGAAACTATCCAGGTAAGCTATTGAATATTTTGTAACTAATTTGACTGGTCGTTGTTCATAGTCCAGTCAAATTAGTTAAAATATTCAACAGAATGTTTATTAAATAGTAGAGACATACAATTCGTACAACGTGTCGGACTATTAAGAGTTAAAGACAGGCCAAATAGAATCATTCATGCCGTAATAATTATGACGTCAGCATACAAGTCACTTAGTTAGTTATGACGTCATATGACTTCATATGATCGATGTATACACTTGGACAGGCCCGTTGTTGTAAGAACGTGTTATTAAAATTAATTACATCATTCATTCGCTTTCCAGGTACAATTGGCGATTGGAAAAATTGGTACACAGTTGCTCAGAATGAGCTCGCCGATGAGTTTCTGGCAAAGGAAATGAAAGGCTCTAGATATGCGCATAGCTATGAGTGATGAATTATGTCGACCCACACTCAAGTTCAAGTTCATGTTTCCTTTATTTAAACTCAAGCCCTTCGTATTTTCTTTATTAGACTCAGGCCGCGACAGGCTTCATGGACATATGAGGGTAAACTAATTCTATGTCTGTAGTAGTAGTAGTTGTAGTAGCAGTAGTAGTAGTAGTAGTAGTAGTAGTAGTAGTAGTAGTAGTAGTAGTAGTAGTAGTAGTAGTAGTAGTAGTAGTAGAGCAGCAGCAGCAGTAGTAGCAGCAGCAGCAGCAGCAGCAGCAGTAGTAGTAGTAGTAGTAGTAGTAGTAGTAGTAGTAGTAGTAGTAGTAGTAGTAGTAGTAGTAGTAGTACAATTTCATCAACTGAACTCATCAAATGATATTTTCTGAAATTTCTGTTCACTTATGGAATATACTTATGTCCCTAAATTCTGAAATGATTTGTCAAACGAACGGTCAACATTATTTATTTCATATTAATATTAAGAACTCCAGGATAAAACTTTAAACTAATATTTTATTAGCCCTTTAATGGCTAAATTGTGTCAAGCATATTAAAATATGTGCGTGTTTTGATTGTCGATTTACAGGAAAAGAGAAGATTATTTTTGAAAATTTGCAACTGGAATGACTGACTCGATTACAGACCCAGTCATTTAAGTGGCACATTTCCAAAAGTATAAGCAAATGTATAAGTATAAGTATAAGTGTCTGCAAATTGGCATTCTCCAAGTCTACTCCAAAGACCGGCTTACTCTCAACCGTACAAATCTAATCATTAAAATTTCTTGTTGTTACTAAGTTTATCATAGTTATTATAGAGTGATTTATTTCTAGCTAGGCCCCGCCCACTTCTAATTAAGTTCCACCCATTTTCCACGCGCGTTTGAATCGATTTTTAACAATTTGAATTATGAATTCCCAGAATCGCAATTTCAAGGTAGTGATATAGGCAATCCCAGCAATTAAATAATTTGAAACTAATTTGACTGGGAGCTGTTGCTACCAATAAAAGCAAGAGCTTCTGATCAAAAAGTTTCGAAATATAGTCCAATCAATCTATGGTTTAACCCACCACTAATTGCAACAGTAAAGAAACCACTTTATTTTGTGTATTTTGGTCTCAGAAATGATGTATTAAAAACTTAATAAAATCTTTTTAGTGGAACATGGGTACAATATGCCATATATCTCGAGAACTGTTCATTTTAGACAACATAAATATATTACGAGTAGATTGAATCACCCAATCTACTGAAAAATTGTGTCCTGTGCATCCCACGACCAATCTATGACGACCTAACACAACAGTGACACCCGAAAATTCAATGTATGCAAACCATTTCTAGATTCACTTGCAAAGTTGAGTTCTTATTATCATCCGAGACATCATTTGACATACACCTTGCTAGAAGAATCAAGCATGATATCTATATCCGCCTTGACTCAAAGAAAGGAGGAGCTTTCAACTTTATCATTGCCAATTCAACCAGGCACGTGTAAGAGAAGAACGACTACACGAATATTCATTGTACACGCTTTCCTCCAGCGCGATATAATATTCATGGTATTTAGAACAGGCACAGCTGTCAGACTGACGCTTATCAGTGGCAATAAGTTAGTCGGTGTCCAGACCAAACTATTGTGCAATCATCGAAGGACGAGTTCATATCGGCTGGTAAGAAGGCCACAGTCATTTTGCATAAAGAGACGTCGAATGACTATCTTGAGAAGAGATGAATGACTATCTTGACACGGTGATGCATCAGAGATCTCAGGAACTTGTCACATCAGCAAAAAGGCCATCTACCCAAACGTGTTGCCACCAACATCTGCAGCGATGAAATACCACTACCTCCGAGTGTTCCATCAACTCCAACAATGGAATCAGACTATATTGGAGGTCGTTGAATGGGCTTGGAAAGTCTCATCAGTATACTTGTACTTGGATCCTGCACCACATGCTCTTCTCGAACTAGTGATATGAACCAGCAAATCAGGCTGTGGAACTTTGTGCTGTGTGTGCCATCGCCATGGAGCCGATTGTTCGTCGGCTTGTTCTGGATGCAAGGCGTTTGTCAAAACAAGCAAAATGATAACTTAGTTATATAGTTACATAGTCCTTTTCTGCTGAATATGCTGGACAGCATATATCATATCTTCATTGTCTTCTTCCATGTCTTCTGTTGGATCTTCTTGTACCTGTAGTACACGTGGGTTGGTGCAGAGAGCTGGATGGGAAGATCAGTTTCGAAAACCTGGTCTTTGTAGAACTCCCTTAAAAGTGTTAATCGTAGGAGCCGAGCGTTGCTTTGGTAGTTTGAAGCTGTGAATTTCGCATGGTGTGCGCCCTCAGATGGTAACAGATTCTCACGATTTACGTCATAGATGCCATGGACGTACTTGTATGTCTCAACTAGGTCGCCATGCAAGTCCTGGTATATCAAACTATGTAGCTTTAGTTACTTCAGGCGGTCTTCATATGGGATTTCAATCCGTCTATCAGTTTCGTTGGTCGACGATGGACATTTTCGTTCAGGCAGATAGCCTTACAGAATTCACACATTCTGGAAGTGATCTTACACGACCTTTGTACAGCAGCACACGCATGTCGACCTCCAGGCAGACAAAAGACCTTTCATATCATACCAATGATCCAGTTGGCTTTATTGACGGCTATCTCCACATGCTTAATATTAGACTAATGTCAACGCTAACGCCAGCTCATTTTCTGAGGTGGTGCCCTCTAGAGTGATCTCCTGACTGTTCCTTGGCGTGGTATACATTGACATCATATTTGATCTAGCCAAGTGCATTGCTTTGAATTTGGATGCATTAACTTGTATTTCACAGGTATCTGTCCATTCTTTTAGGCTGTTGAGGTCTGGTTGGAGCTGGTCATGGTCTTCTTTTGTAGCGATTCGTGAAAGTAATGTAGTATCGTCGGCGAACATCTAGACTAAGTTGTGGCCAACTTGTGACATGTGATTAATAAAATAGACGAACGGTACTGAACAGTCTAGGTCCCGATTCACTTCCTCCAGGTATCCCACTAATCACTGGTGACCAGCTGGGGGTAGGAACCATTAACTGCTACTCTTTGTCTTCTGCTATTGACGCGGCTGATAAGGAGAACTAAGCACTCCCAATGAAGGTAGAAACGGTTTGCTAACCTCGAACTTCAGTGCCAGGTGTTGGGTTGTGACGTCATAGAGTGGTAATGGAGTGCAGAAGACCTCATTTTCCGGTAGATTAGGGGGATCTTTCTATCTACTAGTAATACATTTATGTAGTCTAAAATGAAACGCTCTCGGGATATATGGCATCTTATACTCGATTGGAAGCCATCTTGGCAGCAATCTTGAATTCAACATGTTCCACTCAAAATATTTGATTAGATTTCTTACATATCACCTGGTGTACCCTTCTGAACTGATTCTGGGTGGTTTCACTTCTGCAATTAGTGGTAGGTTTTGTCAAATTTTGTGTTGTTTTGACTGGACTAATATTCAACAGAATGGTTATTAAATTGTACATTCCACAAATATATATAACGAATGAATCCAATTTTAGCTATGGCCCGACCATCTCTAACTAAGCTCCAACCACACTGCATCCGTGCTGTGATCAATCCATCCCTAAGCTCCATAACTATCAATTTCCAGAAAACTATACAGGTACGATATTGAATATTTTGAAACTAATTTGACTGGTTGCCCAGTAAAACTAGTTTCAAAGTATTCAGCATCATGCTTATTAAATAGTAAAGACATACAATTCCTACAACGTGACGGACTACTAAGCATTTAACACTGAATAAATCGAGTTATTCATGACGTAATTGATTATGACGTCAGCCTACACGTCACGTAGATGATTATGACGCCATATGATTGACTGATAAATTGGATTCCTCCATTCTCCATTCAGACGTTTACCGTCAGACCGTTGCCCCTTTTCCGCTAAAGCCACGCCATTTGAAGTATGAATTGTTAATAATATGATGTCAGATAAATGAGTGACAGATCGCATTCATATAGTATGAAGTCACATAGGCAGTATAGGGATCCATTTCTAGCAAGGCCCCACCACTTCTAGCTAAGGACCGCTCATGCTTTGTGTGTGTTGGGATCGATTTATATATTTTGAATCCTGATTTCTCAGAATCCCATTTTCAAGTCAATTATACAAGTAAGTTGTTGAATATCTTGAAACCAATTTACATGGGTGATGTTGCTGCCTATCGCCTGCAATGCAGCCATGTATATGCCTATCACAGCAACAGCACCCAGTCAAATTAGTTTCAGAATATTCAACATAATGTTTATTAAATAGTAAAGACATACAGTTCTTACAACTCGACGGGCTATTCCAAGTTCATAATGAAGTATTTCTATCAGTTATGATTGTGACGTCAACCTATATGTGACGGAATTAATAATGACGTCAATACTTGAATGACAGATGGATTCATCCATTGATGCATTGATTTTGCTTGAACCGAAACCGAGTTCATGACTTAGAAATTTCCATTATGCACTAATTGGAGACACAGTCAGCCTGCTTCACTCCCTCCTGCCTTTCTCCACCTATGATAAACATGATGTGTGCGCATGTGTGCACATGTATGTATGTGTGCGTGCGTGCGTGCGTGCGTGCGTGCGTGCGTGCGGTGCGTGTGCGTGTTTATGCGTGTGCGGGTGCATGCATCCATGTGCACATGTGCATGGGCTTGTGGGTGAGTGTGTGCTTGCGTGCGTGCGCGGTGTGTGTTCACGCCATGCGGCCATGCAGCCCATGCCTATGCTGATTGTGATATGCCCAATGAGTCAGAAAACCCAGACTAAAATACTTCCATTACACTATCAGAACAGACTGAGAAGTCCGCACACAAATTGTGAATATAGATTTTGCGAAGTAGCTACTTACATGTTCAGTTGCCTGTTCACATGACTTTTGCCCTCGCGACCTTTGTTTATTGTTGATGACGTCATATCAGTTCAACCAAAATCCTGCTATGCGCAATCGTACTATGAGATAAGTGTACCGTAATTCTATGCATTTCATGCTCAGTTTCTGATTTATCTAATATAAATATGTTACAACCGCAATATCAGATGCGATGCCAGATAAACTATTCACCTGGTTTAATCAGTTAATGACTGACCTGAAAGATAGTATAGCTAGTTTTACAACCCCCTTCTGTTCAGTGAGATAGCCGATTGAATCATGATCATCTTCACAATCACGTGAGGCATCTTCAAGGTTCATGTTGAAGAAATCAGGGACTTCTTTAACTTACTTGAGACATCGGTCGGAGTCCGAGATTAACTGGTTAAGACTGGGCCTGATGACGCGATGATTGCAGATTGGGGAGAAAGCTTGCCTTTCTCTTTACACGGATTAATAATGTCATATTCAAGAAGTAACGCAACTACTGGTAACGAATAACGAATATAAATTTATTAAAATTGTAACCAACTTGTAACTTGAAGTAATAACTTGATAAACTTGTATGCCTCTTCACAGAATAGCTTTGATAAATTGATGCCATAAAGCTAACAACTATAATATATTGATGTATCCCGTATTACAATAAAAACTGATTTTTCGGAACATCACTTTGTCGAGTGTTAATCCAAGTACTGTGCAAGTGTCTTATGTAGAACTAAACAAGCACATGCACGTGCTCATACCTAATTATTATTATAACCATCACTTGCATCTGATTGAGTACCTCTAAATACGGACCAATCTGAACTTATACTGAGATTTTGTCATGGTGCAATATTTGCCAGATCAGTCCGACACTATCCGGATTAGGATAATGAATATTCGACTAGTTAACAACAACATTCGAATTTAGATTAGGTCGTCAAAGTCAAATGTCATGCATGCTTATGTATTCCAATCTGGCTTGACAAGTCTGTGACTAAGTTTCTCATATTCATTTATAATGGGCAAGCTTGGGGTTCACTGAGTTCTTATTCATCAAAGTGCATTATAGGTTGACTTCTGATCTAACACGTACATGAGGCCTCATTTGTGGAAAAACTATGAGTGGGTGTAAGTCGTGATTCATAATCACATGCTTCAAATACTAAATGCAAAGTGAACCAGATAATTAAACATATGCATAAAGTCGGGATCAATCTCTATTTCCATGTTTTAAAAACATTGTCTTAAGGAACATCTTACACACTATTGACACAACGAATGGCACCAATTATTTATTAAGATATGTCTGCATCAAATCCGCCAATACTGTATCGACTCTTATATCCAACCCTTTATATACACCGCGGTCTTATTAGACTTGCAAAAATCAGTCAGTAAAATAACACACTACTAATTGGGATCCAAAGTGCGTTGGCAAGTGCGTTGCACTCAATATTACATGATTCTAAAATGTCAGCTGTTAAAATCAACAAGCTTAAGTAGATGCTTTATAATCAAGTACGATTCTAACAACTCGTTGTGATAGTAATATGTGTACATTCGTTGCTGGCTGCTATTTAGCAATATCATCTGGCGACAAGCACCTGGCGCTGCAGTAACAACTTAGGTAAGTCAAATCAATCTGATATTAAGCTCAACAGCAACTGGTTCAAACTATCATCAATTCCAGCTAGTGCAAAAAATATTCCTAAATGGAACACGGAGGTCTACATATCCGTTCATCCATCCATTCGTCCTGATTGTTTGACCGTTCCTAAAATTAGCGCTTTAAAAAAAATATCTGCATTGGAGAATGATACAGCCCTAAAATGGTGCTATCATACTATCATTGTGACTCAGTCAGTGGCATTTAACATACCCTGTGTAAAGCGGCCATAATACTTGGCTCTAGGGAATACCACTATATTAGTCAATCATATTTAAAATTAGAAAATCTTATAATGATGACATGATGGCGATGACATTAATGAATATTCATATCCGAAATGACGTCACTAAGTTTAGGGTCAAATACAGGCCCGACAAAGCGAGTGGTTAATGTAAAGAATATTCAGGTCACGATGATCATCGTGGCTAGCTAATCTTTGAGTCGCATCATATCCCATATTTACCATGTGATGGCCTCGTACATCTCGAGGTCTGTATGTGAATGCCTAGAATCATGCCGCTGTGCACTGGACAGCATTAGACCAACTCAACCAGGTGACTCCGCTTAGCTTATAGGCTGGACCATTCGTGATCAATGGCGGAATCCAGTTCTAGATACGCTTTACCCGTGTTATGATCAATCGATCCTTGCACTATACAGGTAAGCTGTTGGAAATTTTGAAACTGATTTGACTGGATACCTTGAATGTGCAGTACACCCCATCCCATGGAAAGCTGAGACGCGGGAGACGATAAATAACATTCACAGATTAAATTTTACCGATGAAGGATACTAGCCTGACAAACACTGACGATGTTAATGGTTGCATGGTGGCCCATGGTCACTGTCGACTTGTTGCTATTCGGAATAGCCTCCCGGCATAAGCATTGAGAATAAGCATTGGATTTATCGAGAGAAATGAAAAAATGTAATTAACTGTGTAAACAAGTGTGTTTATTTGATTATCAGCACTTATTTGAACGTACCGAGAGATCCTAAAACAACAATGATAGCAATGGATTGCAATGCCGCAATGGACCTGTCCAGTTTTAGCTATAACGCGCTCGTCTCTAGCTAAGCCTCACCCACACCATGCTCGTATTGAATCAATCGATCTCTGAACTGTCTGATTATCAATTTCCAGAAAACTATACAAGTAAATTGGTGAATATTTGAAACTAGTTTGACTGGGCGCTGTTGCTGCCAGCGCCCGGTCAAATTAGTTTCAAAATATTCAACAACATGTTTATTAAATAGTAAAAACATACAATTCATACAACTTGATGGACAATTAAGCATTTAAGACTGACTAAATCGAGTCATTCATGACGTAATGAGTATGACGTCATCCTACACGTCGCGTAATTTATTATGGCGTCACATGATGGATGGATAATATGGAAAGGTCGATTTGTTCTTTTAACTATTTTGCAACTACCTTTACTGCAAGATGGTGCTATCAACAAAGGAAATAACAATTCCTGGACATATTAGGTAGAAACTATTTAACAACCTTCCTTGATAACGCAGGTGACTAGGCCGATAATGAGTCAATACCATGCCGTATTGGCCCAGTACAGGCCCGGTAACCTGCGTAAGCCGGGAATTCCTTTATGTTTTATGATCTCTGGTTGGTTTAGGCTGAGAGTGGGAGTGGGGGGGGGGGAAGGATGGGGAGTGGAGAGTGGGAAGGGAGTATATTTTAAAGCTAATTTGGGTGGCAGTTCTCCTTGTCAATGGGCTCCTGTCGAATTAGTTTGTCTTGCCATAACATTGAGATTCTGGGATGTTAAAATTCAAAGTGCTAACATGCGCTGTTTTCACCTTATTTGTTGAAGACACACATGCATTTTCTATAGAAGGGTTGTTCTGTTCCTTTAGTCCACAACTCTGGCAACTTCTAAGTCATTGGTGCATTCTTCATGTTGTCAAATTGAGCCCGCGAGGTCGCCCTAAGCGCGTGCGCGGCCATGAGAGGTAAACAAGCACTGGCACGTTAGCGCGTGGAGACTGGCAGCTTATGTATATAGTCACCAATAGTATGGCAATTGCGTAATACCTGACCGATTCCTGTGATTTTGGTATGAATCAATATCAGAATCGAAAGAGAAATTTAAAACTGTAACTAGACACTAAATCGGTTCAGAGCTGGCGAAGTGATCGCAAAATTAAAACGGACTAAGTTGAGCTCCAATTAGAATGCAAACATAGAGTGTGCAAGATCGGGTGAGAGCCTTGCACCATTACGCTAGCTACCGTGCTTCGCTCACAACACACGCTCTGATTGGCTGAGCCGGCTGGCGCTGGCGCTGCCTCTCCAGTGAGTATAAAAGGACCTCTCAAAGTCAGAAACAAGCAGACCCGTGCAAAGTCGTGCAAGCTACCTCGTTGCAGTGCATGGGTAGGAGCCGCGCGGGACTACATGCAGATCCCGTAGACCATGTGTAAAGTTATCATGGCATTTGGAGTAGCGTGGTGCCGCCGATGAGAACAACAGCTTTGTGCACAGTCTGGGTAAAGTCGGACACACTACCCCGTTGGTTCTTCGGAGAGCATGCCCTGTCTACAGCTCTACTGCTGACACAACTGCTGCCCAGTTGGGGTGCTGAAAGTTGGGCGGTGTTCTGCAGATGTCTGTCGTCTTGGGCATGTGGTGCTCAGCCGCATAGCCACTGTACCAGCGGTCAATGACCCCTGGATCAACTACAGTGGCAAGCTAACAGTGTGACGTGAAGTCCAGGCGAAATCGGATGTGCTACATCGTCGTCTATTAGGAGAGAATTCCAGTTCTTCAGCTCTACTCTACACAACTGCTGCCCAGTCTGGTCAGCTGATGGTGAGCGATGTTTTGAAGTCTGTCGTCATTGGGATGTGGTGCCTGGCCGTATATCTTCTGCTTCCAGTGTGCGCATAACGTATGGCTTGGTTGCAGGAGTGAGCTAATATCGTGACGCACTGGGCACGGTCGCCCATATTATCCAGAAAATAAGGCATATACGCACAGGTTCTAAAGAGTGGTGGAAAATATGCAAGACGTTCCTATGTGATACTAACTCTAATTTTAGCGAAATGCCGCCTCTGAAGCGCGATGACGGCTCATTCTCTTACGACTCTTTAGAAAAGGCAAGCCTCCTTAACCGGTACTTCTCTAGCATCGCCAATATTGACGATGCTAATGCCAGCTTACCGCCTCTATCTATGTATACGGACAATACTCTCCACTCAATTACAATATCAAACACCGACATCTCCGATGTACTGTCCAATCTGGACACGTCTAAAGCTGTTGGCCCAGATAAATTAAGTCCGAAACTCTTATTCGAGAGCCAACAAGTATTGGTCCCAATACTAGCACGGTTCTTTAATTACTCACTTTCTAGTGCGCAGTTCCCCACTTCTTGGAAAATCGCTAATGTAACTCCTATATTCAAGAAAGGAGACAAGAGCTTATGTTCAAATTATCGACCAATATCACTGTTGAGTTGTCTTAGTAAAGTTATGGAGAGAACCGTTTTTAACATATCTATAACTATATTAGACATGATATCACTCTATATCAGTCTGGCTTTCTTCCATCACATTCTACAGTAAATCAACTGCTTGATATCTACACGGATATTACTCAAGCCCTTGACGATCAAAAGGAAATAATCTTTCTATTCTTCGATATATCTAAAGCGTTTGATCGAGTATGGCATCGCGGCCTCCTACAGAAGCTTAGGAATTTTGGTATCTGTGGAAATCTACTTACATGGTTAAAAAATTATCTTGGAAACCGATACCAGCGAGTAGTTATAAACGGCAATGAGTCCACCCTACTTCGTTTACATGCTGGAGTGCCACAAGGCTCTGTGCTTGGTCCTTTGTTATTCTTAGTTTTTATTAATGACATGCCCAGCAATATAATTCACAATATTAGACTTTTGCTGATGACACGTGCCTATATGTAATGTCAGATGATCTAAAAGAACACACTGCCACACTCGATTACGATCTACTGACCATGACGCATTGGGCAAACATGTGGCTCGTCGAGTTTAATGCCTCGAAAACTACATCTCTAATTTTTTCCCTGTGCAACGAGCCCACATCCTTTTCAATCAACTTCAAAGATTCTGAAATTCTACCATCAACTGATCATAAGCACCTCGGCATTACCTTTAATAACAAAGGGAATTGGCTTAACCATGTGAGTAATCTCATAGCAAACGCTCAACACAAACTCTCCTTACTTAAAGGTCTAAAATATATTCTAGACCGTAAATGTCTCGAGATCATGTACAAAACATTTATTGGACCATCGTTAGAATATGCAGATGTTGTGTGGGATAATATTCCACAATATCTTGTAATTCGGCTAGAGGATATCCAAAAAGATTCTCTCAGAACGGTATGTGGAATGACACGTAGTGCGAGCCCTGAAGACCTGTACTTAGAAACAGGCATCGAAACCTTGTCAATCAGATGTGAATTTCATAGATTATCTATGCTATTTAAAATTATTAACGGGATGACCTGTGAGGTTCTGGTCAACAATCTTCCCACACTATCCCAAGTACGAAATCCTTACAATATCCGTCATCCAAATTTCTTCACTCCATTCTGCTGCCGTACTGAGCTCTTCTATGGATCCTTTTTCCCAGCAACGATCCGTGCCTGGAATATGCTTCCTGTGCCGGTGAGAGATTCTGTCACTCTTCTAGAATTTAAAAGCAAACTCAAGGCTATGTCATCAATACGACAACCCCCTGAGTGGTATTACGTAGGCCCGAGGTTTGCCAACATAATGCTATGCAGGCTCCGAAATGGTTGTAGTTCTTTAAACCGACATCTATTTGACAACTTTCTGTCGGAATCTGCCAGTTGTCCTTGTGGGCACAATGATGAATCTACACACCACTACCTCTTACATTGTGCCCTTTTTAACGAGCAAAGAGTCGTTTTCCAAAATCAGCTTGCCTTGAACGATATTTCTCTTGCTAATCTTATGGTCAACCAGCTTATATACGGGACTTACACTACCAACTTGGAAATGAACAAACTGATCTGTAATACGGTATGTCAATACATAATTAACACCAACCGCTTTCAGTAGCTTCCTGTTTGCGAACTTATAGTTTAAGGGGTAAATGGACAGCAGCCCAACACGTACAGGTCGGGGCGAAGGCATCACCTAGAGCTCACCTCTGCTATTCTTCCATTTGATCTTATTCCTCGCTGTCTCTATCTCTCACCATCTCCCCCCCCCCCTTCCCCCCCCCCCCTCTCCCTTTCTATCTCGGTCTTTCTTCCTACTCTCCCCCACCTCACACTCAACATTCACATACTTATGCACACCAATAGACTACAATTAATTAAACTATTATGATTTGCCACCATTTTGTTGTAAAAAGGTTTTGAATAATCTGTATGTGTATGGGAGACACGGGCATAAGACTAAGTCTTATCGTGCTTCCATCTGAACAAATAAATCACGTTTAAACCAAACAGGTTCTAAATTCCTAGTTTGCTTGCAGCTATTGGCAGTAGTTCGTCAAGGGGTATCTTTTCCTCAACTAAGAATTCCACATCGTCCGTAGAGTCTATCTCTGGCGACGTACCCAGTTTGGACACTTGCGAGTTTGGTCTTATGGCATTTTCCCGCACAGATTTCAATGCAGCATTAAGGTAATATGTGAAAAGCTCAGGGGACAGCCCATCGCCCCGTGGGGAGTCGGTTGATGTCTCAAACTCAAAATACTTCGCTAACTTGACTCGTACTCTCAGCTTGGTGCCTGCAAGTATCACAGCTCATGGTCATTGCAACTGGTCTGGCGTAGTACATCTAGGATCTTATGACATGTCAATTACCATTTTGTGGAAATCCCTGTGCTTGGAAATCTCAGAGTCCTCTTAAAGTATCGAATAACCATGCTGTACAAAAATCTGCCTAATTCGAAGTAGCTGAATAATTATAAATGTGGTGATCAAAAACGGAAAAATACCCCTTTTCCCTCCACCCTCCCCTCCAACCAACCACTACCACCACCGACTCTCACCTCACCCCACCCTCGAATATGCGCTCCATTACAGCAAGACGATAGAGAAGCGTGCAGAAATGTGTGTTTCGGTATGATTGATGCGTATTCATATTTCCTTCACCTTACGGTAAACATTATTCTTGTTTATCACTTTTATGATATGATATTGATTTGCCACAATAGTCCATTGACCCGTAAGGGTAACGATTCAAATATATGTACATTTCATGGTAAACCGTACAATAATAATACAGATGGTGGTAAATAAACATTACACAATACTTAATATAGAAGGTGGTAATGAGAGTGTGTGTGTTCCTAACGTAATACAGATAGCTTCTATATCGACACTGGGTGTGATACTGTATATGTCTAAATCATCTAATCTGTGCTTATTCGCTCAGATCTGCCGAATAATCCCTTATATTTACATCTGGAAATTTTCACCAAACATCGGCTGTGAACTGTTTTACAGTAAGTTTTACTGTCATAATGGAGGGATACGGTATGTTAGTTAACTATCTAGAGTTATAATCACTTGTTAGCTGACGTCATAATCAAATGACGTAGGGTAGTCCTCATCATGATCCTGATTAGCTATGGCGACATGTCCAGAGGACATTCTTTCGTCGCAAAAGGGGGAAGTGGTCAGATAGCACGCATCTGAATCGTATGTCTTCTGTAAATTTACAATCTACTTAACATTATGGTGAGTATTGTGAAACTAATTTGGCTGGGAGTTGTTGCTATCATATGCATAAATGGTTTCCAGTTAAATTAGTTTGAAGATATTCAATATCTTTCCAGTATACTTCCCTTGAAATTGAGATTCTGGGAATTTAGAATTCAAAGTGATAACATCTATTAACCAGCGGGCAGAAAGTGGGCAGAGCTTAGCTAAAATAGGCGTCGTATAGCTATAGAAATAGATTCCCCCTCAGTATTAAATGTGTAAATATGTTTGTTTATTTGATAAGCATAATTTTTGGCAAAATGTACTGATAGATCCACAACAGCAATGATAGCTACAAATTTCAACGCTACAAATCAAATCAGAAATATTCATTACAAGAGACGCATTGTTCCGTTATATATTCTGCAATTACTTGAACGGTATCTCCCTGTCAGAATTAGTGGACATTTCCTGTTTATCCATCCAATAAACTGCGTGACGTCTAGGATGACGTCAAAATCAATGACGTCATAAATGGCGTAGATAAATACGTCACGAACGCTTAATTGAGGACGGACTAAGCGTTGTTGTAGGAATTGTATGGCTTTAATATTTAATAAACATTCTGTTGAATATTTTGAAACTAATTTGACTGGGTGCTGCTGCACCCAGTCAAATTAGTTTGAAAATATTTAACAGCTTACCTGCATAGTTTTTTTTGGAAATTGATAGTCAGGGAATTCAGGGATCGATTCCAACACGAGCGAAGCATGGGTGGAGCTTAACTGGGGATGAGCGTGTCTTGAAATCGAGGCGTTGGTATAGCAGGGTTGAACGGTGAAAGGGTTACACGTGTTTCCTGAGTAAAGATCTATCACCATCGTGTCTCTCTTGAATGGAAAACCCAATCCCTCACTCGTAGATAGGCACGATTTTAGAACCTTTCATGTCTTTAGCCAGAAAATCATCGGCGAATTCGTTTTGAGCAACTGTGTACCAATTTTTCCAGTCGCCAATTGCGCCTATAAAATAAAGAATTACTGTACCCCTCATAGATAAGTTAAAATCTTTCCAAAGACAAAAACAGAAACATGTTAGTTAGCATAATTTTGAACACCATGTAAGAAAGGTTCTGCTGACTATTTTGACTTAACTTGATTAGAAGCCATTTCTACCGTAACCAGTACTGGCGTCCAATGAAACTAAATAACACCAAAAAACAAAACAGTTCTTACATCATGCTCAAGTATAGATATTTCAAGATGAAAGCTGTCTGGGAACTTTATGTCGTAGTTTACACCTCCATCTTCTGCCGAGCCATCTGGAAACAAAGGAATATTCTCTGTTTCATCTAAATCGTTGCCAAGCGTATCTAGAGTAGCAACCTAGACGATTGATTCGCTTTGTTCCTCCTTTGAGCCAAATCCTGGGACTTTGATATTTATAGAAACTTTGTTCTTGATCTTCCAATGAAAGACATTCAAATTCCTGTCTTTTTGATGTTGTCATCTTCTTTTTCCAGTTGAGTGATCTAGTAAATTGTTTGATAGATCCATTATTTTGGTATGCATTGCATGTGTCTGAACATCCTATGATCTTTTCTGTCAGCGTCAATCGCTTCAAACCCATTTGTTCGCTAAACATGTCTAGACCAGACTTTTCCATGTCTGCTATGTTTATTATCTTGAATGTTGCTGCGATCTTCAAAAGTCCCATGCCTTGAACCGTGTCCAATCTACTGATAATGGTTTTGCTCTTTCCCAAATCTTTGCTGCAGTATTCCATAGCTTGGCGGAAGATTTCTGTGCAAATATGTAATCGACATTTGTTGTTTGCACCCAAACGTGTTTCTGTCGGTTCACTAAGGACATAATGGGCATTTCCCGTTAACCCATCAATCTTTTGATGTTATAATCAACTACATGACTTGTAGGATGACGTCATAATCTATTATGGCATGAATGACGTAGATAAGTTCGAAACGAACTCATAATTAATGACAGACTTAGCGTTGTTGTACGAGTTGTAAGTCTTTACCATTTAATAAATATTCTGTTGAATATTTTGAAACTAATTTGACTGGATACTGTTGCTGCCATTGGCAGCAACAGCACCGAGTCAAATTAGCTTCAAAATATTAAACAGCTTACTTGCATAGTGTTCTGGACATTGAGATTCAGAGAGTGCTCGGACCGATCAATATAGCTAGAGTCGGGGTGGAGGGGGTGGGTGGGTGGGTGCGTGGGTGGGTGGGAGGCATAGATAAAACGGGGCTTCTATTTTCTGCATATATGTGGTTTCCAGGTGAACCATTTGCATAAGATTAATCCATTGCATGTTACCTTTTGTCTCTTGTTTAGAGTGTAATCATTCATATTGTTATACGCTTCTCTTTTTGTGAATAATGCAATGAGGGTAAAGCAGCCTTCATTATATTCATAGCAAAACACTTTTTGATTCAGCCAGATATTTGTGTTCATTGTTTCCGGCATAGAGAGTTCAAGAGCTGATAGGTGGTCAGATTTTGGAGGGATCACCACACAATTTGTATGAAAAACTCTATCAAGGTCGTGATTAAATCATTTCGCTAGGTCGTTTGATCCTTGCAGCAAGGTCTTATCCGTTGTGCCATGTTCCATCATTTGGACACAATATCTCCCCTGCTCGAACGATCTCTGGAGATCGATCAAAGCCAGTTTTCTCCTGGAAAATATCTTCAAGCTGTTGTGTCTGATGAGTAGTGTAATCATTGTTTTTCCTGAAGATACGAAATTATTTAGGCAGTTGACCTTCTTAAACCTTTATCACATTATGACCATGTCTTGTGATAAAACCAACAGTCTCTTATATGTGAGACTTGTTATATTGTGAATACGAATCTGTTCTGAGATGTGTTTGCATGACCTAAAGATTTAAATCGCTTGTTAGCATTACTATTCCTCTGACGCTGAATGGTCAAGTACGAACAATTGTTTACGCTGTGAGAAATGTTCTGGTGCATTTTAAAGCACATTTCACTGTTGTTCTCTATGCAATAATTGGTTAATGTCAACTTAGGATTAAGATAAAACCATGGTAACATTCGTGTCTTGAAGTTGAGCTTCTAAGATTTCAATGTACCAAATGACTAACAGGAAGACATTTGAAAAGTATTTGCTAAATACATCATCCGCATAGAAAATACCTTTTCTAAAGAATGTTTTTTCAGCCCCTTTTATCCACAACTGCGACATTTGCCCAGACACTGGTGCCTTCTTCATTTTGTCAAATTCACACGCGGTCACTATTCCTTCTAAGAGTCTATCTGATATGGGAAGCGAGAGAAATGCTGCTATCTTACGGATGTTTTCGTCCAGGTGCTGGAAAAGAAAACATATAAGTAGACCTACTATTTTGATAAATTCAACCAATGTGGCATAGCATTATGTCTTATGCATATATTGAATTAATCTTCTGCAGCAGAAATACCTGACATTGATCTGGTGTTGGAAAACATTTACAATCTAGGAAATATTATCTTGGATATATTGAAATTAATTTTCCTAGAACCGGTTTCTGAGAAAATGTATATCTTTGATATATTGAAATTAATTTCCCCTGGAACCGGTTTCATTACCTGAGAAAATGTATTTCACTATGCATACACACCTTCATAGGTACACAATTGTAAGCACCAAATATAATAGTTGTGCAAGCATTTTCTAGTGCGCACACACGCGCTTTCCTTACGCACACACAAACGCGTGCGCGCGTACGCACGCAAACACACGTACACACGCAAACGCAAGCACACACACACAGAGGCACGCACGCATGCACGGTCGCACACTCACGCGCGCTCACACACACACACGCATGCACATACACACCGAGGGAAAGGTTGTGCGTGGAAGGGAAACAACCTTCTGAAAATTGTATACTATTCCCATAAATCAACTATCATGAACGAGGTGGGCTCAAATTAACGACATTGTCGGCTACAAGGAGACACATTTTCTTCAAGAAAAATAGCTTCAGACACGAAATCTCTGAATGAGCTTTCTCCGAAGAGACTGACTTTGCCATGTAAAATCAGCTATCAGTGGAACGCGCAGTCCTATCGTGGTACATACCTTAATGTACTTTTAGCTATTCCCCGCTCACATATTTTTCTTTTCATTTCTTTATTTACACACATCTCTAACTAAGTTCCGCGCATTTGACTGGGTGCTTTTGCTGCATGTAGGGTGGTAGTGGTGGTGGGGTATGTGTGAGGGGATCCTCTTACCAATTTTCAACATAGCAATATGTAGGCATACAACCGACCGCATAGTCGCTGGCTTGGCTGCACTCGAATATTGGACAGATGAGAATGTGGATGATGTCATAAAAACACACATAAATTTAACACATTGGCTGAAAAGATTAATGTGACAAGTCAATTGTGACAATGTCATGAAAACGATCGACAGCAATCGATGCTCTCGAACATTGACTATAGCGATATATCACTATTATGTGATTTGAAAGAAACGAAATCTCGATTTTATTCTGCGC
This sequence comes from Chaetoderma sp. LZ-2023a, assembly GCA_034401795.1. Classification (NCBI taxonomy): domain Eukaryota; kingdom Metazoa; phylum Mollusca; class Caudofoveata; order Chaetodermatida; family Chaetodermatidae; genus Chaetoderma; species Chaetoderma sp. LZ-2023a. The sequence continues at coordinate 145,541,101 of CM067372.1, forward strand.
ACTAGTGTGGACTGACCTGTACAATATCCTCAAAGTACAAGAAAAGGATGGGTACATCCGGGTTACTCGCGGCATAGTTCTCCCAGGTGCGTACATTATTGACCCAATTACATCTAGACAGCATGACTGGGGGTTGTTTTTCGGAAGGTTTAGTTTCCGTAGCTCTGCTTTCTGCAGCATTGCCTTCCTCAGTTGGCTGGTCCTCACCCAAAGCCTCTGATAGCTTAGGTAGGTCATCCATAGGTAGGCTCTCTGAGGAAAATATAGAAACAGGTGTTTAACCTTTTCATGATGAAACCGACCAAAAACCTGTTTCTACGGTAGTCCTTTGGAATGCCCATTTGCAGGCCAAGTAACGACTATTTTTGAAAATTTACCACTGGAATGACTGGCTCGGTAACGGGAGCCAGTCATTCCAGTGGTAAATTTTCAAGAATAGTTTTCTCTTGGCCTCTAAATGTACATTCAATATGCTAATATGTATAAATGTTCTTGTACCAAATTTAGATATTAAAGGGTTAATATAGCTTTTCATTAGACTACCCGTATGAAAAGAACCACCATCTTTTAGCCCAAGTAACTAGAGATACCTAACAAATGAGTTTTATTACGCGACCACCTGCCATAGCTGGCTATACTTTCACGGCTCGTCAAGTGCGCTTTATAAATATATTTACGTGTGAACGTTTGGGAGCGGATACAGAATTTTACAACTTTAAGAATTGCAAGAGACAAAGGAATGCTAAGTAAAGCACTGTGCCGATCTAGTGCCATCAATAAAATGGATGAACCCACTTTTACCTATGCCCCGCACACCTTAGCGAAGATTCGCCCATGCTTTTTGCGTGTTGGTCTCGATTTACATATTTTGAATCCAGAATTCGTAGAATCCCTCATTAGTGGTAACAATACAGCTAACCTGTTGAATATTTCGAAACAAATTTGATTGGGGGCTGTTGTTGCCTATGCCAGCAGCAGCGCCCAGTCAAATTCGTTTCAAAATATTCGACTGAATGTTTATTAAATAGTAAAGACATACAATTCGTACACTTGACGGACTATTAAGCTTTCCTAGTGGACTTAGATACACCATTCATTATATCTTTTGATTTTGACGTCAGCATACACGTGACGTAATGGATTATGACGTCATACACTTGAGTGACAGATCGGGCTCATCAATATGAGATGCTTTGCAACACGGCTGCTCATATACACTTCTATAATGATTAGCTAACTCGGAACCCAGATGTGAACGCCATTCACACAGGTTATGAAATATGGCAATACTAATTGTCAAAACGCATACGGTGAATGGCTCAATGTTAAACTTATGTATAGTAATATTATTATAGAAACACGCATTCAACTAAAATATACTCGAGAAAAACTGCTAATATAGCTAAGAGTCCATATAGTCCACAAACAGACAAATATCACCTATAGTATTTTATTGATTTAGGAGAACTTGAAGACAATAGAATGATCCATTTCTAGCTAAGCCCCGCCCACTGTGTACGTGTGTTTGATTCGAAATTCTAAATCCTCTAGCAATATGACGCTAATGTCAAGGTAAATATACCAGTAAACTGTTGAATCTGTTTTAAAACAATTGGATTGGGAGCTGCCAGTCAAATTATTTTTAAAATATTCAACAAAATGTCTAGTAACTTGTAAATTCATCTAATCGATACGATTCAAACACCTTTTCTGAAGAAGTTTTCCACTTTCCAGATGGATCTGCGTCATTTTGATTGTTACGTCACCTAACCAACCGACCAACCGAGACAGACAGACAGACAGACAGACAGACAGGCAGGCAGGCAGGCAGGCAGGCAGGCAGGCAGGCAGGCAGGCAGGCAGATATTAGCCTATGCTAGTTGCGAGTCACAACTAAAGAAGAAGCTCTGATTTTGCAAAACCATAGCAAAAATTTTCATACTCAAACAGTTGGCGATAATCCGTTATCAAGCCTTCCCACCGCCCGCGTACCTGCCCACCTTACCGCACGCACGCACTCACACCTGCAAGTACCCATACTTGCAGGTGGTCACGCACACACGCACGCACGAAACATGGAGTGTGATTCTGCACTAGAATCATGGATAGATGTTCTTTGGACACATCACCGTCGTCGCCGCCGCCGCCGCATCTCTGCCCCCGCCGCAGAAGCAGTCGCTGCTGCCGTGGCCGCCTCTGTCGTCGTTACCGTTGTCGTCGTTGTCACCGCAGCCGCCGCCACATTAGCTGTACAAACCTGGTATAAAATTATAAAACTTGGGCAGATACTCCTCCCAAATGTGTGGCACCACAATTTCTGAAAAGATTCTGATTTTTTTTAAGATGTTGAATTGTGAGACAGAGACATCCTTGCAATTTCTCGTGACGTATATGAACTTTCGGTTTCCATCCTTTAAGGCCGACTCAGTAACATCGCGAGTGGTAAAATGTGTATTCAACACACGTGTCCCTGTTTGGGTGTCTGCAAATAAAAAATACACTTGTAATAATCGTAATCCCCCTTGTATCAACAGCGCCTCAAAGCGCTCAAAATGCTCGTCATGTCAATAAATCCCTTTAAAGGTGCATATTCACACTACATGCTTGAAAATAAAATTGTCAAAATTATATGCTTATAGATGCTTAAATTATGTGCCTTTGTGTAATGAAACGAAATAAATCTGAGCAATTGAGGATTTCATTGCGTATAAATTAATATAATGTTTTAAGTTGTAAAATTGAATTAGAGACACGAGTCCCTAATTCAATATCACAACTAAAAAAATTATATTAATTTATACGTAATGAAATAGTCAATTGCTAAGATGTATTTCGTTTTATCACATTGAGGTACACAACTTAGGCATCTAAAAGTATACAATTTTAACAAATTTTGTTTTCAAGCATGTAGTGTGAATATGCACCTTTAAAGGTTAAGATTTCTCAATAAAATAAAACAAATGCAATCAAGACAAAATTAGTTTTGTAAATTTACCACTGAAATTACAAACGTAGTTTTCTGCTATCCAGCAAATTCTCATTCAGCAAGACCGCTGCAGAGGCTCTTCTTTTGGCTGGTTTAACTATCAGAGGGTACTGGTCAAGAAGACTCAAATTTTGCTTAATCAGTCTCCATTTCCAGGCCGGGAGAAGACTTTTGAAAGTTTACCACGGGAATGACCGGCTCGGTAACCGAGCCAGTCATTCCAGTGTTAAATTTTGAAAAAGAAAATTCTTATGTTTTCCAGCGAATAGACATGCCGCAAGACCACTGCGGAGGTCATTTTGGCCGGTTTGATCATTAAAATGGTTCAGTATACATAAGAGAGGTTAAGAGAAAAATTTTGAATCAATTAATACTATAGATTCCATAGCCTCTTTGTTACAAGAGCTAAACGGTTATTACGTACAGCTAGCCACATTGATACCGATTATCTCTATTTGGCTGGGGGTGGGTTGGAAATGATAGTTGTTCATTAATACAGCCCTATGTGACTCAATACGAAATATATCCTAGTAAGTCGGTTGTATTAAGCGATCATTTGTGATCACATTTTCACAGGCCATTGTAAAACGAGGTCGATATAGAATCTCGGTAGCTGTGGTTTACGCGTTTCGGATTTTCCGGATTTTTTTCAGATTTACATAGGCTTAGCTTTTATCAGGCCCAAAGGTGTGGAATCGCAGCGTATAGCCACATGCTTAACTGTGTTAAGGCTTGATCCAAATCGGACCAGCAGTTTCCGAGATATCCACAGATACAGAATTTGGTCCGACCCAGATCCGGGTTCCTTTATCAGGATCGCGGCCAACGTCAGGAAATCCCCATGCATGGCAATTTCCTTTGTTGTCCTAAAATTTGAGCCACATTGGATCAGCAATTTATTTAGATACAGCCCAGAATATGCTTTTGCGACGTACAATCTAAATCTCTGACTGACTAAGCGACATGGCTTGTTATTAAGCTGTGACTGTATATGCCGCGTAAATCGAATCAAAATTGCATAATACATATTTCATATTCGATGAACATTTCCAATTTTAGCTATGCCCCGTCCATCTTTAGTTTAGCTCCACCCACACTTCACCGTCTTGGGATCGATCAATCTCTGAACAGCATGTCTATCAATTTCCAGAAAACTATACATGTAACAATATGGCAGCAACGGCGCACAGTCAAATTAGTTTCAAAATATTCAACACCATGTTTATTAAATAGTAAACACATATAATTCGTACAACAATGCTTAGTCTGTCATCAATTAAGCGCTCGTGACGAACTTATCTACGCTATTCATGACGTCATTGTGTACGACGTTATCCTACACGTAGCTTAGTTGATTATGACGTCATATGATGGATGGATAAACCGGAAGCGTCCATTCCACTCACATCGCCGCACATAGTGCAACTCATGACCTGTGACGTCATAGACCTACTGCGCTTGCATAACCATAGAGAGAAAAGAGAGAAAAGAGAGAAATGAAAAGAAAAACCGTTTAGATTGATTGTGACGTCATCGATACAATTCTGACCTTTAAATGCTGGTAGCCATACATGGGACTCTTCCATAGGATCCAGGATTGGTTCAGCACTGCCTTGTACTAACATCCGGGTAATCAGCCAAACTAAGTGTGTACCTGGTTGCAAAATACATCATAATAATTGTGATGTTCAAATTTCCATAAACGCTAAAGTAATTGCGCTCGGTCAATCTGAAGAAACAGTTCAAACTCACAAATAGATATACCCAGTTAGTTACATTTCAAACCTACCGGTGTACACATCTGACAGTTTTGAGATCGGGAGCCTATATGGAAGAACACTTAACTGGGCGTGTTTCTCTTTGCAAAGGATTAGCTGGAAATTAGAACACGTTAGTAGACGAGACGGGGTAAATATGTTTTTCAATTAATGGGATTCTAAGCCTTTCATCTTTCAAATCTGAAGTGAGACGGATTTGCAAAAGGTGAACACCGCGGTGATGACTGAATACCCATCTTTAATTGATTCTATTTGTTCCCGATTGAATGATGGCGACCGAGCGATGATTTGTTGAGAGGACACAACCTGAAAACATAAGATAATAACAAAGTCCACCATATGTGACAGAAACACTTTCTTTCACCTTGTTATAATAACACATACACTGGATTGTGAGTTTCACAGCTTATTGAACGATGTTCAGGTAAACACTTTTCTTTAAATTGCAACAACTGCTTGAACGACTAGAAGATGACAACTAGTCCTGTTATTTCGTTCATATGGGTAGATGATTACAAATCAAGGCGATGGCCCATTTTACAGTGCTTACACATGTTGTGTGATCTCTGATTTGATGTTCGTAACCGCTTCAATAACCGTTTGAGAAGTTGAACGGATTGCTGTAAAGAGAAAGACCGCAGAGAGAATTACTGTTGTTTTTGCTGTAGCTGTCAGGGAACATTCATAAAGCTTCAGGGAGTTAAAACCCAATTGATAACATTTGCCCCCTTCACATTTATCGCTACTAAATTGGATTTCAAAACGGTCACCAGCTAAAACACAGCTAAAACACATTTTAATACTTTAGCTCCTCATTCAACAAGACTATTACTTTCAGGGTCTATATAAATGGTTTATTGGGTGATAGATTCATATTCGCTTTACAATAATAGACACATCCAGGTCGTTTCAATAAGAGTTAATTAACGTAAAATAAAAACGGAATTGTGGACATATCACCATTTATGCAGCTGTGTGCTATTGCCCTTTCGGCCCAACCGGATATTTGTACTAGAACAGGGTCTATGAATTCAGAATGGAGGGAAATGAACTGGCTGTCAAACTAATTAACTGTGTACAATCTATGTATAAAGTGGCAAGGATGTAATCATAAAGAAAACAAGATCTTCGGAAATGGCACATAATACCACACCTTGATTAAGAGACAAGGAAAAAGCAAACAGAAAAAGATATAACTAATTTTGTGTTCATCAATATCACAGATCATCGCTACATGTTGGTCGACATCCTCATGGTGTTCAGATCACCATCGATTTCGATAGGCTTCTTCCACGGTCCTACTCCAATGGAATTATGGTATCTGAACTGATCAAACAAACAGTTGCAAGGCTATCATCCGGAAGCTGGTTTTCAAGATGACCTATGTCTCTGGCAGCCATATAGGTTTCTTCCTCACTGCTAATGTAATAATCGCATGAAGGCTCACGATGATCTGACATCTGATAGCAGCATAATCATCAGGAATCAGCTTTCCAAGTGGCCACGAACATATTGAATCACAATACATATGTAAAGGCTTCTTTCTCAGATGTAGATCAATCAACCTACGAAGTTTCAAAACGATTCCACAAACGTAACGGAATTATCATCTGCGACGCAATTTTCAAGAGGACCGACAATGATTGACTGCCATATTTGATTTCGGCCCATCTTCAATTTTAATCGGGTCATTTCTAAGATCTATTCCAGTGACCCTATTAAATGTCAAACTGATCGGATACGTGCTAGCTGTGTTATCATCCAGAAAGCAATTTTCAAGACTGCCATATTGAATTTCGGGTCATCGTTGCTTCCGATAAGTTTCTCTTTTAGACAGAGTCCAATGGAGCTGAATGAACCTATGACGTTTTAAATCACTCCAACAACTCGTAGTCATGTTATAAGATAGATACCCGTCTACCGCCTACACGCATGTATGCCCGCCGCCCGCACACCCGCGAGGCCGTTCACCCAGAATGACGGAATAACTTGATATATGTGGTGTGTCTGCATGTATTCCATGCACAAGCTTAAGAAATGTGACGTAGGAGGCAATCAAATACCGGGGTGGCCATCCTGTGGGAGCGCTGAACTCTGCCAATTGCTGGATGATGCCAGAGTATTTTAAGCGAGCTCTCCATTTAGCATTTTCAGAATCGCCTGCTGTAGCCTGTAATCCTACAAACACACAATGTCAGAATTCCTACAGGAGACACATTTGTGTAAACTACCAATCCATTTTTCGATACGGATCTCATGTGGGAAGCGCGCCAATGACATCGTGTGAAATGGCAAATGTGCCCTCCTTCGCATGCTGATATGAAAAGATGATCTAAGCCGCGTTGGTTAGCTTTCACACTTTTATGAAGTCCTTGAACCGGGAAAAGCACACGTCATATGCAAATAACATCCCCTAACTGGGCCTGAAACTACATGCAGCATGAGAGTAAAGTTAAGGAAACCCGGCGAGTTTAAGAGCAATGTTGATAGTTACCAAGACTATAGATTTAGTATCTGCCCTTGTAAATTATACCCATCCTATAGAGGCAAAGGTTGAATTGGAGTGTGCCATTGTGTGTGTTCTGGTTATGAACAAGAATGTTCACATCCCTGGATTAAAAACCGTAGATTATATTTATTCAAGCAACATGGTATCAATATATGCGTCCATGATATACCAGCAACACGTAACCTGGGTAGAACATAACAAGCGAACCTACTACCAAGCCTCTGAATGGGAGCAGAACTTTGATGTCAATTCACTATTTCTCGGTCCCACAAAGGATGGGTGGATAAAAGGAAGAGTACACACTCATAGACTTGCTGCGAGGTTCACCAGCCCATTTGTTAATGTAGTTAGGCGTATATGCCATGCCATTAACACACGCACAACAGCTACGTGCACATCGCGTAGATGTTCATTTCGATTAAAAGGTTATCCTGTAGAGAACTAAACCAAGTAAAATAAGAAGAAGAGAAGTGTCAGAGCAACTGTTCTATTGGAACACTAGAGAAGGCAAAACAAATACCGTCGTAGAACAAGACTGCGAACCGATCACAAGGTGATGGTGGCTGAGAACGCCTACACCCATACACATCGCCAGTGCGTTCCACACCATCTACCATTCCTAGTAAGGCCAACGCAACTGGAACAGTGGACCCTTGCATGTAATGCGGCAATAGTAGGATCCATTTTATGCTATGCTCGCCTATTTTCAGTTGAACTCCCTCACCCGCAATGGAGGAATCCCATTTATCGATTAATCAACCCGCAATTGTCTAAAGAGCCACTAAATGTGGACGTTCAAAATGACGTCACTAAGGACACAGTCACAGTACTTCTAATGAAGGGATCCATTTCTAGTTTTGTTCCGCCAATTTCTAACTAAGCCCCGCCCACGTCAGCTTAGATGTACATCCCGTACAATGGAGATACTCCCCAAGTTTTATGACCGACTTAATATACGCCATTATAATTGTGATGTCAGCCTGCCTATATGTGACTTAATTCATTATGACGTCAGATCGGATACCTATATAAAATACGGATTGGCTGTCTAATTTGTCAGTGCGCGTGATCATTCTACTGTATGCCATGTTATCTATGGTGCAGTGTCTTTTGGCATTGTAGGGGCAGCCCTCAGTATCTCGCGGCGGTTATTGTTTAAAAGTAGACCTATAGATACCTGAACGTGGAACTGTAACCACAACGATGTCATCTTTTCTCCACTCAAATCTACGTATTTTCTCGGGTTGTATTTTAGCAATTGGCAGGAATTCTGGCGCAAACCAGTACTCTAGTGACATAATATCGGGCTGTGCATCGGTCTTCTTCTCAGTCGACATGCTCTTTAAGAAAACAAATGGAATACATGTTGCGAGACGCAAATATACCAACATGATGCCAATTAAACAAGAAATATCAGGTTTAAATCACAATTTGTCAAAATACATGACGAAGCCGGCTAAAACGAGTCTATGTAGTGGTCTTGACAAATATCAATTTACAGGCCAAGAGAAGTCTTTTTTTGAAGTTTTACTACTGGAATAACTGGTTCGATAACAGAGCCAGTTATTCCAGTAGCAATTTTCAAAAGTAGTCTTCTCTTGGTCTGCAAAGGACATTCAAAAAGCAAATATTTAAATTTTCTTGAACAAGGTAGAACAGAACCTTTTGAATTCTGTAGGTTCACATTGATGTTGCCTATTTATGAATCAAGTTCACGCCGATTTCTCTGAGAGCGTAACCACTTGTCCTAAGCTCATATGTAAAGACCAGCTAAATCTAGGACGCGATCTCATGCGTGTAGTCTACCATAAGACACTCATTTCGCCTGACCCATATTACGAACTTTATTTCGCCTTAAATCCCCCGTGAAGATCTGGTCGTATTGGTGGGGTTTTTTGGTGTTTTTTTTATCGATATAGCGCATATCAGCGTGTCAAATGGGCAGAGTGTGCAAGGTTACTCTACTCAAATCAATAATCCAGCTGGATGATTTTAGGCTTTTGCACTCTCCTGGGAAATCCACGCGGTACCTTATATAGATAATGGTACCGTGTATAAATCGTGCTACCGTAGTGCGAACAATGACGATTTTAGTGCATAATTTCACATTTTACGAGATTGTTGTCTCATTCAGCTCGATGCCTCCTCCAAAATGCGTGCAATAGTTAGATGATGTTGCCACAAAGACGTACGAAGCTACGTATTCCTCATAGGGCGTATGACGGGTAATTTCGGTGTATAACATATTATGTGGAATTTTTTGTTATTAATATGACTGGAAGCCATTGCTGCCTTCCAGTCATATTTATTTTTAAATATCCAACAGCTTTACTGTTTGTTTATTCCGAGATTGAGATACGGGAAATCTAACGATGAAAGGGATAGTGAATCTCTTACACAAGCACTTGTCGGTAGGTTGTGGTGGATGGCGGGTGGGGTCGGGGGTGGGCTAATCTAATTAGTAAATATAAAATATCTCTCAAGAGACCAGTCACTGAAGCTTTACTCTTTTGAAAAGGAGTTCACCTTTTACATTCGAGATGCTAATTCACAGACGATTATTAAACTGTAATAAATAATACAATAATCTCAGGCTAAGGCCCGGTATGGTGTCTTCCCGTCTTTCAGTCCCTGATGGCCGAACCGAATGCATCCAGTTCATTCTACCACAATAATGCAGGTGTTTCTTATAATTAAACGTGTGGGTATAATAATGCTTTGCTACAGCGATGTGTATTGCGAAGAACAATTCGGCTGTATCACTACAGTTAAACTGTATACCGAAATCTTGTCTTTAAGAAGCTCTCATCGAGACATCATCGAGATTACAGCCAATCCCCGCCTTACTCTGTGAACAGCACAGCAATCATTGCTAGCAACAGCACCCAGTCAAATTAGTTTCAAAATATTCAACAGGTTACCTGTATAGTTTTCTGGAAATTGATAGTTAGGGAGTTCAGGCATTGATCGATTCAACAACGAGCGAGGTGTGAATGGAGTGAATGGTGTGAATGAAGCTTAGCTAGAGATGGGCGGGCCTTAACTAAAACTGGAAAGGTTCATTTACTGCTCAGACTGTGAACAACATAGCACAATTTCCGCCAAATCTACAAGTAAATTCACCTCTCCAGAGTGTCCATCCATCCATCGTCTGACCTCGTATGACGTCATAATCAGCTCAACGCGTGTATGATGACGTCACACTCATTACGTCATAAAGGGTTCTATATAGACCGTCATCAAATCTCAAAGAGTCCGACATGTTGTATAAATTGTATGTCTTAGTAATTCTTTGCTATTTAATAAACATGTGTGTGTGGTGTGTGTGTGTTGTAATATTTGAGGCGTTTATATGCTAGTTCCCAATGCTAGGGTCTAGACTCACGCCTGGCCTTTATGGTTTCTGTTGAATTCTTGTGAATTCTTGTGACGTCGGTTTGTGCATTAGCTTGTGTCTCTCTCTGTGTGTGTGTGTGTGTGTGTGTAGATCGTTGTCTCTCGATTTTGTCTCATGTTGCTGTTCTTTTCCATGGCTTTTTTTGTTGCTCCTCATGCTTGGGCATGTGTAATGGGGATGGCCTAACCTGGACCTAACAGGGGTGGGTAAGGGATGGGGTAGGTGTTGGGTCGGGGGAGGTGCGTACGGTCTTATGACCTGATGCACCCAAGGGGGGGGGGGCTTTAGGTCAGAGACCTCCCGGCCCCTTTGGGGGGAGTGGGGAGGTTGGGGTGTGGGGTCTTTCGGGTCCTGGGACCCATTTGGTCTTCTGGCCATCATCCGAGCAGGCACCAGCGCGCACTTGTTTGATTTTGATTGGTTAGGTAGCCCGTATGGTGACTGTGTCCGTCCGAGAACGAACTCGATCAGTCATCCGGGTTACATCCCTCCATAGTCCCCTCGAAAATTCCGAAAGATTCTAATTCTAGCAATTTGGTTTTGGTTTTGTAATCCGTATGTTGCGTGGTTCCATCCGAGGAGGGATCCATTCAGCATCCGGTTTACTTTGACTATGCCGAAATTTCTTGCCTACCTAGCCATAGCTCACGTTCACACAGTGATGGGCACTGTATGACGGGACCTCAGTTTAAAGTCCCATCCGAGAAGACTGTTTTAATAAACATGCTGCTGAATATTTTTAAATTAATTTGGCTGGGCGCTGTTGCTTCCTTAGGCAGCAACAGCACCCAGTCAAATTAGTTTCAAAATATTCAACAGCTTACCTGTGTAGTTTTTTGGAAATTGATAGTCAAGGTGTTCAGCCATCGATCGAGCCCAACACGAGCGAGGTGTGGCTGGAGCTTAGCTAGAGATGGGCGGGGCATTGCTAAAACCAGAAAGGCCCATTATCACATCGATCTCTCAATGTCGAGAGCTCCATTCTTAAAATGGTAAAACTATGTATTTATTTCATCAATTAACTTATGATCTCAAAACTTGCGGTATCATGCCGCTGATCTAAATGGAGGATCCGATCTGTCACTCAGGTATCTGACGTCCTAATTAATTACGTCACCTGTGTGGTAATGTCACAATCATTCTGACGTATTATAGCTCCGTCACGAAGCAGGAAATGCCCTTCAAGTGTATGAATTGTATCTCTTTTTTAGTAATTTACAATGTACTAAAAAGCATATTTAGAAACTAATTTGACTGGCAGCTGTTGCTACCATAGGCATCCACATTCCTCAGTAAAATTAGTTTCAAAATAGTCAACAGTTTACCTGTATGCTTGCCTTGAATTTGGGATTTTGGGAATACAAGTTTCAAAGTACGCAAAGCAATGGATCTCAACACCCGAATAGATCTCAACACACCCAATGCGTTGGCATAGCTAGAAAGGGACAGCTCATAGCTAGAAAGAGACGGGACATAGCTAGTAAGGGACGGAGAATAGCTATAAAGGGAAGGTCCATAGTTAGAAAGGGACGGGATATAGCTAGATAGGGACCGGATATACGCGGCTAGAAAGTGACTGGAAATAGCTAGAAAGTGACGAAGCATAGCTAGAAAGGAACATGACGAAGCTAGAAAGGGGCGGGACATAGCTGGAAAGTGACGAAGCTTAGCTAGAAAGGGACAGCGCATAGCTAGTAAGGGACGGGGCATAGTTAGAACGGGGCGAATCTTAGCTAGACAGGCACGGCGCATAGCTAGTAAGGGACTGGACATAGCTAGAACGGGATGGGACATAGCTAGAAAGTGAAGGGCATAGCTAGATATGGACGGGGCAGAGCTAGAAAGGGAAGGGGCATAGCTAGTGTGTGGCTGTGCTTCATAATTTTGTATCGTTTCCACCCTAGCAGATGTACGTCGAACTTGGCTCTGTCCAACCGCAGGACCCACGAAAGTAACGGTTGCTTATGCTGTCTCGTATTTCACGAAATTTATAGCCATCGATTCCTGCACGTGTCTCTTGTAATGAATTTAATTACTTCAATTACATCAGCTGGTTGTATTTGCCCAGTCATGTCTAGTTTTCTAGTTTGGCAGCCATGTTGGTGAATAGCTTGAAATTAATCCATCAAGAAAGCTCACAATAATGGCATAAACCAATTCCTTAGAATAATAACATAGAGTTGAACATAGAGATCAGCCTCACATAGCACTTACGTTAGGAGATGACAATTTTACGAAATACCCTTTAAGTAGCAGGGTTAGGGTTGACTTTAGATTATAATGGAGGAATCCAGATTTAGCTATGGCTCGCCCATCTTTAGCTAAGCTCCACCGACGCTTTGCCAGTGTTGGGATCGATCGATTGCTGCACTCTCTGAATCTCAATTCCTGGAAAACTATGCAGGTAAGCTGCTGACTAGTTTGAAACTAATTAGTTTCAAAATATTCACCAGAATATTTAGTAAATAGTAAATAGGTACAATTCGTACAACTTGACGGACTATTAAGCGTTTGTGAGTGAGATAATCACGTCATTCATGGCGTATGCACGATTACTGTATTCTGCGGCTGTAGTAGTAGAAATATCCTACAGCTGCAATCATTCCTCCTTCGCTTTTGCCGACTGTATCTTGTCCTCAACCGAATTCCTTAGCTTCCACAGATCCATTCTTGACGTGAATGTACGGAGTCCTGCTTTCTTGAGGTCACCTCGTAGCACGCTTAGCAGATTTTTGCAATGACGTCCTCTCCTGGCTTTGTATTTGCTGGCTCCGCGTAGAGCAAATTCCAAGGCTCTCTATGCTGGTGTCTCTGCTGGCATCCTTAGCACGTGGCCAAACATGGACCATCTTTGCTGGGTGACTTTTACAGAGAGCGGCAATGTATTACACATCTTATATAGTGCATTGTTGGAAATTATGCTGTTTGGTCATCAGTGTCCAGTGATGGTGCGTAGGTGTTTGCGGTGGCAGGCATCAAGTTTATCTAGAACTGCCTTTGGAGCTGCCCAGCTGTTACAGTCATACAGCATCAACGATACGCAGGTTGCATTGTATAATCATAGCCTATTTATCAGGGGCATCTTTGATCTACGAATCCATAGCTTCCAGAAGGACTGGGAAGCTATGTTCCCAATGATGCATCGTGCAGCAATGTCAGCAGTACTGCAAACCAGTAAGCCCAAGATTTTACTTTTCCTCCATGCTTTGCCGCCACGAAGTGGGTAATTATTTTCTTTAGTTTCATGCTTTGTAGATAGGTATATGTGGGTGAACTCTGTTTTGGATTCATTCATAAAGAGATTCTCAATTTTTAGTTTGTTTGCAACTATTGGGAGAAGTTCGTCAAGGGTTTTTCCCTCGCTTATGAAGTCCACATCGTCGTCATATCCATCTCTAGTGGCATACCCAGTATTGACACTGGGAGGGGGGGGGGGTTGGTTGGTCTTGTCGATCTTTCCATACAGATTTCAATGCGGCAACAAGGTAGCAGGTGAAAAGCACCGGAGATAGACCATTTCCCTGTGGGGAGCCGGTTGATATCTCAAGCAGTAGTCTCACTAGTCGTAGCGCATCTTCATTGCAACTGGCCTGGCGTAGTACATCTAGGATCTTTGAGCGTTTAATGTTTCAATGGCTCGTGACATGTCAATGTCCATTTTGTGGGAAGTCCTAGTGTTTGTACATGACTACCGACACAAGCATGCGTTGAGCCCATACAATGTATGAGCAGCTGCGTCCACGTTTGAAACCACTTTGACATGATCCGGTGAAGTCATCGATCTTGTCTCGGATGCGGCATAGAGCAACATTGGATAGGGGTTTCCGTATGCTGTTGAGGAGCACAATGGGCCGCAGATTGACTTTTGGGCCACATGGCTTCTTGCGTTTGGGTAGTGTGATAAGGGTGCCTACAGCATCGATGGGAAGGCGTTGCATAAAAGCTGAATTGATTAGGTGCGTGATCGGTTTTGAGATGATGTCACTTGCATATTTGAATAGTTCATTGCGCATGCCATCAGGTCCAGATGCACGTCCATTTTCAGGGCTTTAATAACTTCTGCTATTTTAATTGGTGTTTAGTAATGACCTGGGATCTCCGGGTGCAAGGGCGCATCATCGTTGTCACTGAACTGTTCCTTGAACCATTCTCGGATCGCCTCGGCTTTTCCCTGGTCAGTCCCGATAAAGTGTCCTTCAAAGTTGTGTACAGTGAGCGGTGGTGTGTAGTCAGTAACTCTCAGAGCTCGTGCTGCCCGAAACATTCATAACGTAATTAATTATGAAATCAGCCTACAGGTGACATTGTTGATTATGACGTCATACGTTTGATGGATTAGCAGGATTCCTCTATTGGCCCCATATGCATCAAACAGAGCATAATAATCCATCTTAAAGTTGGGTTGCTTCAAACATATTCAAATAATATTAGTTTATTGAGAAGCCATTCACCTGGCTAAAATTATGCAAAATATGACCATTTTGGACTGGTAACCGGTGCGTAAGGCAACACGTTCTGAGCAATTATTCTCATACCAAGACAAACACAATAAATTAAAATGAACTAGAATAATCAGATATTGTAGACCTCCGCCTTCTCGTCTTTTTTCATGTTGTAAGTATTTTCCGGATTTTACCGATTGTTCCGATCACAGCCAGTGCTGTTGACTCCTAGTGTATAGCTCCACCCTTTCCTATGATAAAAATCGTGTTAAATCCTACAAGAAGTCTACTAAATATCAATTTTTGATTCAATACGGATCCTGTCTTTTATTCAGATCACGGCCAATGTCTCCTCCACGATGAGATCTTTGCAAGTGTTCCGAAAATCAGCTATCGAACTCTATTGCTTACACTTGACTCAAACTCGTAGCCACAGTCCCTAAGTAACACAAATATGGTTACAGGTATTTGTCTGCTGCTCAACTAAACATGTAGCTCCTGCCTAGGTACTATAACTAAATCTAAGAATTTAACTTCCATAACTTACCCTATTTTAAACAAGTATTTCAGTCAGTAAATATGATGTTCCCTAATGCTCGTTTGATACACATGCGCCAGTTAATGTGCTGTGCTCAATCACATATCTTACTGGTCTATCTAGGCTTAATTCTCGGTATATCTAAATCAAGAAGCAACTCAATGTTGAGTATTTCGCGTCTAGGTTATCTACCTACCTCCTTGACACCTAATATAGCGTCGGTACACACTCAAATTAGTTCCCTTTATAATAACCCCCCCCCCCCTCTCTCACCTCACCCCGTAATACAGCTTATACCCTATTGATATCCTGGCACGGACATTTGTTGATTTAGTTTGAATAGCAATAGCTAGTTTTCGAACACTAAGATTTAACTTCTCATTTTTCCTCCGGTATTCCGCCTGTGGTAGGAGCATTAGATTTTTTTACTTCAGTCTGTCGCAGCAATTAACATTTCAAAGGGAAATATTATTTGATTCCCCAACTTTAAAACTTTAGCAGCGACATGCACGCGGTGCATTGATATGTATTTCCCGACGTTGGAATCAACAGATCACGTCACACATACGCAATGGGCCCGGAAGTGTAGTACTTTGGCAACGACATTGGGTTTTTTATATTTAACAATCTCATAATAAATAGGCGGTCCCGGATGTATGCCATCACATTACAAAACAATGGAATATAGTATATTCAATGCAATGCAGGGATACGAACTGTCACTTAATTATTTGACGTCATAATCAAAACACGCCACTCGCTAGATAACGCCACAATTAAAATGACGCACGCCCATCGGGAAGTCAAAAAGTCCGTGACGACAGTGCACGTATTACATGTCCTTCGCGAATTAATAAACTTTCTCCTACTTCGTTCGTATCGATTCAAATGACGTTAACATTAAAATGTTATTCAAACCGTTCACCACACGTGTCTTTCTAAGAGACGATCGTCAGCAGCGGTTACTGAATGACGCTGATACCGTCTCTTAGAAAAAAATATATTTTGTAATTGGATATCTACATGGCATAAGGCAGTGAACAAACCTATTAACCCTTTCACGATGAAGTCGGCCAAAATCGGCCTCTGTAGTGGTCTTGAGGAATATCTATTTGTAGGCCAAGAATTTATTTTTGATAATTTACTACTGGAATGACTGGCTTGTTAATCGAGCCAGTCATTCCAGTAGTAAATTTTCAAAAATAGTCATCTCTTGGCCTGCAAATGGACATTCAATAAACACATATTTTAATTTTCTTGAACAAATTTAGCCACTAAAGGGTTAAAATGCTGATTGCCATTTCCTAAGTATGAACATATCTAAATATTTCAGATTTCTGTACAAGCGTTTATGTTTATCCTGCATTCGCAAACATGTGAATAGAGATCATATTGTATTCAATGATTGTCTAATATTTGTTTAATTTTCTACCTCCTTTCCCAATAGTTATCAGAATTTAGTCCAGCCAATATTTAGTCCGCGCGATATTTAGTCAGGCCGTAAGTTAATCCAGACAGAATTTAGTCATGGTGTAGTACAAACGGCCGGGAGTGTCGGTGTAACGCGCCAATATCGAATTTGTGGCGTTGGTCAACGGCGCAAGCCCAATAACGAATTTGATATCAGCCCACCCGTTAGCCAACGGTGCAGGGGACCAATATCGAATTTGATATCCGCGCGCCCGTTGGCCAATGGCGCAGGGGACAATATCGTATTTGATAACGGCGCATCTGTTGGCCAACAGCGAAAGGGACCAATATCGAAATGACTATACATGGGCCGATATGGAACAGTATCAAAGTACACAAATTTCTGTTTCTAATCGAACCGTATTAATGGCTGGTTAGCACTAAAATCTACAGATGTCGGATTAATTTATTCAATATCAGAATTGTGTTTGATGTCATTGTGACCCGATTGTGATTATAATTAATGTAAGAAAAAATGATAATAATAATATTATAGTTCCTGTAAAGCTTTTTATTGGTGATAAAAGAAAAAAAATGAATAAGAAATGAATTAATTGTTGAAAATTTATCTATTCTTTGTTTCAACACGGATTTACCATACTTATGCAGATTGCAAATCTGTAACATCTTAATACAGTCAAAGACCCGTAAGAGGAGTAACCATTTAGAAATATCTTCTATTTAGGAATTCATTTGACACTTCATTTAAAATTTGCAATTAGTGTCCCAATCTGAAAGTGACAATTTTCCCCTTTGATCTGGCACCATTATAAAAATCTGTCTTTAGTGACTAAATTTGTTCCAGAAAATTAAAATATTTGCTTATTGAATGCCCATTTGCAGGCCATGAGAAGACTATTTTTGAAAAATTATTACTGGAATGACTGGCTCAGTTATCGAGCCAGTCATTCCAGTGGTAAAATTAAAAAAATAGACTTCTCTCGGCCTGCAAATGGACATTCCTCAAGACCACTACAGATGCCGGTTTTGTCATGAAAGGGTGCACGAAAGGTCAAGTTTCTCTCTTCTCCCAACAATAATAAATAATGGACCGCGTTTAGCTAAAAATGGGAGGGGCATAGCTAGTAGAGCATAGCCCTCAATGAATCTTTCCGGTTTTAACTATGCTTTGCTCATCTCTAACTAAGCTCCACCCACACCTCGCGCGTGCTTGGATCGATCGACCTCTGAACACATTTACTATCAATTTAAAAAACCCTACACATTTAAGCAACAGCGCCCAGTCAAATTAGTTTCAAAATATTCACCAGTATGTTTATTAAATAGCAAAGAATTACAAAGACATACAATTCATGCAACGTGTCGGAGTATTTGAGATTTGGTGACGGTCGATATGGAACCCTTTGTGACGTAATGATTGTGACATCATCGTGCACGCGCTGAGCTGATTATGACATCATACGAGGTCAGACAGTAGAAAAGATAGCTGCTAACAGCAAAATAAACGCTACAGCTCACATGGGAAAATGTTCTGGCAAATAGTTTTGAGCTATTCTGAATGAAAGATGTTGCCGCCAATGACCACCAAACATCCAGTCAAATTAGTCGCGAACTATTCATTATTATTCTTGTATGACTTCTGACTGTTTTGAATTCGGGATGTTAGGATAGCCGGCTTTCAATTGGTTTAGATGTGATTCCTAAGCAAATATAAACCTCATTCAGCGTCATTCAGGAATGGGAAATCTCATTCATCACTCGTAGACAGGAACGATTGTAGACCCCTTCATATCCTTTGCCAGAAACTCATCTGCGAACTCGCTTTGAGCAACTGTGTACCAATTTTTCCAGTCGCCAATCGCACCTAGTAAATAGGGAATTGTGTAATTTGTAATAGCACACCAGTCACAAAGTCTAACAGGCCAGCTATAAATGGTTAATGAAGCGCTAATATTGGCGAGTAGTATACTATGGAGATTTTGACTGTAAATACATCAACAATGTATTTATCCAGAGAGATTGTCATCATTGTAATTGTTGGTGGAAATCACATACTCACACCACGGCCGCGTCACTGACGACGACGACGGCGCCGGCGTTACTATGCAACTCAATTGATTATAGCCAATTCAGCGTGATTTCTAAGAGTGGACGGATTGTACGAAAAGACACGAATTGCAAATTTACAATTTAATAGATATTCTGTTGAATATTTTCAAACTAATTTGACTGGGAGCGGTTGCTGCCATAGCTCCGTGTTAAATTATTTTGAAAATATTCTACCGCTTGCCTGTACAATTTGCATATATAATTACCTTCAATTAACTGCATAATTACCTAGTGCTATATTATTATTTTGGATCCAATTCCGGATTAACCCTTTCATGACGAAGACGGCCAAAACTTTCCTCTGTAGTGGTATTGAGGAATGCCCATTTGCAGACCAAGATAAGTCTATTTTAAATTTTTTACCACTGGAATGACTGGCTCGGTTAACGAGCCAGTCATTCCAGTAGTAAAATTTCAAATAAAGTCTTCTCTTGACACGTGAATGGACATTCAATAAACAAATATTTAAATTTTCTTGAATAAATTTAGACACTAAAGGGTGAAAAACCTCGTATCCAGATTAGATCATTATCACACTCTACGGAGATCCTCGTAACTACTGGTTCAATTTGCGAACCCGGGTTATCAACGACAGCTCTTCAAATATCTTCTCTGAGACACTAATTGCGTATTTTATATCTGTGGGTAGCTTATTAAATTTTCAAACAGACACGAAATATTATACACAAAGTAAGAAATTGTATGTTTAATATTTTGAACCTAATTTGACTGAGAGATGTCTATGCATATTGCAGCAGCACGTTGCTATAAACTCTGTTTCGAAATAGTCAATGCATGATTGCCTTGAAATTGAGATTCTGGGATGTAGGTTTCAAAACGGTCAGCAATTTATTTTCAAATTATTTGTTAAATAATAATGCACATAGAAGGTACCTTTTCTATAGAACGTTTTCTCTGCTCCCTTTGTCCACAAGTGGTCCATATCCGCAGTCATTGGCGCATTCTTCATATTGTCAAACCTACAGGCAGTCAGAATCCCTTTCAATAGATCGTCTGAGAGAGGCAGTGAAAGAAACGCCGCTATCTTGCGAATACTTTCCTCCGGGTGCTGGAAAGTAAAAGATGAATAGAGCTATAATTTAGAAAATTTCAACAAGTGTACCCCGAGCATAGACTGAATTAACCATTTGCAACCGACACTGGAAAGTAATTTACAATGAACTGAATGCACGTCATATAACTATGTTGAATACTTTGAAACTAATTTAACTGGAAGCTGTTGCCGATAGGAGATTAAAAATGGAAACGCCTCTGTCACTTGCAATGACAACTTAAGCTTACACTAAGTGATTAAATACAATGGTGGTTTGAATATCTACTACGATATTGTCCAGTAAAATTAGTTTCAAAATATTCAACGGGATGAGTATTACATAATAAAGAATGTAATACATTGGCACTTACATGACATTACGCACTATCGATTGAGGAGACAAAATGGTGGCGTTCACTATTCAACATATACGTGATATTACAAAGCGGACAATTGTGATACAGAGAAGGGAATGTGACAAGATATGAATGATATGGAATCTATAAACCACAATCTATATGTGTAATACAACATTTGAGATGACATTAGCATCACTTTAAGATAAAATTTCGAATATTGAACTATTTTGACATTTTCTGTGTAACAGACCATTTCACGAAAAGGGGTGGCTTGAATTACAATAAGTGTACTTCTAAAACATCCACCTATTTTGATATTTATACAATGTAAATCGTTGTAGTGGACCTTTCGGGTTTTAGCTATGCCCCGCCCATCTCTAGCTAAGCTCCACCCACACACCCCTGTTGTTGGGATCGATCGATCTCTGAACACACTGACTATCAATTTCCCAAAAACTACACAGGTAAGCTGTTGAATATTTTGAAACTAATTTGACTGGGTGCTGTTGCTGCCTAATGCAGCAACAGCGCCCAGTCGAATTAGTTTCAAAATATTCAACAGCATGTTTAGTAAATAGCAAAGCATTACAAAGATATACAATTCATACAACGTGTCGGACTATTTGAGATTTGATGACGGCCTATATGGAACCCTTTGTGATGTAATGATTGTGACGTCATCATATACGCGTCGAGCTGATTATGACGTCATACGAGGTCAGATGATGGATGGATACTCTGGAAACGTGAATTATCGTCATTCCCTTTAGCTCAATAAATGATAATTCTCTGAAAAACAATGTCTAAAATAAGAGACATAGTATCAATAGCAGGGGTCAAGTTCGACTCCTAACCATAGTTGGCTATAGCTAACTAGAGTATCAGTTGAACTTCAAATGGTTAACTAGCTAGTCAACTATAGTCAACCGAGCACCCGAGATGGTTAGCGCGATAATTGCGTCAATTTCAAAATGGCGGACACCGATCACTTGCCATGAATAAATGCATATAAAAGTGTAAATATTTCAATTAAAGGTGCATATTCACAGCAGAATGGTTGAAAATAAAATTGTTTAAAATTATGTACTTTTAGAGGCTTAATTTGTGTGCCTAGATGTAATGAAACGAAATAAATTTTAGCATATGATGATTTCATTACGTATGAATTAATATAATTTTTTTAAGTTGTCAAATTGAATTAGAGGCACGAGCCCCTAATTCAAATTCAAAACTAAGCCTAAGAAATTTATTTATATAGAATGAAATCATCACATGTTAAGATTTATTTCGTTTCATAAGATTGAGGTACGCATCTAAAGAGGTAAGCGTCTAAAAGTATAAAATTTCAACAATTTTATTTCAAGCATTTTGGTGCGAATATGCCCCTTTAAATAAATTAGGTTTGATGAAATTATGCTTTCCCATTGTATCTCAATGTTTCAAAACCCATATTCCTTCCCACTTTATGTCATATGGACGCTTTTTGCTGTCTTAGCGGACAAAAATAACCCATTTTCGTAGGTTATCAAAACAGACGACAGAAAGGGTTAATGGAGACTGGTACCCGGCTCCAAATTTTCGGCAATAGTATTGCAATGGGGAACCGGGTACCAACGAACTATAGTTAACTATTCAGCGTTCGGCTTGGCATAGCGACTGCGCATGTTCAGTAAACCATGAAACTGACTATAGCTAGCGAGTCAAACTTGACCAGGCCTGTAGCTGAACCTACGAGCATAACATATAATAATCAGTATTAGAAAAGGGGGAGTCTGGATGATGCCATATAACACATAGAAATTTAACACATTGTTGTCTAAATTTTGTCAGGAAAATCAAAAATATTTGCTTATTAAATGTCTATTTGCAGGCCAAAAGTAAAGTATTTCTGAAACTGTAGAAATGGAATGCATTCCTGTGGTATAATTTCAAAAATAGGTTTTCTTGACCTACAAATGGACATTCCTCAGATTTCTCTTGACCCGGCAAATGGACATTCCCCTAAGACAACTGTCGGTATTGGCCGGCTTACGGATGGAAGCGCTAACGTACATACTGAAAAGATTAAAGAACACCGAAAGTCGCTACCTGCGAGTTTATACACAATTGTGCAATTTGGGATAGACGAACTCTCCGGTCTTTTTATGTAATAGTGCGGACTCACCCGCACAATATCCTCAAAGTACAAGAAGAGGATTGGGACATCCGGGTTGTTTGCGGCATAATTCTCCCAATTACGTATGTGGCTGACCCAATTACATCTAGATAACATCGCTGGAGTTTGGTTTTTGGAAGGCCGGGTTTTTGCTGATATGCTTTCTGAAGCATTAGTATCCTCAGATGGATTTTGTATACGCAAGACATCTAGTAGTTTACCTAGGTCTGTCAATGCAAGGCTTTCTGGAAAAGATATAAACATCTGTTAAAATTCATAGTTAATCCTGCCAATAATGGGTACTGACTTATAAGGCCATACCAGCGCTGTTCTTCAACCTGTTGAATACAATAGGTTAAGGCTTGTTTTATTTATTGTCGATACATCTACATATTTATAACGCAGAATTAGGGCAAACATTTTGATTCCTGCTTAAGCGAATTTAGGTTTTAACCTAAACATAATTATTAATGCTTAAGCGCAATTTAGTGCACGTCTACGCTTTTTTCATAAGCATAATTATAAACGCTTAAATGCAATTAGGTGTACGCTTAAGCGTATTAACGCATAAGCGAAATTATTAACGCTTAAGCGAAATTCAATTTTGGCTTTGGCGGAAATTCGATTTTCGCTTAAGTATTAACGCTTAAGCGATATTTGATTATCGCTTAAGCTTAATTATCAATGCTTAAACGAAATTAGGCTTACGGTTAGGCGTAATTATTAACGCTTAAGCGTAGTTAGTTTAAACAGCAAGATAATTGGTGAAACGCATAAGGAATAAATCACCCCCTTTGGGGGATGTCTCAAACTCTGCAGACTTCACTGTCTTGACTCGTATTCTCAGCTTGGTGCCTGCAAGTAGAAGTTTCACTAGTCGCAGCTCATCTTCATTGCAACTGGCCTAAGAGCACATCGACAAGCGAAAAGGATGATTTTGAAGGGGACCTGTTGAACAATAGGTCATCCAAACCAATCGATAAGGACGATATTTTGATTGAAGAATGAGAGCAGTATCCATGGCTAGCCAACAGAGAGTACAGGAACTCGATAATAAAAAAATAGCTACAATTCTTTTCGAACTATTGGAAAATGCCATTTTCGGCAAAATACAAGTGACACACACGCCTTCCCCCCCCCCTCCCCCCTCCCACACCCTCGTTTCTATATGTTGAGCATAACAAGAAAACGCTGACACGACGCAACTAGGAAGTGATATGTAGCGGTAACGATAGTGTCATGTCGGATTGGTGTCGTGTCGCGTAGCTCCGGTGTGTTGGTTCCTGAATAAGTAACCAAGAGTCGGAATCTACGATGTCTCCTGTAAATTACACATGAATTAATGAAATTATAAGATTCTGCAAATCATCCATTTATCTCTACCGTATATAACTTAAATTAATGTCATATGGCACCACGTGATTGCCGCGTGCATGTTTGCAGTGTGCTAGAGTGTGTATGGGTGCGTGATGCTATGAGTGTGTGCGTATGCGTATGTGTGTGTGTGTGTGTGTGTGTGTGTGTGTGTCTGCGTGTGTATGTGCGTGCGTGCGCGCGCGCGTTCGCGGGCATGTGTGGGCGTGCGTGCGTGTATGTGCGTGCGTGCGTTTGTGGGCACGTGTGGCCGTGCGTGCGTGTATGTGTCTGCGTGGGGGTGGGGGTGGATGGTTGGTTGAGTGAGGGGTTAGCTGCCTGGTCCATTGGTGAGGGGGTGGATTGGTGGGTGACGGTGTGGATGGTTGCGTGGGTGCCTGAGCGTGTGAATAGGTGTGAGAAGTTGAGGGTACTATTAGTGTGTTGGTAGGATATTTAAAATTGGGATGAGTGGATACGCGTGTTGGTGATGGCGTGTGTATTCAGATTGTGATGGAATGACAGAAGGGATGGAGGGAGCAACTCAATATAAATTGTTAATGTGTGATTGAATGAATGAAAGGTTAATTTCTGAAGAAGGGATGAATGGTGCTGGGGTGTGGCGCGTGTTGGTACATGTTTGTCCGTCAGAGTGTTCAGTCAAAGCTCTATTTCTGATTACTGAATTCATATTATCAACGTGCGGAACGTCATAAAGACTTGGGTTGAGTTGCCATTCCTGAACGTGCAAATTAGCGTTCTCCGGTGTTCATATATTTTTGGATGCCATTTTGATAGACAAGATGGATAGGTGTGTAAAGCCACATGCGTATTATGGGAATTATCATTGCCCAATTGGTATTTCATGGCAAACGACGTCATAGCGACAGAAAAAGATAATGAGCATGCCCATTAAAGGGCACCGCATACCAAGGCGACACTACTGGACGGGGATGCGATGGCGATATGACCTGCTACGACTCAAAATCGCAAGCAATCGATTGCAAATTTCATCGGCTCTGCATTGCGTTGTTATAGCTCGCACACCGAAAGGACATCAAACAAATTACATGTGCGATGTGTAAGCGTAAGCCTTATTCCACGTGATTTCGGTGTACATGTTTTCAGTGGGTATATGGTACGTGTGTGTGTGTGTGTGATGGTGTGTGCATGTGCGTGGATGTGTGTGTGTGTGTGTCTGTGTGCGTGCGTGCGGGCGTGAGTGCGTGTGTGCGTGCGTGCGTGCGTATGTGTAAGTGCGTTCATTCGTACATGGGTGGGTGGATGAGGGTGGCAGTGTGTGGTGGTTGGTTGTTTGAGTGAGGAGTTTAGCTGGCTGGAACGTTGGTGAGGAGGTGGTTTGGTGGGTACGTGGATGTGTGTGCGTGTGAATTGGTGTGTGAGAAGATGAGGTTACTATTAACGTGATGTTCTTAAGAATAGGGATGTGCTGATGAAGGTGTTGGCGTGGGCGTGGGTGTGCAGGTTGTGATGAAACGACAGAAGGGATGGATTGCCTTGAAACTTTTGAAACATCTAGCATCTCTTGCCCTGCATGTTGACACAAAATTTTTTTTGGGTCCAATGAGCGGTTTTTGAGAAAATCCGGCATAAGCACAATTCTTTGGCATCATTTGCCGATAGATGACAGAATCATTGTCAGATCATTTGTTCGGCCTGCTCTGGGGTGCAATTGCCTCTCAGACGCCATTTACGGACCTTCGATACCAGGATCGGTTCATGAGATATTTGTATCGTAGACAAATATTTCTATAGGGAATGTATTGAAAATTAGTTTAACGATAAATGATCCCGTTTTGGAACTATCACCTCTAAACTTAGTACACTCCTAGTACGCCCAGGACAAGTATAGGTCCTCTATAGAAATTGGTTTTGGTGTACATGTATGGTTTCCGAGATATCCCATTTACCTTGCCCAAAAAGGCCCATAGGAAATGTATGTGATTTGCAGATAGATTACGAAATCATGGTCAGATTGTTTCATGACTTGATCCGGCTGATCCGGGGCGAAATTGCCTCTCAGACGCCGTTTACAGAACTCCGATACCATGCGCGGTTCTTGAGCTATCCTCTTCATCTAGTAAGATCTGGTTTTTGGTGAGAATTCTCGAAACAATAATGCCTGCTTCACAACGCGAGAGGAAAGCTTTGGCTGTAGCCGTCTAGTATGCGCAGATCTACTTCAGCAGTTAACATGCCCTAAGAGAAACACGCTCGTGCGTGTTCCAAAGACCGCCTCTGTTAAGTGTCCACCTTACGTAACCCGTTAACCCTTAAACATTTTCAAGAAAATTATAATTTTCTCATAGAAAATGTCCATTTGCAGATCAAGAGAAGCTTATTTTTGAAAATTTTTCACTGGTATGACTGGCTCTGTAACCAGTGATAACTTTCTAAAATAGTCTTCTCTTGGTCTGCAAATGGACATATCTCAAGACGACCGCAGAGGACGTTTTTGGCTGATATGAGTGTTAAAGGGTTAAAAGACTACTTCATGCAATTAGCAAATCAAATTATGCAAGACATTTTAACATCATTCTCTTACGAAACCATTTGTCTTAAGAGATCGGTTTTGATCCAGACGTCTCACTATAGATATTTGACTCGGTACGTGCAGATTAGAAAATATATGTCCATGGATGATGTTGCTTTTGACTATTTAAAATTAATAAAGTTAAAACCTCTCTCCACCCAGGTGTATAAATGGATAAGTATAAAGCTGGGGACAGTTACCAATAATATACCGAAACAAGTACACTGCCCTGTGGGACACCGCTTATGCCCCTGACCCAATCTGAGGCTGCCCTATTAACCACGACTCTCTGCTTTCTTCCTATTAGAAATAACTTAATCCATTCTAGGAGTTTCCCCGAAATACCATATGCGTTTAACTTGATAAACAATCGCTCGCGTGGTACAGAGTCAAACGCCTTCTTAAAATCAAGATAAATTACATCAATCGATTGCTTATTATCCAAAGCATTTGCCCATTCGTCTACTACTTCTAGCATTTGAGTTACCGTTGATCTCCCCGTAGGAATCCATGTTGGTATTCGGTAATTATTTCACTTTTCTTCAAATACTCTATGTGCTCGTCCCTTACTATGGTTTCAAGTATTTTGGATGGAACTGAGATTAGACTGATAGTTCTGTAATTGTTCAGATCCCTCTTTGCTCCTTTTTATGCACAGGTATTATATTAGCACATTTGGATAGTCCCTTCTGATAATGACTTGTTATAAATTATGCTAAGTTGTTCAGATAATACATCTTTTAGTTCATGTAAAATTCTAGGATACAGGTCATCAGGACCAGCTGACTTATTTGTTTTTAAATCTGCAAGTTTTTTTCTGACGGCTTCAACAGAGAAAGTAATATTGTTTATTGTTGTTGTAGTCTCTGTTGTAAGTGTTGGGATAATATCTAGATTATCATTGGTGAAGGTACTAGAGAAAAAGCGATTTAGTTCTTGACTTTCTCTTTCGTTTGTGGTTATTAAATTGCCATCAAATCTCCTAAGTCTCCCACATTATCTTTGGACATGAGCTGGCTATTTACATAAGCCCAGAATGACTTTGGATTAGATTTGCTATTTTTAGCTACAGTTTCCTCATTATTTTTAACTGCCCGTTTACAGAATTGGTTCACCTGATTTCGTATACTAACATATTTGTTGTAATCTGTTGATGTGTTGATGCTCTTGTTTGCAAATACCTTTTCCACTTCCTTTCGTTTTTTCGCTCTAACTTGACGGCCTTTCTGTCTAACCAGGGTGGTCTATATTTGTTATTGTTTTTAACTTGTTTGCTTGGAATATAGTCTTTCGTGAATTTATTTACAAGATTTTTGAACTTTATCCAACATTCTTCGGGGGGATTTGTTGTGGAAAAGTGCTTCCCAGTTAATACTTAGAGCTGATTGTAGTGCGGAATCGTCACCTTTGTCACAAGCCAATTTATTGGTCATGTTCTGCTATGGTTCAGCCTAGCATTTTATTTCATAATAAATGCATATGTGGTCACTTTTACTAAGGGCTGGTAGAGGGATTATGTTGTCAATCATTTCTTTCTCACTGGTGAATATTAAATCTATGACACTAGGCTCACAATTTATTCTATATGTTGTGGGAAATGAGATATGTTGGTGCAGGAAAGCATCGCCTACAACATCCAGAAAGTAATCAGCGTGCTGTGATTGTTTTACGAGAAGACCACCTGCTTTCCAGTCAATTTCTGGAAAATTAAAATCGCCAGTAATTAGTAGGTGGGAATGCAGATAAATTCTTAATAAATGTATTTAATTTTGTATTGTTTTCTTCGTTTGAGTTTGGACTGCGATAAACTGCCAGGATTAGCAATGTATCTGACCCCTTTAACTTAACATCTACTCCAACTACTTCCTCAGGTAGATTACTGAGAGTTGATTTTGCTTCTGTGGGATTTAGGGATGATGCAACTTGTACACTTATTCCACGGACATTTTGTTTGTCTATATTGGTGAATATATCGTAGCCATTGATTTGCAGCTCTTCATTTTGAACAGTATATCTTAGATGTTTTGGGTTTGTCTCTGTGATTATAATTATATGGGGGGATAGCTGCGATATCTTTATTTGTAGCTCCTGCCTCTTATTTAAAACTGAGTCTGCATTGGTGTAAAATACTCTAAGTTTGTTGGAATTATTCATATTACATTGAGACTTCTGGGTAGCACTAGTTGTTTTATTTGGTCCTTTGTATAGTAGACCCGGTTTCTTGTCTATGACCTTATTTAGTATTAACTGTGATTTTGTTGGCATGTTTCCAAATGGGTGTTTGAGATATGCACAGGTGTTAACACGTCTACAATTTCCTTCATGTACAATGGCTTTATTTTGTTTGGTTGGGTTTATTGTATGGTGATTATTCTTCAGAATGCTGTTTGGTTGTGTAATTATTTGTTTATGTGGATCTGGCTGGTTGTCTGCTTTATTGATACATGTTGTTTTGTTATGTGTGGATATGTCGGTTAGCAGGTGATATCGGTTCGCTAATGCAATTGGTCTGGGCTGTGTCCTGCTTGGCATATGTTTAATAAGGCTACAGTTATTCTCCCCCTATCCCCCTCCCTCATACTATAATACAATACGGGAAAGGTTAAACAGACATGGTACATCATCGTCGTCCTCATAATTTATTAACCCTGTATTACCTAAATTGAGTCAAGAATATAAAAGAAATATTTGGTTATTGAGTGCCAATTTGCAGGCCAATAGACGACTGTTTTGAACAGTTACTATTGGAATGGCTGGCTCAATTATCGAGCCAGTCATTTCAGTGGTGAATTTTCAAAAACGATCTTCTCCTGACCTGCAAATTAACATCCTCAAGATCACTGTAGAGGCCGGTTTTGGCGGCCTCCTCATAAAAGGGTTAAAATACATTAAGAGAAGATGATAGGCTTACATGGGCCGTCGTTTTCGTTGCAATAGTTAATACAGGTCTATGATAGCAACAAGTAGGTGGGTAGGGTGGGGTGGGCTACCAGTCAAAGTATTAAAAAGATATTCGTATAGTTGTCTTTACCTGAGATTTTGAAATTTCGGTGTTAAACATTCTAAAGGATTTTGTTAGAAAAACACACAATTGTGCCCAAGTAAGTCACGTCTTGGTGGTGGTTGCTTGAAATGACTTCCATAGGCCTAACGTTAGTCAATCGGTCACTGAATCCGGATGGTATATTAATACATTAATACCGCGCTCGTGTTGGTATCGATGGATCTCTGAGCTTCTTGACTATCAATTTCCAGAAAACTATACAGGTAAGGTGTTGACTATTTTGAAACCAATTTGACTGGGTGCTTTTGCTGCTTGTAGCAGTAACATCGGCCAGTCAAATTAGTTTCAAAATATTCATCAGCATGTTTTGTAAATAGCAGACATACAATTCGTACAACGTGTCGGACTATTACGCATTTAAGACGGACTAAATTGAGTCAGTCATAACGTCATGATTATGACGTCATCCTATACGTTACGTCGTTGATTATGACATCATATGACGTAATATGATGGATAGACAACATGAAAATGCCCATTAGCAGGTGGTATTAATTATCCTCCCTCCGTCAGAGGACGAGTACATTGTATTCAGGGCAACAATATATGATTGGCCTTGTTAAAATATGTGACCTATAAATATGGGTGGTCTCTTAATACAAGTGGTCCATATTGTGTGGGCCACGCATTACCAAGTTGTATTAGCCATGTAATGCTCAATTTGCTCATGACAATTTCAATAAAGAGATCCATTTCTAGGTATGCCACGCCTCTTCTAGCTAAGCTCCACCCCGTTTTGCGTGTTGGAATTGATGTATGTATATATATATATATATACGCTGAATAATCAATTTCCAGACTTCCAATTTCAAGGTAACTATACCGGTAAGCTGATGACTATTTTGAAACTAATTTGACTGGGTGCTTTTAAAGGTTTGCTGCCTCTGGCCGCAACAACGCCAGGTCAAATGAGTTTCAAAATATTCAACACGATGTTGATTAAACAGTAAAGACATACAATTCGTACACTTTCCGGACTATTCAATGTTCATGACTGAGCTCGATACGCCATTCATTTACACATTTTGGATTGTGACGTCAGCCTGTATATGAAGTATTTGATTATGACGTCATATCCTTCAGTTACAGATCGAACCCAGCCATTATCATAGAAAATGACTGTTAAATAAATAGCAAAGACATACAATTCGAACAGCGTCTAGTCAAATTAGTTTCAAAATATTCAACAGCATGTTGATTAAATAGTAAAGACGTGCAATTCGCATACTTGACTGGCTATTCAATGTTCCAGGTGGAGCTAGATACGTCATTCAATACACGTACAACTAGTCGCTGACTACTCAGATACACAGCTTACTGAGCCAATGCTGGGAAGATACTGTGCTTCAGCATCGTCCCAATAAACTGCTCTAGCAGGGTGGGTGAATTGTTATATGTACGCCAGGCACAAAACATGTTTAATCTGAGCAACTGGTTGGCGACAACTATAGTGCATTTACAGCGCATATTATACAACACAACTCTTTGCAACTCGGAACAACTCAATACAACTTCATACAATCACATGCATTTAGTCAAGTCGCTATATGTACGCCGGGCATTAGATGTATGGACATCGTGGCGTCGTCATTCTCGTTATAGTCGGACATCGTGGCGTCGTCATTGTCGTTATAGTCGGACATCGTGGCGTCGCCATTGTCATTATAGTCGTAGCTATTTTCTTTGTTGTACATACCTGGTATGAAATTATAATACGTGGGTAGATAATCCTCCCAATTGTGCGGTAGCACGCTTTCTGTAAAGATATGAAACTTCCTGTAGAGGTTAAATTGTGACACGGAGACATCTTTGCAATTTCTGATGACATATATGAACTTTCGGTTTCCGTCTTTTAAGGCCGACTCATCAACATCACGAGTGTTCATATGTGTGTTCAACACACGTCTCCCTGTTTGGGAATCTGCGAATAAAATCTCACTCTTACACCCTATTGTGTCAACAGCGCCTCAAAGTGCTCAAAGTACTACTCGATATATCAATTAAGCATTTTGATGGTCAATATATTTCAAGACATTTACATTTTACAAGACTATTTTTTTTTGTAAATTTACCACTGAATTTCTTTTCGCCGGCTTGACTGTTAAAGGCGTACTGGTAAATACAATAAAGTAGTTATTTAGCCAGTGCCTATCTGCAGGCCGAGCCAGTCATTCTAGTGGTAAATATTAAAAAATACTCCACTCTAGGTCTTTCAAATGGGCATGTCTGAAGACCACGGCAAAGTTGTTCTTAAGTCAGTTTGACCATCAAAGGGTTAATTTGACACAAGAGCGGTTAATATTATTACCCCGTTGAACATCGAATCCTCAGATTCCCAACTCTAAGCTTACTATACAGGTAAGGTGCAGGGTATTTTGAAACCAATTAGCCAGGTGCCTGTTGCAGTTCCTGGTCAAATTAGTTTCAAAATGTGCAACATCGTATATAATAAAAATGTAAATACGCTTTCGTATCTGATCTTCCGGGTTCAACGTGTTAAAGGCCCGAATTCACAAATCACTGCCTGGAAATAACAGTAACAAATCAGAATTCTATCTCGCATACATTAATTGAAGTATTTTAGTTGAGAAGTTGAACTAGGAATACGTACGTATCTCTAATTCAATTTCACAAAATAAAGAGTTATATTAATTCAAACGGACTGAATTCATCATATGTTAAGTTTTATTTCGTTTCACTGCATTGAGATAGGTTACATAAGTTAAGCCTCTAAATGTATACAATTTTAACAATTTTATGCTCAGGCATTTTGGTGTGAATGTGGACTTTTAAGCGATTCATCTATAAGTTCCTTGCCGACCTCGCTGCAAGTGTTACCCATTGATTACGTACTGTAAAACTCGCCTATGATAAACATTTGTATTTGGGGCCAAATGAAGATGCTTTTTTTAGTATGGCTCGTCATAAGACATAAAAGATATCACAAACGAAAATAAGACTCAGTAAAAACAGCCAAAAATTAGTTCTTATCATATTTTATAAATAAAAAGGTTGTCAGAGTTTCTGTAGCTCTTAAAATTGCGCGTAAAATGATGAATTCTAACACGCCATAAAATTCACGGTATAATGGGGAGACAGACTACACCATACATGTCTTCAGATTAGAGGAATACTCAGCGGGACATCAGCTCCGATCCATTTCATTTCATTTCATTTATTTAATACGCCCAGGTCACAAGGTGACATGCGGGGTCCGTTGCGATGTTACATATTGTGGTAGTAGAGTAGATATAATAATAATAATAATATTAATAATAATAATAATAATAATAATAATACTTATTATTATTATTATTATTATTATTTTTATTATTATTATTATTATTATTATTATTATTATTATTATTATTATCACTATCATCGTTATTATTATTATTACATTATTAATATTAGACTATATTATACAGACGTCGTCGTTGTTGTCATATTCGTCATCGCTGGAGACCGTGGTGGTTGTGGTGGGAATGTTGTTGTTGTTGTTGTTGTTGTTGTTATTGTTATTGTTATTGTTGCTGCTGATTGTCTTTGTTTCCAGTTACCATGCACGCGTAACTTCCCTCCGTGTCTGCGTGCGTGCGTGCGTGCGTGCGGGCGCGCGTGCGTGCGTGCGTGCGTGCGTGCGTGCGTGCGTGCGTGCGTGCGTGCGTGCGTGCGTGCGTGCGTGCGTGCGTGCGAGCGTACGAGCGTGTTCATTGTGTAGTCGCGCCCCGTGTCTTCTCTCCTCGTTTCCAAAACCGAAACAGAAACGAAAGATAAACGAGGAGCGAGACCGGTTTGCCGCAATTGGGAATTTGGGATAGTAAGGCAAAGTCTTAATCGGGATGTGGACTCATCCCAAGTTCTAGTTTAACAAACACTAGTGTTCCTCTTTCATCTCATTAATATGCTAGTGTTTGGATGAGCTGTTGTGAGCTATAAATCATCAACATCAAAATATTATTCATGCAATGACATCATACCACAACAATCATTTACCAGATGACGTCACTATGTGATTCTTTTGAGAAATTACCAAAATTGACCAAATAATTTGCGGCGAAATTCGGAAATACACAAACAGTATGTTTGATTCGATTTAAATTATATAAAAGCATAATTTTGCGGGCTTTGGCCCTTCTCCGTTTATGTTCACCTTTAAAGAATGACTCTATATAGTGGTTGTTATAACCCCCGTTTGAATATATATATATATATATATATATATATATATATATATATATATATATATATATATATATATATATATATATATATATATATATATATATATATATATAAATCTAAGCAAAACATATTTCATATTCAATGGAGGATTCAAGTTTATCCATCAATCATATGCCGTCATAATAAACTACGTGACGTGTGGGATGACGTCATCGTCAATTATGTCATGAATGTCATAGCTATATTAGTCAGGAATGCTTAACTGATGACGGACTAATCGTTGCTGTAATTTAATGAACATGCAGTTGAATATTTTGAAACTAATTTGAACGGGAGTTTTTGCAGGCAGCAAACAGCACCTGGTCAAATTAGTTTCAAAATATTCAGCAGCTTACCTGCATAGTTTTCTGGAAATTGATAGGAAGTTCCGGGATCGATCGAACACAACACGGGCGAAGTGTGGGCGGAGCTTAGCCAGAGATGGGCAAGTCATAGATAAAACTGGATTACTTCATTCACCTGGACGAGGTTCTAACAGCCTTGCACTGGTGCAGCCATAGCTAAAGAGCATAATAAGAAACACAAATCATTTTAGACTACTATCTGAGACCTTCTCAAAACAATACTGACTTTTAAATGCTGGTAGCCATACATGAGACTCCTCCATAGGATCCATGATTGGTTCAGCACTACATTGCATCAACATCCGGGTAATCATCCATGTTAAGTGTGTCCCTGGGGGCAAAATAAATCACAAATAAAATAGTGCTATTAGCATTACTTTAACTGTTTAGTACTATCCCAAAGTAAGTACAATAATGGGCCCAATGGACTAACTGCAAACCAGCTGTTTGTGTACACGCATTCAACAAACCTATGTTTTTAGAAGGCTCTATTGAAGGATAGTGATCACGAGATACTTCCAAATGCAGAGGATGGGGAGGATTTTAGGAACAGACCATCACACATTTTATATTTGTACAGCATATGTGATAAGACGAAATTCCATAATTTCAACATCTAATATTTAAATTATTTTGTTTGTGGCTGTCATGATTTTGTATTTTACTGCTGTACAGTAGTAGTAGGCCTAGTAGTACTAGTAGTAACAGTGGTAGTAGTAGTAGTAGTAGTAGTAGTAGTAGTAGTAGTAGTAGTAGTAGTAGTAGCAGCAGCAGCAGCAGCAGTAGTAGTAGTAGTAGTAGCAGCAGCAGCAACGGCAGAGGCAGCGCCAGTAGCAGTAGCAGCAGCAGCAGTAGTAGTAGTAGTGGTAGTAGTAGTAGTAGTAGGAGGAGCAGTAGTTGTAGTAGTAGTAGTAGTAGTAGTAGTAGTAGTAGTAGTAGTAGTAGTAGTAGTAGTAGTAGTAGTAGTAGTAGTAGTAGTAGTAGTAGTAGTAGTAGTAGTAGTAGTAGTAGTAGTCGAAGTGAACGCACGCGTTTATTTAGCTCTGCAATTGCTGCCCGAATTTGCTAGTTTCTAACGCGATTTTGTAGATAGATTTTATACATATATTTCGTATTAGTATTTCCTTTCAAACGTTATGTTT
The DNA here is from genome assembly GCA_034401795.1 of Chaetoderma sp. LZ-2023a. NCBI lineage: Eukaryota > Metazoa > Mollusca > Caudofoveata > Chaetodermatida > Chaetodermatidae > Chaetoderma > Chaetoderma sp. LZ-2023a. The sequence continues at coordinate 145,576,561 of CM067372.1, forward strand.
AATTTGTAAATTCTTGTCTTGGTTGGAGCGCATTTTGTGTCTCCATTTTTCTAAAGGCACTCCTCTTATCTGGCGGTTTCAGCCATTTAATAGGTCCTGTTACTGTGGTCAATGCAATACTTTTCTCCCCGCGCCAGTATGCTGTTTCTATAGTTCGTTGCCTAGCGCATTATATTTGGCAAGATCGATTGAGTGAGTGGATTTAATTCCTTTCTCATTTGTAAGCGCAAGCCTAGTACTTTGATTATATAAATCTGTATAGTCAGTTGGCTGTCCCCGGTCAACTCGAACAGACTAACAAATAGATGTCTGTAATATGTTAGTATGCATAAGGGAACCACTTTAATCGGTTAGGTGTTAGTGAACCACTTAGAAAGTGGTTCAAACTAACACATATACGACTGTACTCTCTATTCGTATATTTGTTGGTAGACGTCAGGTTTCAAAAGCGGACACTATTTATTTAGTGTTTAGCTCTTTCCCTGACGTCTTGGTGTTATATATTTGTATTACATATTGTAGTAGTATGGGGTTCCTCTTTTTATAAAACACCATGGCAACCTCCTTTAAGCGTACCCTGACTCTTAAAATCACGACAAAGGCTTGGGGTGTTTCCGCAATTGAGGTGTATCATGGGTTGAAGGATGTAGTTGGGGCAGGGACACGGGTCCTTCAAGGTCTCGTTAACGTTTCCAAATCTGTATGGAATCTCACCTTAGTTAATGAATGTGTGAAGGAAAAGTTGCTCGACGAGGTCCTTGTCGTGAAGGGTGAGGTGTGTAATGTGGAGGAAATAGATTCTGATCGTCTATTAGTCAAGATGAACGTTCCATTAGCGATCCCAGATGAACGGGTTATCAATGAATTGATCAAGTATGGCAAAGTGGACAAAGCAGAACACGAGACCTATCCATTTGTTCGAAACTTAGAAAATGGCATCAGAACAATTTGGTTCGAAAAGGTTGAACAACCTCTCCCAAGTAAGGTCACGATAGATGGTCGATTTATCTTGCCATTATGGTACACGGGGCAAATCAAAGCGTGTAGAATCTGATTATGTACAGAACACATTGCAACAGATTGCCCTAACAAAAACAAATGTCTAGTTTGTGGATCATCTGATCATTGTAAGTGGCGATGCCCGCAACACAAATATGTCAAAAAGGGTCCTGATAAAAGTGCAGAGCAAGTTGTCTCTAAAGTGAATGTCATAGAACCGGTAGCTGCTGAGATTGTAGCCGAAGTCCATGTTAATGAGAAGCATGGTGAAAAAACTAAGAATCCAATCGCTGTAGATGCAGGCGATGAAATAGAGGTTCTAGATGAGGGGCTAAGTCTTACTCCAGTAACAAGTCAATCCAAGTCTGATGTCAGAGAGGCTAATTCCACACAAGTTGAAGATGGTGATCAATACCCTCTGGAAGAGAGTTTAATTTAGGACAAGTAAAATTCAGGTCGCAAGATACTGAAACCAACTTTGATTTTCCACTGAGTACACTCAATCTAGACGATTTAAATAATATAGAGAAAGTAATTGGTGTCTCGGATCGATTGAGTGGAACAAAGCGACAGAAAGATGGAGAGAGTTCTGAATCAGAAATAGAGGAAAGTGATATAGAAGACGATAATGTGTCAGTCGCTGAATCCGATATATCCATTCAAACACATAGTTCTAAATCGCCCAATGGAATGGTCATGTACAGGTCAGAGGCAGGAGAGGTGTTAGTTCCATATGTGACGGCAAAAGGGGTTAAATATAGGCATCTGTGTCATGATTCAGATATATTAAAATATAAACATTTGTAAAAAGTTGAGCTAAGTAATGCAGCGTTTGCGAGTAAAATAGGTAAATGGTCTAAGAGAGGGTCGAAAAAACCAAAAATCTAGTTAGCTTAATAATGGCGGTTATACACATCATTTTATTGTTTTTTATGCTAATTTGCACACTCAATTGCAGAGGCTTAAAAATTGACATAAAGCAACGTCACTTACTAGAGACTCTGAAAAATGAGCAGATTGACATTGCTTTGATACAGGAAACAAAAATTCAGAAGTCAGAATCATACGATAATTTAGAAAAGATTTCTGGATCCAGAATATTCTATTCGTTATCTCAAGATAATAGTGCAGGCGTAGCAATTGTTATACTCCCTTATTGTTCAGCCTATGTAAATATAATCTCGTCAGTATCAGGTGCAAATGGTCGCTGGTTGATAATCACGCTAGATATACAACAAACACGTTTCACGTTGCTGTGTAGATATGCATCTGCATCTCATCAACTACGTCGTAATTTTTTTAATGAGATGTCTACAACAGCACTAGATAACATCACTGAAAAGTTAGTAATGGGTGGTGACTTCAATTGTGTCGTAGACAAAGAAAATGACAGGAATGCAACTTCAACTTATACTGATACATCACATAGACTCTTAAAAGAAATATGTGATAATGAAAATTTAGTTGACACATAAAATATCAAAACCTCATGGTAAAGATCTTACATGTTTTTCAGCAGATGGTAAAGTTGGTTCAAGGCTCGACATAATTTATGTGACTAGCTTGTTGACTGGGTACTGGAGATATGTTAATATTAAGCCAGTCACATTCTCAGATCATAACATGGTTTGGGTAACCTTTGCCAATGTTGACTGGGTAACAAAAGGGGTCAAGTTTTGGAAATTAAACACACCACTGTTGGGAGAAGAATTTCATAAGAATAATATAGAGAGTTGTTAGCAACATTGGATTAATAGGAAAGCATCATATAAGAGCACATTGCAATGGTGGGAGGATGTAAAACTGGATTTAAAATTTGTTTCCCCAAAGTATGCTATTAGAAAAGCACGGGAAATACGCAAATGCAAGAAAACACTTCATCGATCACTGATGAAAATTAACGCTAAATTAAATAATGGTGAAGATAATTATTATGAATTACTGGTTAAAATTAAAAGTAAAATAAGAGATATAGAACAATATGAGTTTGAGGGTGCAAAAATTAGAGCAAAATCCCAGATGCACGCAGAAGGGGAAAAGCCAACTCGATATTTTTGCACATTAGAAAAAGCACAGGCAATAGATAAGGTGATGTCCTCATTAAACATGCCGGATGGTTCAACCGTATCTACCAACAATGAGATTAGTACTATTGTATGCAATTATTATGAGTCATTGTACAAGTCAGAGGGCATTGATGAAGATGCAAAATTGGATTTGTTAGCACATATGGACAACACCGTGTCAGACAGAGGCAGTGAATTTTGTGATCAACCCTTAACACTAGAAGATTTAACTAAATCCCTTAAAGGTATGAAACTAGAAAACTCACCGTGGTGTGATGGCCTTCCAGTTGAATTTTACAAACCATGTTGGCACCTTGTAGGTCCAATAATGGAAGAATTAGCCACTGAAATTTTTGAGAATTTACCACCAAGTATGGCTAGGGCATACGTAAGGCTAATATATAAACGAAATGACAGACCTCTAATTCAGAATTACAGTCCAATTTCTCTACTATGTGTAGACTACAAAATAATATCGAGAGCACTAACATTGAAACTAGGTAGTGTTTTAAGAGAAATCATTGGATCAGAGCAGACATGTGCTGTACGTAGGAGGACAATTTTAACCAATACCATGTTACTAAGAGACCGTATACAATTGGTTGAGAATGATAGCATCCCTTCAGTTGTGATTGCCTTGGACAGCGAAAAGGCATTTGACCGTGTGGAATGGGATTTTCTTTTTAATTCTTTGCAATCGTTTGGGTTAGGCTCACACTTTATTAAATGGGTTAAGATTTTATATACGGATATCAAGAGTAGCTATTTAGTGAACAATCAATTATCCAGAGAAATTGTCTTAGAACGTGGTGTTAGACAGGGGTGTTCCTTATCGCCAGTATTATTTGTTATTGTGATGGAATCCCTTGGCATAGCATTGAGGTAAAATAATAACTTTCAAGGCATATGTATTCGTGGCATAGAAAGACCACTTAAGCTGTCACGATATGCTGATAACACAACTGTGTTTTCTAGTTCAAACAATGATTTTGCAATTTTAAACCACGTACTAGAAAAATTCCAAAATGCATCTGGTTTGAAAATCAATAAAGGAAAATCCAAAGGATTATTTTTTGGGGCCATGGAATGAGCGGAATGACCAACCACTTGAAATCAATTGGTCTAATGATACTATTAAGATTTTAGGCATCTATTTTAGCAGGAAACCGAATACAACACAAAATTGTAATGAACGAGTATCTAAGCTTAAGAGAATATTAGCAAATTGGAAGCGTCGTCGTCTTTCAATTTTTGGTAGAGTGTTTGTTGTCAACAACGTGGTATTATCTGGGCTATGGTATAAAACATATGTTGTACACATGCCAAAACATGTAGAAAAGGAGGTTAATGAGTTGATATTGTCATTCATATGGGAAGAAAAGAATCATTTAGTTTCCAATCGTGTTCTCAATAATGCTAAGTTAGAAGGAGGACTTGATTTAATTGATATTAAAGTGAAATGTGTTTCTTTAAGGTTAAGATTTTTGAATGATCTTATTAAATCAGATGAGACGTGGGCATGTGTTTCACGAGCTCTCATGGAGAGAATTGTAGAACCATTTCTGGCGGAGCATGTTTTTACCTCAAATAGCCAAATGATACCAGATGTGTTTAAAGATCAAGTTAAGGAGTTAGACATATTTGACAGATACATGCCTCCACGTACGTGCTGGAAGGAAGTACTATAACAGCAATTGTGGGGCAATAGTAATATATGTTATAACAATGCAGTACTTTATCTACCATCCTTTGCAAAATATGGCAATCAACAGTTATTTGATATGATACACCCTCAAACACGTAGATGGATTTCAATGCAAGAAGTAGCTAGAAAAACACATATGAGGCATATAGATGTCCAGCGGTTGCTAAATAAAATAAAACATGCTGTACCAATTGAATGGTTTCGTCTGCCAAATGTAAATAATAATATTTTGACTCCACAACCTGCATTAGTTCTTGATGATGAGATGATAAATACAAGATGAGATCCAAGGAATGGTACCACATTATGAGACGAAAACAAGTAACACCTCCCATAGAAATTAGGAGATGGGATGACTCAAGCTAAAAACCATCCAGTTGGAAAAATGTATGGAAAATCTTACATTCACCATACATACCAAATATGGCTCGTGATTTATTGTGGCGCTTACTACATCGACGGCTATGGGTGGGACACTTGACATACAAGTGCAATATTACGACTTCTGATAGGTGTTACTTATGTCAAACAGACGAGGAAACAATCGAGCATTTATTTGCGGAATGTCCAATATCGTCAAAATTTTGGGACTATATCAGCCAAATCTTGACACAATTTGGAGCGAAGCCCATTGCCTAGAAACGCATGTAGTTTTATTTAGAGAATTTGGATCCAGCGGTGTAAATATGATAAAGTCTGAAAGGACTATTTTAATAACAATGCTAACCATATGTGTTTGGGCCATTTGGAAACATCGGTGTGCACAGACGAAAAATCCATCTATGGGCAATCACAATAGAGCAATAAAGGCAATATTTCGCTCATTGCTGCGGAATCATATTCCTTGCGAATATTTTAGATTAAAGCGGCATGGTAAGGAAAAAGTATTCAAGGACATATGGTGCAAAACAAACATAGTTTCAATAGACCTGGGAACTGTAAAAATAAATGAGCCTGCACTAGCTTAAATCATTTACTTACTACAGCTGATTTATCTGTGTCTTTTAATTAATCTGTGTCCTGTAATTCATTTTAGTCTGCACTTTGATATTGTTATGTTTAATAATTCATGTTAACAAATAAACAGACTGGGGTAATTTAATAATTGCCATTGAATTATAAAATCGTCACAGGTAATTTTAGAAACTTGCACAGGGGTTTATATGGTTATTTGTTCCCGGGTAATTTACAAAACCTTACAACAAAGTAAATCAAAACTGTAAACAAGAGCGCCATCTATTTCCATCTATTTTCTGTAATTTTCCTGCTGACTATATATGTTATGATACCCAAATGCTACTACGCCCGCTGATCTTTAAAGAATCAACCCAGTGGCGTCAATGAGTGACTTATTTGTCATTGATTGTCGAGTCACTTTTCATTTGTTGAATAGTTGCACTCGCCACACGGGCCTACTACCACACATGGATTGAATGGTAATTTACAAAACCTTACAATAAAGTAAATCGAAAATGTAAACAAGAGCGCCATCTATTTCCATCTATTTTTCTGTAATTTTTCTGCCGACAATATGTATTATACTACCCAAATGCTACTACGCCCGCTGATCTTTAAAGAATCAACCCACTTGCGTCAATAATTGACTTATTTGTCATTGATTGCCGAGGCACTTTTCATTTGTTGGATAGTTGCAATCGCCACACGGGTCTACTACTACACCTGGGTGGAATAGTAATGCCTTTGTTAAGTTTTGTTTTGCTATCGGATCTTTATCAGCCTATTGTTTTGTATCTATACTATTTAAGCCATATGTATTTACAGATTGTATTAATGCTCATTATGTATCTTTTGTTTTGGTGTAATATTAATCAGGCTTATTAGTTCACCAGGTTTTTTTCTGGGGGTGTGCAAGCCTTTTTAAAAGAGTTCTCCGTGAAGTTTGTCCGACTGCGTCAGTGTCGGATTTAAAAAAAAAAAAATAGTAGAAACATCATACAGCTGCAATCAGCCCTACTTCGTGTTTGACCACATTGTCTTGTCCTCAGCCTAAATCTGTATCCATTAAATCGTCACAATATCCTAATTGTATTTAAAAGAGAAACGTGTAAGCAATTTAGGGGAAAGATAATGATTATTGTTAACGCTTTAACACTCATATCAACCAAAATCCTCTTCTGAAGTTGTGTTGAGAAATGTCTATTTGCAGGCCAAGAGAAGAGTATTTTTGAAAGTAGTCTCCTCTTGGTCTGCAAATGGGCATTTTCTATGAGAAAATTGAAATGTTCTTGAACAAATTTTATGCTTACAGGGGTAAAATACACAACAATTTAACAGGGAAACATATTTATTAATCAACATTTGACATTTCCTATCAAACGGGATGTTTATGCATAGTAGTATAACTGATTATGTTTTGAAAATGGTATCTGTATGCATTCTTTGGTGGTCTTCATAAACATCCTTCAAACACAGGGATTTAAAGCATTACTTGATAACCATTGCTTTCATTCACCGTAGTGGTGGTCACATTGCATTTTCAAATAGCCACCGTCTCAAATATGCTTTACTAATTATTTTGATTCATGATTTCAATATATAGATACATGTCCTAAATCATGATAGATTCATCTATATGATGCTTCATAGGCTGCATCAATTCAACGCTATTACAAATGAGTGACTACATATTAAGATAATACACAGATCCAGGACAATTAAGGTTACTTGAAAGCAAAATTCTATGCTTATAGCTATCTATTCAGCACCTTATCAGGGGCGCTCAATAGCTCAAGCAATAGGAAGAATGATATTCCCAATAGAGAGTTTTATGGCTATGGATTCAGAATTGAAACTGCAATAGTGCAATAGGTGGATAAAACTATATGTGTACAGCACCTGGCATGTAATCAGAATGAAAAACGTGACATGCCACAATCCGAAGATGCTCATTCATATGATAGAGGCGTGTTAAGTAATGGCATACTAACCGATCCGTAGGGTTGTTAACGCCGTTTCCCTTGACCAAATTTAAATGGATGCTAATCTCATCTCAAATGTATTGTACAGATAGATTACTGTTTAAAGATTCCAGATCGTTCATATCCTGTCACATTCCCTTATCTGTATCATAATTATCTGCTTTGTAATATCGCGTAAATGTTGAACATTGAACGCCACCATTTTGTGTCCTCGATCGATAGTCTGTGATGTCTTGTAAGTGCCAATGCATTATATTCTTTATTATGTAATATTCATTCCAGTCAATATTTTGAAACCAATTTGACTGGAAGTTGTTGATGCCTATGGCAGCAACAACTTCCAGTCAAATTAGCTTCAAAATATTCAACAGCTTACCTGCATGATTGCTTTTATACCACATTTCCAAACTATATCTGGCACCTCTATGACTGAGCATATGCACCAAGGCAGACACGCTAGGGTTTTTTTCTGATTTGTTGAACCGTAAATCATGATAGCCATCATAGACCGTAGAAATGTAATCAACATTTAGCTACTAAATCCCGAACATCTTTCGTTGTCGGCATGATAAAAAAATAAAATGTCAGGGAGGGTGGCAAATTCTATCACATGGTTGGTTAACATAAGATAAGGTGAGATTTCGTTTAAATGGTACAGTTTCGAAACGCTTATGCAGGAAAGCTGTTTAATACTTTGAAAGAAATGTGACTGTAACTTGTTGCTGTTACCCATAAGCAAAATAGTCAACAGAATATTATTTACATCGTAAAGATTTTGTTATTTCAGGACTAGAAGTGTAAACAGGTTAACCGAGTGTTAAATAAAACCAATGGTGCTATTACAACGATACCTGATAACGTCATAAACACATAATTATGGTTAGCAAAGGAGAAACAATACGCTTCTGGGCCCATTATATGTGTATGACGTCGGACTTATCATCCCTATTGTTTAGCTAATGCAAATACACGATCTGAATGATTTTAGTGGTGCATGATCGCAACAAATCTGTGCTAATTGGCAACGCAATGGATGAATCCACGTTACGCTATACACACCTCTCTCTAGCTAAGCAGCGGCCACGTTTTGCACGTATTGGGATCGATCGAAATTAGTTTCAAAATATTCAACAGAATGTTTATTAAATAGTAAAGGCATGCAATTCGTACAACCGAGTGACTTTTAAAAGTTCTTAGCTACGCCTTTCATTACGTAGTTGATTGTGACCTCAGCCTACATATGACGTAACTGATTATGATTTCACAGATTGGATTCATTAATGGCCATAGTGAAGCCAATGGCAAATCTATAAACTGAGAGCGACGAGGGATGGTATCTAGCTAATCCATAGCTGTCATTTGAGAGTGATCATTGGATGGCCCATTGTATCAGAGAGGTTATCAGCTGAGACATACTGATTATATGTTTGCTTACTACGAGAAATTACTGACGATACGCTGTTATTGAGCACCATTACACGATTATCTTCATATTACTGGTTGGGACGCGGTAATACTCGCTTCTGTGCTTCGTGCACAATTACTCCCATCAGTTCTATGTAATTGATGTTTCAATGCTGTTACTACCGGCCTGCATTAATATAAATGACAACATAAAGAGTAAATACCTCAATTGACCTTTCCACCTTTAGCTATGCCACGCCCATCTCTAGCTAAGCTCCACCCACACCTCGCTGGTATTGGGATCGATCGATGTCTGAATTCCCTGACTATCAATTTCCAGAAAACTATACAGGTAAGCTATTGAATATTTTGGAACTAATTTGAAATATTCAACAGCATGTTTATTATATAGTAGAGACATACAATTCGTTCAACGTGTCGGACTATTAAGAGTTAAAGACGGGATAAATACAATCATTTATGACGTAATGAATATGACAACATCCCACACGCAGCTTAGCTGATTATGACGTCATATGACGTCTTGTGATAGATGAATACTCTGGAAACGTGAATTGTTTGTTATCATGGCAAGTGCCCCGCATCTAGTGGAATTCATTGCTTTAAAAAGGGTCTATAGACTAAATAATACCTGAACGTGGAACTGTAACGACAATGACGTCATCATTTTTCCATTCGAATTCACGCACTTTCGCTGGCTGTAATTGTGCGATTGGTAGGAATTCTGGCGCGAACCAGTATTCTGGTGACATCATATCTGGTCGAGCATCGGCCTTCTCCTTCTCAGTTGCCATGATCTTTTAAAACTAAAAAACTGTTAAAAGAGGCAAATGTGGAATCCAATCGCTAGATCGCTAGTGGTCACCCACTCACTCGCTCGCCCGCCCATCCACTCTTCCACCCATTCACACAACCACGCACCGTCCCGCCATCCCGCACGCTCGCTCACCGCTCACTCGCCTGACCACCCAACCACCAAACCAGCCAAACACCCGACCAGCCATCCAACCAACCAACCAACCAACCAACCAACCAACCAACCAACCAACCAACCAACCAACCAACCAACCAACCAACCAACCAACCAACCAACCAACCAATCAATCAATCAATCCACCAACAAGACAACCAAACAAGCCAACCAGACAAGCAAGCAATCAACAACCAATCAACGAATCAGCAACTCAATCAATAAAGCAATCAATTAATCGATCGATCAATCAATTAATCGATCGATCGAATGAGCGGGCGAGCATATAACCATGTGACCGACCGACCGACCGACCGACTGACAGCTCGACCGCCTGACCGACCAACCAGCCGGCTGACTGACCAACCGGCCGACTGACTGACCGACCAATCAATCACATCATCCATCTTCCAACTCAATCATCCATTTGCAAACTCAGTTCAGTCGGACTGTTTTGTTGGTCTGTCAGTTGCGCATTTAGTTTGTCAGTCAGCTAATCAATTCATCGGTCAGTCGGTCGGACTGGTTTTATCTTATAATAGTGACCTTGCCAACCTTGATTTCACATTTCACGAATGTAGAGATAATTTCTTGCCTTAGTTGTAATGTACATACACATAATTCGTCTCAATCATACATCAGAACGTGCTGGCTTATGATATACACTCGCATTACTCACCTCGTTGAAACGGCTCCACGATGATTCCCTGACTGTTTAACACACGGTCATAAACACTAGGGAACGTTTAAATACACACCGAATATAGAACGCGATCCCCATTATAACCTCCATTAGATAAGACCATGTACCCACAATAGGATCATTTGGCATGCCCATATTATGTGCTATATTACTAAATAAAATACCACATGGAGATCGCGTTGTGTGTTATTTTGATACAACATATGAATCTTAAAACGACCCTAGATATCGCTTGATTTATGTATGTTAAGTTATCCTGACGTAATAAATTATAGGGATCTGTATGTGATATGTTGTTGCTAGATTTGAAAATCAACACGTTTCGTTTAACAGACCATATTTAATCGAATGGAGAGCTCGGCTCTATCAGTTCCTTGTTAGCTGACGTCACAAGCAAATACCGTAGGTTCGACGTGAAAGGAACAATAACCCGACAGTATACGTCCATGTCGGTGACTACCACTGCTGCTTCTACTACTACTGCTGCTGCTACTACTGTTTCTTCCGCCATTACCACTACTACTGCTACTACTGCCGCTGCTCCTGTTGCTGCTACTACTGCTACTATTGCTACTACAGCAACTGTTCCCACTGCTACGTTTGCTGCCATTGCCACTTCACTACTACTACTACTACTACTACTACTACTACTACTACTACTACTACTACTACTACTACTACTACTACTACTACTACTACTACTATTACTACTACTACTACTACTACTACTACTACTACTACTACTACTACTACTACTACTACTACTACTACTACTACTACTACTACTACTACTACTACTACTACTACTACTACTATTATTGCAGCTGCTCACATTCTTACTGGTGCTCTGCGCCACCGGTACGTCCACCACGGCAGATGCAAATGCTGGTGCTTCAGTTTCCCTTTAAGGTAGTAGTAGGGTCGGAGTCAAAATGATGCCACCTCCCTCAACTGGCAGCCGTATGGTGATCCGTGGGCCCCACCGCCCTCTCATTCTCCTTCGATCAATACTCACCATTCTGTTACTTCTGATATACAGCTGGCCTTGACAGCGGCTCTAGGATTATAGACTTAGAAAGCTTTACCGACTCCTGGGAACCGGGTACCCGGCTCCCCACTGCCGAGTACCCGTTTACCATAGAGCTCATTCTTGTTTGCATAGCGACAAGAGCAATACATGCTTTTTGCATTAAGGATTTTAGTGGTTTAAAATAATCTAAGTCTTTAATCAGTGATAGTTTGTGTGTTCTGAAAGGATTAACTAAGGACTATGGAGAATACCGCCCAAGACAACCAGGTTGTATTGTTCTTTATTATCCATAGTTAAAAGACTTAGGTCTCTAAATTTCGTTGTGTCGCATGTTCCAATTTCTGTCCCCATAGAATCTGGGACGTGTGCTAGCAACGATATATGCCAGACGATCGCCTTCTTTAAACCCCAACAGGCGATCGGCAGATATGAAAATAGGTGTTTCTACGGTATTTCTAACACGAATATCGGCTGACGTCGTTCTCCGTAGAATCCGAGCGGGTGACGTCACACCCGGTCGCTCGGATGTTTATGTGAAGAAAATTTTTTCATTAATTCGCGCATCTTATTCTGGGTGCTGCGTACTAAAAATGGTACCGGAAACTTTAGAATGATCAAGTTTACGTGCGATCACGATCGGTTTGCAATGATCGGTGGTTTCAAAATTCTTGAGTAGATGTGTGGTCTGCGGTTTTACCGTGTGAGACAGCAGTTTTGTTATACATTTTGTTGTTTTCTTCACATATCGTGCTGCGTTCGTTAGGAGTATAATTTATATTGATTAGTAAATATACCCTGAATGCTATGCGATATGATTCCTGGAGCCGTTACACATCCTGGAGGATCTATTATGGGTGTGTTGTGCCCGCCGCGTACTTGTCGTCATAATCAATGCGATCGTTGTTGTAACGTGGCGGGGTGGGGTGCGGGGAGGTTACGGTTAATTTATGAGTCAAATTATTTGAAAATTAATTGTCTGCCTTCCATCCGGGTCTCGTTCCGCTTGTTTATTGTAGGTTTGTGCTTATTATAGGCCAAGCCAGCCCCGCCATCATGTGACGACTGCCATAAGTTTGTCCGTGTAATGTTCAAGGACCATGTCTGTTTTATGTGTGCCCTGTGTAATATAGATCATAGGTGTAATGTTTGTGCAGTGTGGTCCGTCGAAACGATGGTTAAGTTCCTTGCCCAGAAGGACTTGGCTGGGTCTGACGCGGGGTCAGGCGGTCCGAGAGTAAATCGTGGAGCGCCCGGTTCGGCCGGTGCGGGTGCTCCACGTCCCCAGCTGGAGGTGGCGGAGATGGCACCGCCGGCGTGGTTTGGTCCGGCTCTGCAGGGTTTTTCTGCATAGCGTTCTGACCATGCTGGTGTCGTCCCTGCTACCAAAGGTTGGGGGGCAGTTTCTCCCCATGCCTGGTACGGATCCTGTCCTCGGACAGGATTCTGGACTGGTTACCGAGGGGGCCGTCTCGTACGGCCCCCTGGCAGTCCCGTCTGGCTTCGGCCAGACGGGTTTCTGTTTCTCTGCGGCCACCTCCGGGTGGTCCAGTAGCGGTGGCCGGTCCGTCAGGTGTGGGAGCCGTCTGCCAGGACGGTTCCACGGTTGACTCGTCTAGTGACGACTCTTCGGAGTCTGAAGACGAGGAGGCCGAGGAGGAGAGGTTGCTGCGGCCCATGAAGCCGCAGGTGGAGAATATGGAGGTTGATTCCGTCCTAGACGGAACCGGCCTCCATTTGTCTGGTTTGGCGCAAGCCAGGTCAGCGGCTCCGCCTGTGGCTGAGGCAAATCCGTTACCATGCACCGGTTCCGTGCGGCTTGGTTTGGCACCAGCCGTCACGAGAACGGGTGTGCCGGGCAGGGCGTGGTACTCACCTATCCCGCCTGGTCCGGCAGTCGGACGTGGGGTGCCGTGGCCGCCCGTGTCCGGCTATGGTTCCGCGACTGCTACGGGTCCGTACGGTTTCCGTGCGGACCTACCCCATGGACCGGAGTGTTTCATGGGGTGGCGGCGGAACCGTGCGGTACCGGAGTGCCTGGTGTGTCAGCCGTGGCTCCTTGCTGGGAGGCCGTGGCTGGCAGACCCGTGAGCACGTCAACGGGTGACGTGTTTGCGGGGGTGTCTTCATCGGAGGTAGATTGGTCAGATGCTCTGGCGTGGCTAGCCAGGGTTGACCCGTCTGTGGTTTCGGCCACGGCCGATGAAGATGCGCCCCGTCCGTCGGTTGCGTCGATCAGGACGGGGATTTTGCCCGCGGCCTGGATCCAGTCAGTGGGACTGGATCCACGGTTCATAGAATGGTTGGATGCTATTTATAGCAAACAACTGATGACCAAGGGTCAGCTCCCTGCGGCCTCCAGGGAGGTGCGGGCAAGATGTCGTATTCCGCGGGGGGAATACGACAGGTATGGTGTAGTCCCGTCGGTCATGGAGGATGACCGATGGGTACTGGGCGTCCAGAGTGCCGTGCCCGGTCACCCCGGTCCGGCACTTGTGGACAAGTCTCAAGTACACCAGGAAGAAGTTCTGTCCCTATGCGATGAGGGTGTGAGGGCAGCGATGAGCGCTGTCAACCACTCTTATCGTCTCCTTCAGTCGGTGTGGGCTGAAGCGGGGCAGGCCACCCTGTGCCACCTGTGGCGCTTTCATGTGTCAATGACGGCCTGGTGCTGTCGATGGACGCATTGGCAAGGGTGCAAGCGCGTGTGACGGAATCCAGGAGGCAAATGGTCATTGACCATATGCGTCCGGCTACGGCAGTCAGGGAGCGTCTCCTTGGGACACCCCTGACAGGGCCTAGCATCTTCGGTGGCCAAGCGTGGGCCATCTTAGAGGATACCGTCAGTATCGCGCAGAGTCGGTTAGCGGTAAACCTACAGCTAGAGCTAGTGCGGCAAGCGCATGCACTAGGGCCTGTGGGGAAACCGCTAACGGGACAACCTTCAAAGGAGCAGAAGAAGCATAAGGGCAAGGCGAAAGCTAGGCCTGTTGCGACTTCTGCTTCAGCTGGGGTTTCAGAGCCGCCGCCGGCGAAGAAGCCCAGGAAGGTTGTGGAGGCGCCTACCCTCCCCAATGTTGCTCCTGACCGCCCTAGAGGCGGGAAGGGCAAGGGGAAGGGTAAGGGTAAGGCCTCAAAGGGCGGACAGAAGGGGCCGAAGCGTACCTGAGGGTACGAAAGCTCCCTTCATATCCGCCTGGACCGCGCCTGTGCGACAGGAACAGCGGTGCCAGTTATACCCGTCGTGCCTAGAACGAAATGGTTCTCTCTCTCTCTCGTTAAGAAAGAGTGGGGGGGGGGCGGACTGCGAGCCGGACAACCCCGTTAGACGTCGAGGCGTCTATGGTGGGTGGAAGGCTCATGCGTTTCGTCGAGGCCTGGCAAGGTGTGACGTCAGACAGTCTGGTCCTGGGATGGTTATCCCAGGGTTACATGCCGGAGTGGTGGGACTTTCCACCACAAAATCTGTCTTTGGCACCTGTCTGGACACCCGTACCAAGGGAGCCAGACAAGTTAGAAGCCGTTCAAAAGGAAGTGTCGGGTTTGCTTCTGAAGGGAGCAATAAAACCAGCAAATCGAAACACTCCAGGCTTCTATTCAAACATGTTCCTTGTCCCCAAGAGCACAGGGGGATGGAGACCCATACTCAATCTCAGGCCATTAAATTGGTTTATCCATACGCCTCGGTTCCAGATGGAAACGCCGAGGTCGGTAATGCGGGATTGAGGAAAGGAATGTGGTGTGTATTGATCGATCTGAAAAATGCATATTTCCACATTCCTATGAATCGGAGTTGGCACAGGTTTCTGAGATTTGCGTTTCAGAATCAAGTATGGGAGTTTACAGTCTCCCGTTTGGCCTGTCGACAGCTCCGAGGGTTTTCACAAGAGTGGTCCTTGCGGTGACAGCGTTTCTCAGAAAAGAGAACGTGGCGCTACACACCTACATAGACGACTGGCTGCTTAAGGCAGACTCGGCAGCCAGGTTGAACGTGGATACTGCTCTGACTCTGAAGTTACTTTCAGATCTACGCTGCATAGTCAACGAGGAGAAATCCGAGTTGATGCCCACTCAACGTTTCGTTTATTTGGGGATGCGATTCGACCTTGAGGAGGGCAGGGTTTACCCGTCAGAGCCCAGAGTGGTGTCTCTGTTAGCCATCCTCAAGAGTTTTCGAGTGGGAAACCACATTCAAGGCGAGGCGGTTCCTTCAGATGCTGGGCATGATGGTCTCCATGGAGCAGGTTATCCCGTACGATGCTCTAATGCGAAGGCCTATCCAGTTGTATCTGATGTCTCTGTGGAAACAGAGAACAGAACCCCTGTCAAAACTGTTGCCAGTTTTGGAGCCGATAATATCGCATCTTCTATGGTGGAAACAGCGTCAGAATCTCCTATTAGGGGTTTCGCTGCACCTACCCCGCCCCCAGCTGTCCGTCTACACGGATGCATCGCTGGAAGGGTGGGGTGCCTGCCTGGGAGAACCAGGTCTCGGGCACATGGACTCTCCCGGAGAGTCAGCTGCATATCAATCTGTTGGAAATGATGGCAGTGGAACTGGCGTTGGAAGAGTTCCTTCCGATGATCAGGGGCAGGGTGATATTGATACGGCCGGTCGATTCGACAGTAGTATCATATATAAATCGCCAAGGCGGGACCAGGTCGCCCACTCTGTGTATCAGGGTGTGGCACTTGATTCAATGGTGAAGGAATTACTCGGTTGTTTTGAAAGCAGCTCGTATTCCTGGCCGATTGAACATTCTGGCGGATGCTTTGTCTCGCAGACAGAGAATCCTGCCAACAGAATGGTCCATCAACCCTCCAGTTCTGCGACGGATCTTCGAGCATTGGGGCAAACCCAACGTGGACTTGTTCGCCACAAAGGAAAATGCTCAAATCATGACATATGTCTCGCCGATTACAGATCCAAATGCCGTCGATACAGACGCTCTGGCGATAAGCTGGAGAGGGATGCACGCTTACGCGTACCCACCCACCATTCTTCTACCGAAGGTTTTGGTGAAGGTCAGGGAGGAACCGTGTCTGGTCCTGCTAATAGCGCCGTATTGGCCGAGCAGGGCGTGGTTCACGGATCTTCTAGATCTGCTGGTGGAAAATCCTGTGCAGTTGCCCGAGATTCCGAACATAATCTCCCAGGCCATGGGACGCTTCCTACACGAGCGTCCCGAAATGTTCAATGACTGCGTGGATGTTATCAAACAACGTTCCACGTCGGAAGGCTTTTCTCGATGGGCTGCTGATTTCATCGCGGCTGCGAGAAGGAGGTCAACCTTCAAGTCATATAACAACAAGGTTAACAGATTTGCAGACTGGTGTGAAGAAAAGGGTATTGATACCTTTCAATCCACTATCAGCAAATAGCAGACTTTCTCTGTGAGCTGTTCTTTTGAGGACTAGCTCCCGTCACAGTCGCTGGATACAAGTCAGCTTTGGCATCAGTTATCCCTTGTCTAGCCAACAGGGATAGTCCAGAGGTGGCCCAGTTAAATGTGATGTTGAAGGGAATGAAATTGCAAACCCCCAGAAAAAAACCTGGTGAACTAGTAATCTTGATTAATATTACACCAAAACAATGATAAATAATGAGCATTAATACAATCTATAAATACATATGGCTTAAAAAGTATAGATACAAAACAATAGGCTGATAAAGCTCTGATAGCAAAACAAAACTTAACAAAGGCATTACTATTCAACCCAGGTGTAGTAGTAGACCCGTGTGGCGAGTGCAACTATCCAACAAATGAAAAGTGACTCGTCAATCAATGACAAATAAGTCAATCATTGACGCCAGTGGGCTGAGTCTTTAAAGATCAGCGGGCGTAGTAGCATTTGGGTAGCATAACATATATGGTCAGCAGGAAAATTACAGAAAAATAGATGAAAATAGATGGCGCTCTTGTTTCCATTTTTGATTTACTTTGTTGTAAGGTTTTGTAAATTACCCGGGAACAAATAACCCTATAAAACTCTGTGCAAATTCCTAAAATTACCTGGGACAATTTTATAATTCAATGGCAACTTACTTTATCAATTGATTATTAAATTACCCCAGTCTGTTTATTTGTTAACATGAATTATTAAACATAGCAATATCAAAGTGCAGACTAAAATGAATTACATGACACAGATTAATTAAAAGACACAGATAAATCAGCTGTAGTAAGTAGATGATTTAAGCTAGTGCAGGCTCATTTATTTTTACAGCTCCCAACTCTATTGAAACTATGTTTGTTTTGCACCATATGTCCTTGAATACTTTTTCTTTACCATGCTGCTTTAATCTAAAATATTCGCAAGGAATATGATTCAGCAGCAATGAACGAAATATTGCCTTTATTGCTCTATTGTGATTGCCCATAGATTGATTTTTCGTCTGTGCACACCGATGTTTCCAAATGGCCCAAACACCTATGGTTAGTATTGTTATTAAAATAGTCCTTTCAGACTTTATGATATTTACACCGCTTGATCCAAATTCTCTAAATAAGACTACATGCGTGTCTAGAACAATGGGCTTCGCTCCAAATTTTGCCAAGATTTGGCTGATATAGTCCCAAAATTGTGACGATATTGGACATTCTGCAAATAAATGCTCGATTGTTTCCTCGTCTGTTTGACATAAGTAACACCTATCAGAAGTCGTAATATTGCACTTGTATGTCAATTGTCCCACCCATAGCCGTCGATGTAGTAATCGGCACAATAAATCAGGAGCCATATTTGGTATGTATGGAGAATGTAAGATTTTCCATACATTTTTCCAACTGGATGGTTTATAGCTTGAGTCATCCCATCTCCTAATTGCTAAGGGAGGTGTTACTTGTTTTCGTCTCATACTATGGTACCATTCCTTGGATCTCATCTTGTATTTTAACATCTCATCATCAAGAACTAATGCGGGTTGTGGAGTCAAACTATTATTTTTTACATTTGGCAGACGAAACCATTCAATTGGTACAGCATGTTTTATTTTATTTAGCAACCGCTGGACATCTATATGCCTCATATGTGTTTTTCTAGCTACGTCTTGCATTGAAATCCATCTACGTGTTTGAGGGTGTATCATATCCGATAAATGTTGAATGCCATATTTTGCAAAGGATGGTAGATAAAGTACTGCATTGTTATAACATATATTACTATTGCCCCACAATTGCTGTTCTAGTACTTCCTTCCAGCACGTAGGTGGAGGCATGTATCTGTCAAATATGTCTAACTCCTTAACTTGATCTTTAAACACATCTGGTATCATTTGGCTATTCGGAGGTGGCTTCTTTGAGGTAAAAACATGCTCCGCCAGAAATGGTTCTACAATTCTCTCCATGAGAGCTCGTGAAACACATGCCCACGTCTCATCTGATGTAATAAGATCATCCAAAAATTTTAACCTTAAAGAAACACATTTCACTTTAATATCAATTAAATCAAGTCCTCCTTCTAACTTAGCATTATTGAGAACACGATGGGAAACTAAATGATTCTTTTCTTCCCATATGAATGACAATATCAACTCATTAACCTCCTTTTCTACATGTTTTGGCATGTGTACACCAGATGCTGTATACCATAGCCCAGATAATGCCAAGTTGTTGACAACAAACACTCTACAAAAGATTGAAAGACGACGACGCTTCCAATTTGCTAATATTCTCTTAAGCTTAGATACGCGTTCATTCCAATTTTGTATTGTATTCGGTTTCCTCCCAAAATAGATGCCTAAAATCTTAATGGTATCATTAGACCAATTGATTTCAAGTGGCTGGTCATTCCGCTCTTTCCATGGCCCCAGAAATAATCCTTTGGATTTTCCTTTATTGATTTTCAAACCAGATGCATTTTGGAACTTTTCTAGTACGTGGTTTAAAATTGCAAAATCATTGTTTGAACTGGTAAACACAGTTGTGTCATCAGCATATTGTGACAGCTTAAGTGGTCTTTCTATGCCACGAATACATATGCCTTGAAAGTTATTATTTTGCCTCAATGCTATGCCAAGTGATTCCATCACAATAACAAATAATAATGGCGATAGGGAACACCCCTGTCTAACCCCACGTTCTAAGACAATTTCTCTGGATAATTGATTGTTCACTAAATAGCTACTCTTGATATCCGTATATAAAATCTTTACCCATTTAATAAAGTTTGAGCCTAACCCAAACGATTGCAAAGAATTAAAAAGAAAATCCCATTCCACACGGTCAAATGCCTTTTCATTGTCCAAGGCAATCACAGCTGAAGGGATGCTATCCTTCTCAACCAATTGTATAAGGTCTCTTATTACCATGGTATTGGTTAGAATTGTCCTCCTGGGTACAGCACATGTCTGCTCTGTTACAATGATTTCTCCTAAAACACTACCTAGTTTCAATGTTAGTGCTCTGGATATTAATTTGTAGTCTACACATAATAGAGAAATTGGTCTGTAGTTCTGAATTAGACGTCTGTCATTTCCTTTATATATTAGCCTTACGTATGCCCTAGCCATAGTTGGTGGTAAATGGCCTTTCTAAAAAATTTCAGTGCCTAATTCTTCCATTATTGGACCTACAAGGTGCCAAAACGTTTGGTAAAATTCAACTGGAAGGCCATCACACCCCGGTGATTTTTCTAGTTTCCTACCTTTAAGGGATTTAGTTAAATCTTCTAGTGTTAAGGGTTGATCACAAAATTCACTGCCTGTGTCTGACACCTTTTTGTCTATATTTGCTAACAAATCCAATTTTGCATCTTCATCAATTCCCTCTGACTTGTACAATGACTTATAGTAATTGCATACAATAGTACTCATTTCATTGTTGGTAAAGACGGTTGATCCATCCGGCATGTTTAATGAGCACATCACCTTATCTATTGCCCGTGCTTTTTCTAATGCGCAAAAATATCGGGTTGGCTTTTCCCCTTCTGAGTGCATCTGGGCTCTTGCTCTAATTTTTGCACCCTCAAACCCATATTGTTTTATATCTCTTATTTTACTTTTAATTTTAACCAGTAATTCATAATAATTCTCTTCACCATTATTTACTTTAGCATTAATTTTCATCAGTGATCGATGAAGTGTTTTCTTGCGTTTGCGTATTTCCTGTGCTTTTATAATAGCATACTTTCGGGAAACATACTTTAAATCCAGTTTAACATCCTCCCACCATTGCAATGTGCTCTTATATGATGCTTTCCTATTAATCCCATGTTGCCAACAACTCTCTATATTATTCTTATAAAATTCTTCTCCCAACAGTGTTGTGTTTAATTTCCAAAACCCGACCCATTTTGTTACCCAGTCAGCATTGGCAAAGGTTACACAAACCATGTTATGATCGGAGAATTCAACTGGCTTAATATTAACATCTCTCCAGTACCCTGTTAACAAACTATTCACATAAATTCTGTCGATCCTTGAACCAACTTTACCATCTACCGAAAAACATGTAAGATCTTTACCATGAGGTTTTGATATTCTATAGGTGTCCACTAAATTTTCATTATCACATATTTCTTTTAAGAGTCTATGTGATGTATCAGTATAAGTTGAAGTTGCATTCCTGTCATTTTCTTTGTCTAAGACACAATTAAAGTCACCACCCATTATTAAGTTTTCAGTGATGTTATCTAGTGCTGTTTTAGACATCTCCTTAAAAAAATTACGACGTAGTTGATGAGATGTAGGTGCATATATACACAGCAACGTGATACGTGTTTGTTGTATATCTAGCATGACTCTCACCCAGCGACCATTTGCACCTGATACTGAAGAGATTATATTTACATAGGCTGAACAACGAGGGAGTATAACAATTGCTACGCCTGCACTATTATCTTGAGATAACGAATAAAATATTCTGGATCCAGAAATCTTTTCTAAATTATCGTATGATTCTGACTTCTGAATTTTTGTTTCCTGTATCAAAGCAATGTCAATCTGCTCATTTTCAGAGTCTCTAGTAAGTGACGTTGCTTTATGTCACTATTTAAGCCTCTACAATTGAGTGTGCAAATTAGCATAAAAGGTAATAAAATGCTGTGTAAAACCGCCATTATTAAGCTAACTAGATTTTGGTTTTTTCGACCCTCTCTTAGACCATTTACCTATTTTACTCACAAACGCTGCATTACTTAGCTCAACTTTTTCCAAATGCTTATATTTTAATATATCTGAATCATGACGCAGAGGCCTATATTTAACACCATTTGCCGTCACATATGGAACTAACACCTCTCCTGCCTCTGACCTGTACATGACCATTTCATCAGGTGATTTAGAACTCTGTGTTTGAATGGATATATCAGATTCAGCGACTGACACATTATCGTCTTCTATATCACTTTCCTCTATTTCTGATTCAGAACTCTCTCCATCTTTCTGTCGCTTTGTTCCACTCAATCGATCCGAGACACCAATTACTTTCTCTATATTATTTAAATCGTCTAGATTGAGTGTACTCAGTGGAAAATCAAAGTTAGTTTCAGTATCTTGCGACCTGAATTTCACTTGTCCTAAATTAAAACTCTCTTCCAGAGGGTATTGATCATTATCTTCAACTTGTGTGGAATTCGCCTCTCTGACATCAAACTTGGATTGACTTGTTACTGGAGTAAGACTTAGCCCCTCATCTAGAACCTCTATTTCATCGCATGCACCTACAGCGATTGGATTCTTAGTTTTTTCACCATGCTTCTCATTAACATGGACTTCAGCTACAATCTCAGCAACTACTGGTTCGATGACATTTTCCTTAGCAACGTGCTTCCCATTAGTATGGATTTCAGCTACAATCTCAGCAGCTACCGGTTCTATGACATTTCTCTTTAGAGACAACTTGCTCTGCACTTTTATCAGCACCCTTTTTGACATATTTGTTCTGCGGGCATCGCCACTTAAAATGATCAGATGATCCACAAACTAGACATTTGTTTTTGTTAGGGCAATCTGTTGCAAGATGTTCTGTGCTTAAGCATAGGGTTGTTGAGACATGTGGTTGGTGTATGCCTCCATATGGAGATGGGAGCTATGCCCCAGGGATTGAGAGGGTGGTGGTGCGTGAAAGGAACAATAACCCGACAGTATATGTCCATGTCGGTGACTACCACTGCTGCTTCTACTACTACTGCTGCTGCTACTACTGTTTCTTCCGCCATTACCACTACTACTGCTACTACTGCCGCTGCTCCTGTTGCTGCTACTACTGCTACTATTGCTACTACAGCAACTGTTCCCACTGCTACGTTTGCTGCCATTGCCACTTCACTACTACTACTACTACTACTACTACTACTACTACTACTACTACTACTACTACTACTACTACTACTACTAACTACTACTACTACTACTACTACTACTACTACTACTACTACTACTACTACTACTACTATTATTGCAGCTGCTCACATTCTTACTAGTGCACTGCGCCACCGGTACGTCCACCACGGCAGATGCAAATGCTGGTGCTTCAGTTTCCCTTTAAGGCAGTGGTAGGGTCGGAGTCAAAATGCTGCCATCTCCCTCAACTCGCAGCCGTATGGCGATCCGTGGACCCCACCGCCCTCTAAATCCCTGGGCATAGGGTTGTTGAGACATGTGGTTGGTGTATGCCTCTATATGGAGATGGGAGCTATGCCCCATGGATTGAGAGGGCGGTGGGGCTACCACCGGTCGCCGAATGGCTGCCAGTTGAGGGAGGTAGTATCATTTTGACCCCGACCCTACTACTAGTCAAAATGACAGCACCTCCCTCAACTGGCAGCCGTTCGGCGATCCGTGACCCCCACCACCCCCTCAATCCCTGGAGCATAGGAATTTGAGACAGGTGATCGTGGTTGGTGTATGCCTCTAGATGGTGTTCTGCCGGACATGGAAGGCTGTGACGAATATAAATCTCCAGTGTGGACCCCACATGTCCGGGAGAACCTCCTCAGGATACCCGGCCAGTGGCCAGCCTCTCTCTATTCTGACGGGTATCCTGAGGAGGCTTTTCTATCTGTGGGTTTTTTTGTTGTTTTTTTGTTTATTTTTTTTTTGTAACCTATCCTACCTATCTTTTGTTCCTATCCTACCTATCCTACCTATCTCTTTTGCACCTATCCTACCTATCTTACCCTGTTGCTATTCCAGCTGGCTGGTGTTGCTTTAACCCCGCACTATGGGGTGCCACGGTGCGTCTATCTGGCCCTAGTCTTACCTAGGATTTTGAGTGGATTTGAACCCCGGACTGCAGCCTGGGACCGCTATGCAATTCGATGCCTCTGCGGCTATATTGATAGACCTACCGCGACACCGTTAAGATCTCGACTCTTAGTAACTTTATCTCTGAGCATGAGTTGTGAAATCGCAGTTATGCATTATCTCGAAGTGACGTCAAGATCTAGAGTGAGTCGAGCCTGATAGCACAGCAACACAGCAACACACATAACCTTTCAGCTATATTTATTACCGCCTACATGGCCGAGATAGTTAATGCGTTGTATTATACACTTTTAAAATCACAGGTTCAAATCTCGTTATGTGTTATTAGCAAATGGTATAATCACAGGTTCAAATCTCGTTATGTGTTATTAGCAAAGGTAAACATGTCTACAATTACTCTTTACCCGTAAGACATCACGTCAAGACCAACTCGCACAGTCATTGACTGACCACATAAAACCCATGATTGCAGACCACAGACCCTCGACTGGGCCAAAGTCAAGAATAGTAGCTGCTATGCGTTAACACCTAATTAGACACAGCATTCATAATGATATAACGGCGATCATAAATTACGTGTAAACGCACAACCATACATTACATGTACTCAACTATGTGTAAGCGCTCATCTACAAACAATATTACATGCATTGGCTGGCCGCGCTCATCTACAAACAATATTACATGCATTGGCTGGCCTGAAGAGCTATGGTCATGCATGCATGATGTAGGCTGTGCGGCGCGACGAGAAAAAGTACCCGGGCCATTGCGTGATATGGGCAACTAGGCAGATCGAAATCTTGAGAAATGGAGAAGCTCAGGGATCCCAACATTCTGCTCATCATTTCTACTAACATGCCTTATGTGTCGCGGACGTTATCCGATGACTGTGATAGCGATGGAAAAACACTTCAAGTATAAGAATTATTTAGAAACGTGATGTGGATGCTGCTATCGAGTTGGAACAAGAATGGGAACAAGAAATGCAGCGATCCCTCACCCACCAACCTCTCAATGCGCGCACTAATTCCACGTATCACATCAGCCCGACCACATCTCTCACAAAGACATAGTCTCCGTCGGTATCACATCGACACGACGGACCACCCACAGGTATTTCCAGGTACTGATCGCCTTGTGATCACCACACATAATAGGGTCAACACCCATTTAGAGACAGGCATCCACAGTGATATACATCATGATTACTGTTGCACAGCTTCGCGCTATTGCAAGGCAATTCGGGTTTAGAGTAGCTTTTAAAGCCAAGAAATCCGACCTGCTCCAGATGACCAGACAGGCCCATGCCGAGGAGTGGCAGAAGCGACTCTCCCGAGCAATGAAGACGGGAAGGTTTCCAGCGCCTGCCAAAGATGATCCTTAGAATCCCCACAAGAAAGAGCAGTGGATCCGTGAGCTTCGTCAGTTGGACGATGAGGTGACTGCTAGCTTGCGAGCCAAGACTGTAGCGAGTGGGATGGTGGACCATCCACTGGAGCGCTTACCTCTCCTACGCAGGATCACTAAGCGAGTGATGAGGGGGCCGAGGTCTGAACCCTTAGTTCGGAGCATGAGGTGAGAAGGCGAACACATTCTCGACCAATGTCTCGGCGAAAGGGAGATAGAGGATAGAGGACGCTGGTCAGTATGCTGGACATTCTTCAGAGCTCTAGAAGGAAACCTCACAGGCCAGATCATGCAAAGAAGCCAACAGACTGTCCAGAACTCCTTCTACCTCCGCTACACCCATACATATCGCATCCGTCACATCGAAGACCGTAGGGTGATGCTCTTCCACAAGAATGCTCCAGGGAGCCCGTGGCTGAAAACGATAGGAGAAGCTCAGGACTGGGTGGCAGCAGGAGAGCAAGCCCGCCTCGACACAGACAATATCAATCGACCCAACACCAAGTGGGCTTTCGTTCGATCAATCAACGTTGAGGTCAGGGCTGTCATCGACCGCCAACCTCTGCTTGAGACAGGCCCCCTCCCAGACTGGCTACGACAGAAGAAGAGTATGACTGCCCTCGACACCTACATGGACAACACGTGTCTCTGGAGATGTCTATCAGTCCACCGAGGAGCGAGAGCTGATAGAAGTACAGCTCCTGCACGATAGCTTGCAACACAGTTCTATGGCAAGACAGTGACAGTACCTGATGTCCGCAAGACCTCGCTGGATCAGCTGGACAAGGTAGAGTTCTTTGCCAAGATCGGGATTCGCGTGTATGAACAAACCGAAGAGGTCACCTGGCACTTGATCAGGCAAGCGGCTCACTACCGTTACACCATGACCATCGGTGTGTGGGACCACCATGCCTTCTACATCAAGAAGATCTCCAAGCTGGCACATACACTAGTCTGCAGTCACTGTCAGTAGAGGTTTACAAAGGCATGCAATCTTCAATGCCACGCTGAGCACTTTGCAGGCGGCAAAACAACAATCATGTGTTCTGGCGAGAAGGTTGAGGCGCCATGGTCTGCGTATGAGAACGCCTTCTATCCGCCCCAACCATCCAGTTCAGTGGCTACTCGTTGGATCTAGTATGAGTCAAGTCATGTAGAGTGTGGGCACGGTGGTGAGCGTTGGATCAATGGTGCTCCCGTAGATGGTAATGATCCGACCACAAACACCGACACCGTTTACCAGTTCCATAGCTGTTACTGGCATGGGTGTCCACAACACCAGCGAGGTGATGATGCTGAACAAAGATACCGCAAGCCAGTCCTGAGAGAGGAGAAGCTGAGAGCATCTGGATACACGCTTGTGGTGCAGTGGGAGTGCTGTATAAAACGCTCTAAAAGCGTCCCTAAACGACTTCAGACTGTCCCATACCCACACTTCATAGTTTACGACTTCGAAGCACTCCTAGATGGTATCAAGACTCCTCCTACGGGGACTCTCACGATCGAGAGTACTCACATACCTATCTCTGTGTCAGTTGGCTGCTCCTTAGATGGCGCCACGAGTGAGCCCACTCACCTCTGCAATCCTGACCCCAAAGAACTGATCAGAGAGTTCATGCTGGTGTACCAACGGCGAGCATATCTAATCTGGACAAGCGTTAGGACACAGTGCATACCGACAGACCTGGACAAGCTCCCAAAGCAACAGCAGCGACTGATCAACGAGTGGTGTAACCAAGTGCTTGTACTGGGGTTCAACTCTTGGCGGTATGACCTGAACCTCATCAAGAAGTACTTTGTCGATGAGCTGACTGACAGTATAGGTACAGTGAAAGAAGAAGGCTAGTCAGACCATGTTCCTCATAACACCTGAGCTACGGTTTCTCGATGTGCTCAACTACCTCGGCCCAGAAGTCTCGTACGAGGTATGGGTCAAAGCTTACAGGTGTACACAGCAGAAGAGCTGGTTCCCATATGAATGGTTTGACACACATGAGAAGCTCAACTATCCAGGGCTTCCTGACTACTCAGCATGGACATCTAAGCTCAAATGTGGCTACCTCTTGACGCGATCGGAGTGGGAACATTGTAGCCAGACATTCAGTGAACATGGAATGCGGACATTCGCCGACTGGCTGCGATACTACAACAACCTGGACGTCAGTGCATTCATTGAAGCCCTAGAGCAGATGCGGGAGTTCTACACAGAACGAGAAATAGACATCCTCAAAGACGCTGTGTCTCTCCCAGGTGTGTCACTGCAGTACCTCCTATGTGGAACCACTCAACACATGCCATATGTTAGCCTCTATTCACTGGGCAAGGAAGCCTACGAGATGCAGAAGGGTGCTATTGTTGGAGGTCCGAGCATAGTGTTCGCCACATACCATGAGGCCGGTGTGACTTGGATCCGCCAGAGTGAGCGTCGCTGCCAACGTCTACTCGGCTACGATGCAAATGCTCTGTACCTGTCAACGATGGCCAAAGAGATGCCATGTGGTAAGGAGATAGTGCGCCATTGGTCCGGTGCCAGTGGTGTAGCTAGCTTTAAGGAGGCTCTCCTAGCAGACAGCTGGTTTGGGTTTGCTGAGGTGGATAAAGAGGTCCCCAAGGCTCTGTGGGCAAAGTTCGAGGAAATACCTCCTCTCTACTATAACCGCGAGATCCCGGTAGAGGCAATCTCTTCTGAGATGCTGGCATATCTACGGCGAACAGGGAGGAAGCGTCCCACCACCCAGAAGCTGGTCGGTGCCCTCTCTGGCAAGAAGCGGCTGCTGTACGCACCGACACTCAAGTGGTATTTAACCCATGGCCTGGAGATCACTGCTGTATACAACACGATAGACTATGAGGCCAAGCGCCCATTCGAGTGGTTCGTGGAGAATGTTATGGAGGCCCGCCACTCGGGAGATGTAGATAAGAGCAAAGCGCTCTTGGCAGATCTCTTCAAACTCCTCGGAAACAGTGCTTACAGGATGCTCATCGAGGCCCTAGAACGCCATATCAACACCAGCTTCACGAAGGATGAATGTGTGGTAGACAAGGCCCTGCGCAGTGCATGGTTCGAAGATCTCAAGGAGATCGGTGAGTCATACGAGCTCCAGAGTCACAAGCTGAAAATCACTGTTCGAAGGCCCTTCCAGGTGGGGATAGCCATTTATGAGCTCGCGACGCTACGAATGCTGGAGTTCTACTACGACTTCCTTGATCGCTGCGTAGCTCGTGACAGCTTTGAATACCTGCAGATGGACTCTGACTCCGCGTATATCGATATAGCATGCTCCAACCTCGACGACGTCATTCGCCCTGAGATGCGAGCAGAGTACCAGGCTGATAAGCTGGACTGGCTAGCTTGGGACAAATGGTCTGGATGGACTCCGGGACTGTTCAAGCTCGAGTTCGAAGGCTCTCGTGGGATCGCTCTCTGCTCCAAATGCTACTACATGGAGAGCCCAGCTGCAAGTAAGTGGTCGGCTAAGGGAATGTCAAAGCGGCAGAATGAGGTCTTTTGGCAGAGGTTCTACAGCGCCCTACATGGCGGGGTGGACAGAGCTAAACACCGGGGCCTACTCATGCGCAACCAGGGTATGGTGCCGAAAAGCTCAAACTCTCCGCTTACTATGATAAGTGCCATGTGCTGCCAGATGGTGTCCATACCGAGCCCATCGAGTATCATGTTAGCACCCTAGGTGGTGGTAGCTGTATGTCTGCAGGGACTAGCTTAAGCTCTTCTACGACAAATGGTTGCCTGGGCACTCCGTGCTGGCATGCCAGGTAGTACCAGGCGCACCAGGCTCTTACAGGTACAGAACCAGAGCACAGGTGGTAGGCATTCCTCTCCCTTGTTCGCTCCTCTAGAGCTGTGACTGGCAACAGCGGAGTGTCTGATAGCCTCTACCGGCTTCTTCCCGATTAGCCTAGTAACCTCAGTATTTTATCTCTCCACCACAGCAGGCAGCCCTCTCACCCATACTCTAGAATGTTCACTCGGTGTGGCCATTTCCTGGGTGTATTGGTGTGGGAACAGTCTGTCTGCCAGTGTCTGATTCCACCGCTCACCGATAGCCTGGGCACGGCGATGCCCTACCTCACCTCGCCTAACAGCCACACCATGTTTCAACATGAGGGCTGCCGTCTCACCTCTGAACTCCTAAACCTCATCCACCTGCAACAGTTCCGGCCACTGGAGGGGATTTTCCGAAGACTCGTAGCCACACTGGAATGCCTGGGCCACCTGGCCAGCTGACTTGTCTATGAGCGGAAATACAGCCGTGTACAAGCTGGCGACATCGACGATGGTGAGGGCATACTTGTAGGTCTTACGACCAACCGAGTCATGTGGAAGGAACAGAACATCTACCTAGTGAACTCTGTTCGGGACAGTTTCATCGAAATTGGCATGCCTAATGTGCCGTGGACGAGGTCTGTATATCTGCCACATCGCCTGGTGTCTGAGCCACTGTCTACTTGTCTTCAATGTGAAGTTGTGGCCCTTGCGACGCGCAGCCTCGAGTAGTTGAGGAGGCTCATGGTAATATCCACCAGGCTGATAATAGAGTTTCTCAAGAAAGATGGTTGATAACCTCCCGGATTTCATCACTGACGTCCACTCCTGTCCTGTCATGCATGGCCTGGATGATTTCATCACTGACGTCCATTCCCATCCTGTCACGCACAGCCTCGGTGAACTCTAAACAGATGAACAGATGGCCGTCATTCATTCGACCATCACTGAAGACCTCCTCAAACACCTCTGTACACTGGCATCTAATCTCTGCTGGATCCTCACTGAACGGTAGTTTATCGACCAACCCTTGGAGGTTAAGTGTCTTGACCAGGTCGTACAGAGACACCATCCTTATATAGTATGGCTTAAATGTTCAGTGGCCCAGATGGCCGTGAGGGCTATGGCAACGTACAATAGCAAAGGGCAATCGACTCCGAAGAACGTACCTACTCCTGAGGCGATGGCTGGTATGGCTTCAGAAATCTTCTCCACACCATGGAGAGAATTGTTGGCGATCTTGCGGACCATCTCGCCAGCCTTCATTGTGAACAGAGCGACCAGAGCCCCAACTGCTGCCAGCGGGCCGATAGAACATTTTACGTAAGTGTGATAGATTCCTTTCACTCTGTGTACGAGCTTGCGGGATTCAGGCTCTACATCATCATACTCACCACCGACATCATAGTCCTCCTCATCATAGTCCTCCTCATTGTCCTCATCATTATATCCTCGACTGGATCTTCATAAGCCTCTGGTTCATGCATCGCTCTGGTGATCCATCACTGGGGGACAGCTATATAGTAGCTTTAAACTGTAGTCAATAGCATGGCATCCGCAATCTTGAATGCGGGTGTGTTTGCCTTAGCGAACTGGGGACTCAGCTTCGCCGACAAGAAGGCAGCAGAGGTCGAGCGTAAGCATCATAAGCTGTCTAAGGAGAAGTTTGAGTACAGCAAAGCACTCGAGCATACGCGCCAGAGGGAGGCACGCCGACGACAACTCCGAGCTCAGACCAACCGGATCATCAAAGAGGCAGATGAGAGTCTCGATGAGTACTACGAGGCTGTAAAAATATCTGAGCCAACGCTCGACTATGAAGCATTGACAGGTCAGAAGACAGCAGAGCTTATAGTAGTGGCGGCAGCTGCAGCTGTGATGACAGTTGTCATACTCTACGCACGCTCAAGCTGAATACCTGATGTGTTCGACACATACCTTAGCATAGCCAAAGTAAAGTACCATCATACCTAATGAGCGAGTCCCAGCTATGAGGTTTCCAATGTTGAAGCTGAGCCAGTAGCCATGATTAGGTGGAATGTCCCTGCCCCCGAGATGGGGACGGCTCTCGAGAGCTGACTCGAGGTCGTCGCTTCCACTGGTTAGTCACAAAAGCGCATATGACTTAGTTCTCTGTCTGCAGAGTTGGCAATCAGCCAGCTCGCATACCTCACCAAGAACATTGGTCCCAGCAACCACAAGCTTGAAGTCATCTAGGGTATCCACCTGCTGGATGACTCCTCCCTTCTGAACCAAGACCGCAACAGTGACACAGTCCAATACACCACGAGGCAATGTCAGCTCTACCCGTTGCTTAGCTGTGGCTTGGACCTGCTGGTGTTCACGCCCCAAATGCACGATCTGCTGTTTGGAACCCATTTGCTTCAGCTCCTGGTCATTCTCGTCATGCCGGACATGAAGTCTTGGAGCATTCATTATCACATCTGCGAGCCACTCAGTGTACACCCAGAGGAACAGCATATCCTGCACGGCAGCTGGATTCACGTGTGTGTTCCCGAGGAGGGTTAAGAGTGGAACTGGCATGGGCATCTCGACACCTGCCTGTAGCGCGAATTCCGTGAACCCATCATTGCACCCCACAGCGTAGTACCCCTTTCCCTTCGCATAGACGGTTGGTCCGCGAGCCAGCAGACCTAGGACTCTGTATTCATCGTTCACATAGGTGGTGTCCATAGTGCTCTTGCTCTGCACGATCTCCCACCTGCTCAGAACCTGCGGGAGCTCTACCGTCCTTTCTGTTGTGCTCTGAAGCTTTAACTCGAGTGTCATGCTCTTGATCTCGTGGATCTGTGCTGAGATTGCAAAGTCGATGTACTTCCCAGCAGCGAACAATGGGTTCTCATCCTGTATACTGGGTCGAATGACCATCAGGCGGTCCTTCTGAGGATCAGTGGGATGCAATGTCGCGGGTTCAATGGCCCCATCTTGATGTTGCACATACTGCAGCATGTTTAAGGTCTGGCTATATAGAGGTTTTAAATGGCTGTCATGTTCGGTGAAGGTCTCCAGCAGTTTGTCTATAGGCAGCAGGACAAGCCGGCACGACAGTCAGCACGACACCCACTGTGACAGGGTCCGAGGACTGCTTCTTGACATCAACATTATCCACGAGCGAGCCATGGTCACCCCTCCGTCTGATGCGAAGATAATGGCCGCCATAGAGGAAGGAGCGCCAGCTCGTAGTACAAAAGAACTCCTGACTCTCGGATACTCTACCGGAAGTTTGACAGCACCCAGGGCAGGGCACTCAACCTACTTGTGTCCCAAACCAACAGTCCTGTTATTCTAGTTCTCCAAAAGTCGAGGGTCGAACCCACTAACTAACGGTCGGGAAGTGAGCTGCCGTATTTGCCCTCTATAACCAGGAAGAGCGAGATATGCTGGATAACCTCCAGTCTGGAGCAAATAGCTACTTCAGGGAGGAGGTCAGTGCCGCTGTGGTGGAGAGCCACGACACCAGTCATGCAGAAGGTACTCAGGAGGGGCTCACTGTTGGCCGCAAGGTGGGGGGTTCACTGTTGGCCGCAAGGAGGCTGTTGAGCACAACTTCAATGAAAGAGGGCGCAGGAGATTGGCCAGTAATCCGCCAACATTTCTGGAATTCCCAGATAACTACCAGGACTACCTCATCAAATCCACTCGCAAGTCAGATGCTAGTCGCACATGGAAAAAGTCGGTCTTCCATGAGAGGTTCCAGAAGACGAGGGCCCTAGACTCTGACCCTCAGTGGGAAGAGTTTAAGCGAGAGTTTAAGCAACAGTTTAAGTGACAGGCTTCTGACAAAACTGAGGAAGTTCCTCAAGCTTCTGACGAAGCTCCTCAAGCTTCTGACGAAGGTCCTCAAGCATCTGACGAAGTAGCGGAGACCGCAGACGAAGTTTCTCAGACTTCTGATGAATGAAAAAAAAGTTGCAGCAGCTGTGATAGTCTGTTAGCGATGACACGTAGAGCAGGCTAGTTTCCTGGCTGGATTCAGCATGTATCGCCTTTTCTGAATGGATTTTGTAAGCCAGCTATACCAAATGATGACATCTACTTTGCCATCTGGAATGTGAATTTTGATTGGGCAAAATCTACCATTAAGGCCATGTTAAATCACTATAATGAACAACTTGGTAGTATTAGAACTGAAGTAGTCCTCACACAGGCAATGCCACATTTAGACCTAGGTCGTGCTAAATCCAATGCTATACGCTGGGCAAAAAACAATTATAATAGAAAGCTCGACATTAATGCGATTAGTTCTTTTTACGGTTTTGTGCGACCGATAGATCCATCTCAGCAACCAATTCAAAATCTCGCACAAGCCACACCTCTGGTCATGATACCAACTGTGGCCCCACAATCACAAATGAAAAAACGCCTCAGATCACCTGAAACTTCGCCGCCAGTCACAAAACGAGTAGACAATAAAATCTCTCCATTGCTACCATT
This sequence comes from Chaetoderma sp. LZ-2023a, assembly GCA_034401795.1. Taxonomy (NCBI): domain Eukaryota; kingdom Metazoa; phylum Mollusca; class Caudofoveata; order Chaetodermatida; family Chaetodermatidae; genus Chaetoderma; species Chaetoderma sp. LZ-2023a. Next base: position 145,610,249 of record CM067372.1, read on the forward strand.
AGATTCTGGCCCTAGAGATATGCTATTTGAAGCATCATTAATCCCACTACCTGACTCTCCACTAGGCAATCTAAATGACCCAAACGAATATCCGCCCTTGCCACAGAGGGAAAGGGTTAATGGTAGCAAATCTGGTCCACGGACTGGCGCTTCTCAGAAATCCCCCCAGAGCAGTCAACCATCGGGTCTCAAGACCCCATCCCCAACAGGGAAACTGCCACAGCCCAGCTTCTCTCCAACTCCAGGTCCAAGTAATGCACCGGAGGTGCGTCCTATTAAATTTGCAAATAGACCCCAACAACCCACCATGTTGGAGAGAAACATTTTTAGGAAATTTCGTCATGAAATCGAAAACAAAATTGACTGGCGACTACCTGTTCTCACGAACAAAGTACTCATCTTTGGAGCTTCGAACCTGAGTCGCATTAATGTTGAGCCCCACCCTAAAACGCAAGTTGCCTGCTACCCAGGAGCTAAATTGTGTCATGCTAGAGGACTAATTCAAAAGTACACTGGATCATTTAAACCAGAGAAAATAGTGATTAACATTGGCATTAATGATATGAATGAACCCATCTCTAGTACAAAACATAGATTAATGCTGCTTCTCAGTGCGATTAAGTCCAAATTCCCAAAGACTGCGATTTACTTCGCAAAACTTAACTATTCAAGTCGGTTGACAGCTCAGCAGAAGTTGGCGATTCAGTCCATCAATTCGACGGCTGAATCATCAAAATCTGTGACTGTCATTCCTGCACTTAGACTCTCCGAATTTAATGTTGTTAAGGATAACATTCATTGGACTGAGAAGACAGCTAACTCGATGTATTCTGCCTGGCTTAAATTCCTAAATTTAAACTAGACAAGGGCCAGGGTAACATCCGCCCGGAAACAGGACTGGGCAGCAATATTGTCAATCTAACTGGCTCCCCATTAGGTGAAGCAGAGCAGTCACTGCTCAATTTTGGTCTTACATTTGTCCCAACACCAAAACCTAAAACAGGTTTGGATGCTCTTTTAGATAATGGCTGTTTGGAAACATCTGAATTTAGTCACCGTATTAAGTTAGCAGACTACTTTCGTAACTCTAATAGTAACATTCCACCATTCATTGAAAAAACTGGCTGGGCACCAAACGTAAAAATCCTGGACCCAGCGATCGGTGAAAGCATAGAACTCTTTTCAGAACGTGTTAAAAATTCTACATTCCCTAATGATCAACCAAATTTACCCTATGAGGAACGCCAGACCTTAATTCAATTGTCTAAAAACAGCGAAATTGTCATCAAACCTGCAGATAAAGGGTCGGCGACTGTAATAATGCCTAAAGATAACTATAAACGTGAAGCACAACGACAACTTAGTAACCCAAAGCATTACCAGAAACTAAGCAACCACTTTGGCAAAATAATTGCAGCAAATTTAATGAGATTCTTAAAAAATTGCTCGATAGCAAGATCACCGAAAAGCAACATAAGTATCTCTTTGCTAAACTTGAGTCAAAACCACGGACTTTCTATCTTTTGCCAAAAATTCATAAACCCATAGATTCGTGGTTGGACCCACTGTCACCGCCCGGGCGACCTATAATCTCTGATTGTGGCTCAGAATCCTACAGAATCAGTGAATACATCGATTACCATCTACAGCCAATAGCAAATAGACACCCCAGCTTCTTGAAAAACACAGAAGACTTCTTATCACAGGTCTCTGAGACCTGGATACCTCCAAATTCATTCTTGGTCACGCTTGACATCGATGCTATGTATACAAACATTGACATCGAGAAGGGTATAAATTCTATCCGTAGGGCATTCGTGAACTACCCAGACACCCACAGGCCAGACAGAAAAGTAATAGCTCTATTAGAGCTGAGTCTGAAAGGCAATGATTTTGAATTCGATGGCGAAATTTACCAACAAATTTGCGGCTGCGCGATGGGCAAGCGCTTTAGCCCATGTTTTGCCAATATTTACGTAGCAGAGTCGGAGGAGGAAGCGTTAGAAAAGTGTCCAAAACATCCCCTCATTTATCGCAGGTACCTTGATGACATTTTCATGATTTGGCAACACACAAAGGCAGAGTTTGATGAATTTTTCGAAATTCTGAACAATCACGATCCGAATATCAAATTAAAAGCAACCATTGACGAGATGTCCGTAGATTTCCTGGATGTAACTGTATATAAAGGTCTAAAGTATGAAACAACTGGCTACTTAGACTACAAAGTGTATTTCAAACCAACCGATTCGCATCAGCTATTGCACAAAAAATCTTTCCATCCACCACATACTTTTAAAGGAATAGTTAAATCACAAATAATCCGTTTTCACAGGAATTCGAGTGATAGGAAAAACTTTGAAGAAGCGTGCTCTACCCTATTCAAAGCCCTCAAACCACGAGGTTACTCCTCACGATTCTTGCGCAAAATCAAATCTGAAACATTAGACGGCTTGGAAACCATTCCAGATAATGCCTCAAATCGTCGGCCTACCAAAATTTCTCACAATCGTCCTATTATAGGTGTAGGCGAATCTCGCAAATGCGGAAAGAAAAGGTGCAAGTTAGATGAATTTCTCCCAAACCAGAATACTTTCACGAGCTTTCAGAACAAAAGCAAGTTCCAACTTCAGTCTAATCTAGATTGTGACTCTGAAAATGTTATTTATCTAATTTCATGCAAATTGTGCCAAAAACAGTATGTCGGCGAAACCAAATGTCCATTAAGATGGCGGGCAACTCGACACCTCTCAGATATTAGGCTAGAGGAAGACACACATGTTTCCGAACATTTTAATCTTCCTGACCATTTAGTCCTTCGTGACTTTGAAATTATGCCGATTGAACAGCCACCCCTTTCAGATACGGCAAAAGAAACTGATAAACAAAGAAAACTTCGAGAATCGTTTTGGATTAAAGAACTCGAAACACAGTGGCCAAGGGGAATAAACTCGGACCCAGGCTTATCTGATCAACGTGACAAAATTCCATTCATTCTGACCTATAATCGGAAAAACGTTGAAATTTCCAAAATTTTGAAAGATGAGTATCAAAACCTACAGGAGAAACCGAAACAACCCTTTAACAAGCGTCCAGTAATTGCGTTCAAGAAAAATCCGAATCTACGTGACATCTTGGTAAAAGCAAAACTCAAATAGCTAGCCATAATATCCATCTCAATCATTCAACATTAACCCTTGCATGATGGTCAGCCAAAAACGGTCAATTTAGTGATCTTGGGCAATGTCCATTTGCCGGCGGGGTTTGGAGTATTTTTGAAAATTTACCGCTGTAATGACTGGCTCGGGAACCGAGACAGTCGCTCCAGTGGTATATTCTCGGGAATGACCTTGTCTGTGCCTGCAAATGTACATTAAATAAGTAAGCGCATATTTGGATTTTACTGAACAAATTTAACCAGTAAAGGGTTAACATTAATGCCATATGGCTTTCCTCAAACAAAATGACAAATCTCAGGCAGTAAGATAAACCAAAATATCTTAAATTTTTGAATTTTTTCAATTATTGAAGATTCTGAGCCAGTGCGTTGACAATATTGACTACATACTTGCGAGTGCCAGTTCTGTTATTTTATTGCCTTGTAAAAACATAACTTATATATCCGTCGACACCGTCAGGCAGTCTGTCAGTCTTTCAGTGGAGAGACTTATATACCAAATTCTACAATCATTCACGGATTCACTCTCCTGCTTCTCCACTCATTCACTGGTCCACCCGCCTAACCATCCATCAGCTCCTGTCAATCCACCCATGCATTCACTAGTCTGGCTGTCACATGGTCCACTTGTCCGTCGGTCCATTTGCCCATCCCTCCCGCTACTCTGCCTTCCCACTGCCGGTCTGTCCATCTCGAACTCCCACCCCTGCACCTTCTCCAGCCGATCCCGGCTCTATCCTTCTCTCCTACCCATCAATCATCCGGCCTCTCATCCATCCATGGGGGTGGGGCGGGGGGGATGGGTGTGTGTAATTTGAATGGTGTGTGCGTGCGTGCGTACATGCGTGCGTGCGTGTATACATGTGCCTACGTGTGTACATGTGTGTGCGTGCGTACATGCGTGCGTGTGTAAATGTGGGTACGTGCATGCGTGCGCGTGTACCTGTGGGTATGTGTGTGTATGTGTGTGTGTGAGAGCGTGTGTGCGTGTGGGTGGATGGATGGATGGATGGTCCTCCCCTCTATCCATCCATGCCCACTCTATTCATCCTTCCTTCCCATCCCTCATTCCATCTCCACATCCGGATGGATGGATGGATCTTTCCCATCCCTCCTTCCCTCCCTTCCATGGATGGATGGATGAATGGATGGATGAATGGATGGATGGTTTGATGTATGGGTGGGTGGATGGTGGGATGGATGGATGGATCCTGCCCATCAATCATCCCCTTCCTTCCGTGGGTGTGTGGGATGGATGGTTGGTTGGTTGGTTGGTTGGTTGGTTGGTTAGTTGGATGGATGGATGGATGGATGGATGGATGATTGGTTGGATGGATGGATGGATGGATGGATGGATGGATGGATGGATGGATGGATGGATGGATGGATGGATGGATGGATGGATGGATGGATGGATGGATGGATGGATGGATGGATGGATGGATGGATGGATGGATGGATGGATGGATGGATGGATGGATGGATGGATGGATGGATGGATGGATGGATGGATGGATGGATGGATGGATGGATGGATGGATGGATGGATGGATGGATGGATGGATGGATGGATGGATGGATGGATGGATGGATGGATGGATGGATGGATGGATGGATGGATTTTCCTCCCTCTCTCCGACTAAGCTCGATCCTTCCTTTATGCCCGTCCCCATCCCACCTCCCCATCCTTCCCGCCTCCCCATCCTTCCATGGATGGATGGGGGCGTGGGATGGATGGTTGGATGTCTGGATGGATGGATGGTTGGATGGATGGATGGATGGATATGTCCATCTGCCTTGCCAGCCATCCGGCTCTCTGTGTGTTCGTCCAGCCACTCACTCACATAAAATTAAGGGAGCTGAATACTACTTTCTTTCTACATGCATGAACAAAGTTTAATTATAAACACTGCAGTGGCCTTTCCGGAGTGGCGAACAAAATTCTATAAAATGACAAAATATGTCCTCCAAACTTGATTAATTTTTTCGGCATCAAATGATCAAAATGAATCAAAAGGCAAAATTGAGTGTCCCAACAAAAGCATATAAGACCTTTGAATGATCGATTCATGATCTCGTGAAGGAAACACTACTCACTTATCAATCCAATTCGGAAGAGTAAAATTTCACTAATCTGTGTGGAGTGAAACCAGTCCACTAATCATTGGCTTTATTAATGATGTTTGTGATAAACCCGAATCAAAGGAAATTCAAACCTTGCACAAAGTTCAATTGTTCAAATTAAACCATAGAGTAGTTTTTCAAAAGAGATTGAGTAATTCAGTAAACGTATATAAAGCTGTCTATACTGAAGGACTGACAGATTTGTGATACAGGCTACTGATGAAGCACATCCATGTGAAATGCATTTAGCCAATTGACGGTGTCCATAATTACTGTGAGTAACTTATAATAGTGCGTATTGTATTGTTGTATTGTTAACCCTTGCATATTACATGTTAATTCTATAATTTGTCTTTCAGGTGTAAGTAATATATTGGTTCAATTTGTAGTTGATGTGAATGAATTTGTGTGCTTGAATTTGAGTTTGCCTGACCGAATCGTTCTTACCTGCTCAACTGCCTGTCTGATTGCTAGTTAGATTGAACGATTGTCTGTCTGAATGGCTATTGCGAGGAAGAATGGTCATAGGAAGAATGGAGATGGTAAAGGGGGTTCATCTGCACATGCGCGCCTGGTAAATCTGTATTACCAAATAATTCAGTGCTTCCACCATATTGCTACGCTACATAGGCATTTAGATGCCGAAACTCTCCCTGATGGGCTTAGCAGGGAGGTGGAAGAGCTGAATGGATTTTGTAAGCCAGCTATACCAAATGATGACATCTACTTTGCCATCTGGAATGTGAATTTTGAGTGGGCAAAATCTACCATTAAGGCCTTGTTAAATCACTATAATGAACAACGTGGTAGTATTAGAACTGAAGTAGTCCTCACACAGGCAATGCCACATTTAGACCTAGGTCGTGCTAAATCCAATGCTATACGCTGGGCAAAAAATAATTATAATAGAAAGCTCGACATTAATGCGATTAGTTCTTTTTACGATTTTGTGCGACCGATAGATCCATCTCAGCAACCAATTCAAAATCTCGCACAAGCCACGCCTCTGGTCATGATACCAACTGTGGCCCCACAATCACAAATGAAAAAACGCCTAAGATCACCTGAAACTTCGCCGCCAGTCACAAAACGAGTAGACAATAAAATCTCTCCATTGCTACCATTAGATTCTGGCCCTAGAGATATGCTATTTGAAGCATCATTAATCCCACTACCTGACACTCCACTAGGCAATCTAAATGACCCAAACGAATATCCGCCCTTGCCACAGAGGGAAAGGGTTAATGGTAGCAAATCTGGTCCACGGACTGGCGCTTCTCAGAAATCCCCCCAGAGCAGTCAACCATCGGGTCTCAAGACCCCATCCCCAACAGGGAAACTGCCACAGCCCAGCTTCTCTCCAACTCCAGGTCCAAGTAATGCACGGGAGGTGCGTCCTATTAAATTTGCAAATAGACCCCAACAACCCACCATGTTGGAGAGAAACATTTTTTGGAAATTTCGTCATGAAATCGAAAACAAAATTGACTGGCGACTACCTGTTCTCACGAACAAAGTACTCATCTTTGGAGCTTCTAACCTGAGTCGCATTAATGTTGAGCCCCACCCTGAAACGCAAGTTGCCTGCTACCCAGGAGCTAAATTGTGTCATGCTAGAGGACTAATTCAAAAGTACACAGGATCATTTAAACCAGAGAAAATAGTGATTAACATTGGCATTAATGATATGAATGAACCCATCTCTAGTTCAAAACATAGATTAATGCTGCTTCTCAGTGCGATTAAGTCCAAATTCCCAAAGACTGCGATTTATTTCGCAAAACTTAACTATTCAAGTCGGTTGACAGCTCAGCAGAAGTTGGCGATTCAGTCCATCAATTCGACGGCTGAATCATCAAAATCTGTGACTGTCATTCCTGCACTTAGACTCTCCGAATTTAATGTTGTTGAGGATAACATTCATTGGACTGAGAAGACAGCTAACTCGATGTATTCTGCCTGGCTTAAATTCCTAAATTTAAACTAGACAAGGGCCAGGGTAACATCCGCCCAGAAACAGGACTGGGCAGTAATATTGTCAATCTAACTGGCTCCCCATTAGGTGAAGCAGAGCAGTCACTGCTCAATTTTGGTCTTACATTTGTCCCAACACCAAAACCTAAAACAGGTTTGGATGCTCTTTTAGATAATGGCTGTATGGAAACATCTGAATTTAGTCACCGTATTAAGTTAGCAGACTTCTTTCGTAACTCTAATAGTAACATTCCACCATTCATTGAAAAAACTGGCTGGGCACCAAACGTAAAAATCCTGGACCCAGCGATCGGTGAAAGCATAGAACTCTTTTCAGAACGTGTTAAAAATTCTACATTCCCTAATGATCAACCAAATTTACCCTATGAGGAACGCCAGACCTTAATTGAATTGTCTAAAAACAGCGAAATTGTCATCAAACCTGCAGATAAAGGGTCGGCGACTGTAATAATGCCTAAAGATAACTATAAACGTGAAGCACAACGACAACTTAGTAACCCAAAGCATTACCAGAAACTAAGCAACCACTTTGGCAAAATAATTGCAGCAAATTTAATGAGATTCTTAAAAAATTGCTCGATAGCAAGATCACCGAAAAGCAACATAAGTATCTCTTTGCTAAACTTGAGTCAAAACCACGGACTTTCTATCTTTTGCCAAAAATTCATAAACCCATAGATTCGTGGTTGGACCCACTGTCACCGCCCGGGCGACCTATAATCTCTGATTGTGGCTCAGAATCCTACAGAATCAGTGAATACATCGATTACCATCTACAGCCAATAGCAAATAGACACCCCAGCTTCTTGAAAAACACAGAAGACTTCTTATCACAGGTCTCTGAGACCTGGATACCTCCAAATTCATTCTTGGTCACGCTTGACATCGATGCTATGTATACAAACATTGACATCGAGAAGGGTATAAATTCTATCCGTAGGACATTCGTGAACTACCCAGACACCCACAGGCCAGACAGAAAAGTAATAGCTCTATTAGAGCTGAGTCTGAAAGGCAATGATTTTGAATTCGATGGCGAAATTTACCAACAAATTTGCGGCTGCGCGATGGGCAAGCGCTTTAGCCCATGTTTTGCCAATATTTACGTAGCAGAGTGGGAGGAGGAAGCGTTAGAAAAGTGTCCAAAACATCCCCTCATTTATCGCAGGTACCTTGATGACATTTTCATGATTTGGCAACACACAAAGGCAGAGTTTGATGAATTTTTCGAAATTCTGAACAATCACGATCCGAATATCAAATTAAAAGCAACCATTGACGAGATGTCCGTAGATTTCCTGGATGTAACTGTATATAAAGGTCTAAAGTATGAAACAACTGGCTACTTAGACTACAAAGTGTATTTCAAACCAACCGATTCGCATCAGCTATTGCACAAAAAATCTTTCCATCCACCACATACTTTTAAAGGAATAGTTAAATCACAATTAATCCGTTTTCACAGGAATTCGAGTGATAGGAAAAACTTTGAAGAAGCGTGCTCTACCCTATTCAAAGCCCTCAAACCACGAGGTTACTCCTCACGATTCTTGCGCAAAATCAAATCTGAAACATTAGACGGCTTGGAAACCATTCCAGATAATGCCTCAAATCGTCGGCCTACCAAAATTTCTCACAATCGTCCTATTATAGGTGTAGGCGAATCTCGCAAATGCGGAAAGAAAAGGTGCAAGTTAGATGAATTTCTCCCAAACCAGAATACTTTCACGAGCTTTCAGAACAAAAGCAAGTTCCAACTTCAGTCTAATCTAGATTATGACTCTGAAAATGTTATTTATCTAATTTCATGCAAATTGTGCCAAAAACAGTATGTCGGCGAAACCAAATGTCCATTAAGATGGTGGGCAACTCGACACCTCTCAGATATTAGGCTAGAGGAAGACACACATGTTTCCGAACATTTTAATCTTCCTGACCATTTAGTCCTTCTGCTCCCTCAACTCGCAGGCGTATGGCGATCCGTGGCCCCCACCGCCCTCTAAATCCCTGGGCATAGGGTTGTTGAGACATGTGGTTGGTGTATGCCTCTATATGGAGATGGGAGCTATGCCCCATGGATTGAGAGGGCGGTGGGGCTACCACGGATCGCGAAATGGCTGCCAGTTGAGGGAGGTAGTATCATTTTGACTCCGACCCTACTACTAGTCAAAATGATAGCACCTCCCTCAACTGGCAGCCGTTCGGCGATCCGTGGCCCCCACCACCCCCTCAATCCCTGGAGCATAGGAATTTGAGACAGGTGATCGTGGTTGGTGTATGCCTCTAGATGGTGTTCTGCCGGACATGGAAGGCTGTGACGAATATAAAACTCCAGTGTGGACCCCACATGTCCGGGAGAACCTCCTCAGGATACCCGGCCAGTGGCCAGCCTCTCTCTATTCTGACGGGTATCCTGAGGAGGCTTTTCTATCTGTGGGGTTTTTTGTTGTTTTTTTGTTTATTTTTTTTTTGTAACCTATCCTACCTATCTTTTGTTCCTATCCTACCTATCCTACCTCTATCTTTTGTACCTATCCTACCTATCTTACCCTGTTGCTATTCCAGCTGGCTGGTGGTGCTTTAACCCCACACTATGGGGTGTCGCGGTGCGTCTATCTGGCCCTAGTCTTACCTAGGTTTTTGAGTGGATTTGAACCCCGGTCTGCAGCCTGGGACCGCTATGCAATTCGACGCCTCTGCGGCTATATTGATAGACCTACCGCGACACCGTTAAGATCTCGACTCTTAGTAACTTTATCTCTGAGCATGAGTTGTGAAATCGCAGTTATGCATTATCTCGAAGTGACGTCAAGATCTAGAGTGAGTCGAGCCTGATAGCACAGCAACACAGCAACACACACAACCTTTCAGCTATATTTATTACAGCCTACATGGCCGAGATAGTTAATGCGTTGTATTATACACTTTTAAAATCACAGGTTCATATCTCGTTATGTGTTATTAGCAAATGGTATAATCACAGGTTCAAATCTCATTATGTGTTATTAGCAAAGGTAAACATGTCTACAATTACTCTTTACCCGTAAGACATCACGTCAAGACCAACCCGCACAGTCATTGACTGACCACATAAAACCCATGATTGCAGACCACAGACCCTCGACTGAGCCAAAGTCAAGAATTGTAGCTGCTATGCGTTAACACCTAATTAGACACAGCATCCATAATGGTATACCGGCGATCATAAATTACGTGTAAACGCACAACCATACATTACATGTACTCAACTATGTGTAAGCGCTCATCTACAAACAATAGTACATGCATTGGCTGGCCTGAAGAGCTATGGTCATGCATGCATGATGTAGGCTGTGCGGCGCGACGAGAAAAAGTACCCGGGCCATTGCGTGATATGGGCAACTAGGCAGATCGAAATCTTGAGAAATGGAGAAGCTCAGGGATCCCAACATTCTGCTCATCATTTCTACTAACATGCCTTATGTGTCGCGGACGTTATCCGATGACTGTGATTGCGATGGAAAAACACTTCAAGTATAAGAATTATTTAGAAACGTTATGTGGATGCTGCCATCGAGTTGGAACAAGAATGGGAACAAGAGATGCAGCGATCCCTCACCCACCAACCTCTCAATGCGCGCACTACTTCCACGTATCACATCAGCCCGACCACATCTCTCACAAAGACATAGTCTCCGTCGGTATCACATCGACACGACGGACCACCCACATGTTTTTCCAGGTACTGATCGCCTTGTGATCACCACACATAATAGGGTCAACACCCATTTAGAGACAGGCATCCACAGTTATATACATCATGATTACTGTTGCACAGCTTCGCGCTATTGCAAGGCAATGCGGGTTTAGAGTAGCTTCTAAGGCCAAGAAAGCCGACCAGCTCCAGATGACCAGACAGTCCCATGCCGAGGAGTGGCAGAAGCGACTCTCCCGAGCAATGAAGACGGGAAGGGTTCCAGCGCCTGCCAAAGATGATCCTTGGAATCCCCACAAGAAAGAGCAGTGGATCCGTGAGCTTCGTCAGTTGGACGATGAGGTGACTGCTAGCTTGCGAGCCAAGACTGTAGCGAGGCGGATGGTGGACCATCCACTGGAGCGCTTACCTCTCCTACGCAGGATCACTAAGCGAGTGATGAGGGGGCCGAGGTCTGAACCCTTAGTTCGGAGCATGAGGTGAGAAGGCGAACACATTCTCGACCAATGTCTCGGCGAAAGGGAGATAGAGGATAGAGGACGCTGGTCAGTATGCTGGACATTCTTCAGAGGTCTGGAAGGAAACCTCACAGGCCAGACCATGCAAAGGAGCCAACAGACTGTCCAGAACGCCTTCTACCTCCGCTACACCCATACATATCGCATCCGTCACATCGAAGACGGTAGGGTGATGCTCTTCCCAAAGAATGCTCCAGGGAGCCCGTGGCTGAAAACGATAGGAGAAGCTCAGGACGCGGTGGCAGCAGGAGAGCAAGCCCGCCTCGACAGAGACAATATCAATCGACCCAACACCAAGTGGGCTTTAGTTCGATCAATCAACGTTGAGGTCAGGGCTGTCATCGACCGCCAACCTCTGCTTGAGACAGGCCCCCTCCCAGACTGGCTACGACAGAAGAAGAGTATGACTGCCCTCGACACCTACAGGGACAACACGTGTCTCTGGCGATGTCTAACAGTCCACCGAGGAGCGAGAGCTGATAGAAGTACAGCTCCTGCACGATAGCTTGCCACACAGTTCTCTGGCAAGACAGTGACAGTACCTGATGTCCGCAAGACCTCGCTGGATCAGCTGGACAAGGTAGAGTTCTTTGCCAAGATCGGGATTCGCGTCTGTGAACAAACCGAAGAGGGCACCTGGCACTTGATCAGGCAAGCGGCTCACTACCGTTACACCATGACCATCGGTGTGTGGGACCACCATGCCTTCTACATCAAGAACATCTCCAAGCTGGCACATACACTAGTCTGCAGTCACTGTCAGCAGAGGTTTACAAAGGCATGCAATCTTCAATGCCACGCTGAGCACTGTACAGGCGGCAAAACAACAATCATGTGTTCTGGCGAGAAAGTTGAGGCGCCATGGTCTGCGTATGAGAACGCCTTCTATCCGCCCCAACCATCCAGTTCAGTGGCTACTCGTTGGATCGAGTATGAGTCAAGTCATGTAGAGTGTGGGCACGGTGGTGAGCGTTGGATCAATGGTGCTCCCGTAGATGGTAATGATCCGACCACCAACACCGACACCGTTTACCAGTTCCATAGCTGTTACTGGCACGGGTGTCCACAACACCAGCGAGGTGAGGATGCTGAACAAAGATACCGCAAGCCAGTCCTGAGAGAGGAGAAGCTGAGAGCATCTGGATACACGCTTGTGGTGCAGTGGGAGTGCTGTATAAAACGCTCTAAAAGCGTCCCTAAACGACTTCAGACTGTCCCATACACACACTTCATAGTTTACGACTTCGAAGCACTCCTAGATGGTATCAAGACTCCTCCTACGGGGACTCTCACGATCGAGAGTACTCACATACCTATCTCTGTGTCAGTTGGCTGCTCCTTAGATGGCGCCACGAGTGAGCCCACTCACCTCTGCAATCCTGACCCCAAAGAACTGATCAGAGAGTTCATGCTGGTGATCCAACGGCGAGCATATCTAATCTGGACAAGCGTTAGGACACAGTGCATACCGACAGACCTGGACAAGCTCCCAAAACAACAGCAGCGACTGATCAACGAGTGGTGTAACCAAGTGCTTGTACTGGGGTTCAACTCTGGGCGGTATGACCTGAACCTCATCAAGAAGTACTTTGTCGATGAGCTGACTAACAGTATATGTACAGTGAAAGAAGAAGGCTAGTCAGACCATGTTCCTCATAACACCTGAGCTACGGTTTCTCGATGTGCTGAACTACCTCGGCCCAGAAGTCTCGTACGAGGTATGGGTCAAAGCTTACAGGTGGACACAGCAGAAGAGCTGGTTCCCATATGAATGGTTTGACACACATGAGAAGCTCAACTATCCAGGGATTCCTGACTACTCAGCATGGACATCTAAGCTCAAAGGCGGCTACCTCTTGACGCGATCGGAGTGGGAACAGTGTAACCAGACATACAGTGAACATGGAATGCGGACATTCGCCGGCTGGCTGCGATACTACAACAACCTGGACATCAGTGCATTCATTGAAGCCCTAGAGCAGATGCGGGAGTTCTACACAGAACGAGAAATAGACATCCTCAAAGACGCTGTCTCTCCCAGGTGTGTCACTGCGGTACCTCCTATGTGGAACCACTCAACATATGCCAGATGTTGGCCTCTATTCACTGGGAAAGGAAGCCTACGAGATGCTGAAGGGTGCTGTTGTTGGAGGTCCGAGCATAGTGTTCACCACATACCAGGAGGCCGGTGTGACTCGGATCCGCCGGAGTGAGCGTGGCTGCCAACGTCTACTCGGCTACGATGCAAATGCTCTGTACCTGTCAACGATGGCCAAAGAGATGCCATGTGGTAAGGAGATAGGGCGCCATTGGTCCAGTGCCAGTGGTGTAGCTAGCTTTAAGGAGGCTTTCCTAGCAGACAGCTGGTTTGGGTTTGCTGAGGTGCATAAAGAGGTCCTCAAGGCTCTGTGGGCAAAGTTCGAGGAAATACCTCCTCTCTACTATAACCGCGAGATCCCGGTAGAGGCAATCTCTTCTGAGATGCTGGCATATCTACGGCGAACAGGGAGGAAGCGTCCCACCACCCAGAAGCTGGTCGGTGTCCTCTCTGGCAAGAAGCGGCTGCTGTACGCACCGACACTCAAGTGGTATTTAACCCATGGCCTGGAGATCACTGCTGTATACAACACCATACACTATGAGCCCAAGCGCCCATTCGAGTGGTTCGTGGAGAATGTTATGGAGGCCCGCCACTCGGGAGATGTAGATAAGAGCAAAGCGCTCTTGGCAGATCTCTTCAAACTCCTCGGCAACAGTGCTTACAGGAAGCTCATCGAGGCCCTAGAACGTCATAGCAACACCAGCTTCACGAAGGATGAATGTGTGGTAGACAAGGCCCTGCGCAGTGCATGGTTCGAAGATCTGAAGGAGATCGGTGAGTCATACGAGCTCCAGAGTCACAAGCTGAGAATCACTGTTCGAAGGCCCTTCCAGGTGGGGATAGCCATTTATGAGCTCACGACGCTGCGAATGCTGGAGTTCTAATACGACTTCCTTGATCGCTGCGTAGCTCGGGACAGCTTTGAATACCTGCTGATGGACACTGACTCCGCGTATATCGATATAGCAGGCTCCAACTTCGATGACGTCATTCGCCCTGAGATGCGAGCAGAGTACCAGGCTGATAAGCTGGACTGGCTAGCTTGGGACAAATGGTCTGGATGGACTCCGGGACTGTTCAAGCTCGAGTTCGAAGGCTCTCGTGGGATCGCTCTCTGCTCCAAATGCTACTACATGGAGAGCACAGCTGCAAGTAAGTGGTCGGCTAAGGGAATGTCAAAGCGGCAGAATGAGGTCTTTTGGCAGACGTTCTACAGCGCCCTACATGGCGGGGTGGACAGAGCTAAACACCGGGGCCTACTCATGCGCAACCAGGGTATGGGGCCGAAAAGCTCAGACTCTCCGCATACTATGATAAGTGCCATGTGCTGCCAGATGGTGTCCATACCGAGCCCATCGAGTATCATGTTAGCACCCTAGGTGGTGGTAGCTGTGTGTCTGCAGGGACTAGCTTAAGCTCTTCTACGACAAATGGTTGCCTGGGCACTCCGTCCTGGCATGCCAGGTAGTACCAGGTGCACCAGGCTCATACAGGTACAGAACCAGAGCACAGGTGGTAGGCACTCCTCTCCCTTGTTCGCTCCTCTAGAGCTGTGACTGGCAACAGCAGAGTGTCTGATAGCCTCTACCGGCTTCTTCCCGATTAGCCTAGTAACCTCAGTATTTGATCTCTCCACCACAGCAGGCAGCCCTCTCACCCATACTCTAGAATGTTCAGTCGGTGTGGCCATTTCCTGGGTGTATTGGTGTGGGAACAGTCTGTCTGCCAGTGTCTGATTCCACCGCTCACCGATAGCCTGGGCAGGGCGATGCCCTACGTCACCTGGCCTAACTGCCACACCATGTTTCAACATGAGGGCTGCAGTCTCACCTCTGAACTCCTTAACCTCATCCACCTGCAACAGTTCCGGCCACTGGAGGGGATTTTCCGAAGACTCGTAGACACACTGGAATGCCTGGGCCACCTGGCCAGCTGACTTGTCTATGAGCGGAAATACAGCCTTGTACAAGCTGGCGACATCGACGATGGTGAGGGCATACTTGTAGGTCTTACGACCAACCGAGTCATGTGGAAGGAACAGAACATCTACCTAGTGAACTCTGTTCGGGACAGTTTCATCGAAATTGGCATGCCTAATGTGCCGTGGACGAGGTCTGTATATCTGCCACATCGCCTGGTATCTGAGCCACTGTCTACTTGTCTTCAATGTGAAGTTGTGGCCCTTGCGACGCGCAGCCTCGAGTAGTTGAGGAGGCTCATGGTAATATCCACCAGGCTGATAATAGAGTTCCTCAAGAAAGATGGTTGATAACCTCCCGGATTTCATCACTGACGTCCACTCCTGTCCTGTCATGCATGGCCTGGATGATTTCATCACTGACGTCCACTCCCATCCTGTCACGTACAGCCTCGGTGAACTCTAAACAGATGAACAGATGGCCGTCATTCATTCGACCATCACTGAAGACCTCCTCAAACACCTCCGTACACTGGCATCTAATCTCTGCTGGATCCTCACTGAACGGTTGTTTATCGACCAACCCTCGGAGGTTAAGTGTCTTGACCACGTCGTACAGAGACACCATCCTTATATAGTATGGCTTAAATGTTCAGTGGCCCAGATGGCCGTGAGGGCTATGGCAACGTACAATAGCAAAGGGCCATCGACTCCGAAGAACGTACCTACTCCTGAGGCGATGGCTGGTATGGCTTCAGAAATCTTCTCCACACCATGGAGAGCATTGTTGGCGATCTTGCGGACCATCTCGCCAGCCTTCATTGTGAACAGAGCGACCAGAGCCCCAACTGCTGCCAGCGGGCCGATTGAACATTTTACGTAAGTGTGATAGATTCCTTTCACTCTGTGTACGAGCTTGCGGGATTCAGGCTCTACATCATCATACTCACCACCGACATCATAGTCCTCCTCATCATAGTCCTCCTCATTGTCCTCATCATTATATCCTCGACTGGATCTTCATAAGCCTCTGGTTCATGCATCGCTCTGGTGATCCATCACTGGGGGACAGCTATATAGTAGCTTTAAACTGTAGTCTATAGCAAGGCATCCGCAATCTTGAATGCGGGCGTGTTTGCCTTAGCAAACTGGGGACTCGGCTTCGCCGACAAGAAGGCAGCAGAGGTCGAGCGTAAGCATCATAAGCTGTCTAAGGAGAAGTTTGAGTATAGCAAAGCACTCGAGCATATGCGCCTGAGGGAGGCACGCCGACGACAACACCGAGCTCAGACCAACCGGATCATCAAAGAGGCAGATGAGAGTCTCGATGAGTACTACGAGGCTGTAAAAATATCTGAGCCAACGCTCGACTATGAAGCATTGACAGGTCAGAAGACAGCAGAGCTTATAGTAGTGGCGGCGGCTGCAGCTGTGATGACAGTTGTCATACTCTACGCACGCTCAAGCTGAATACCTGATGTGTTCGACACATACCTTAGCATAGCCAAAGTAAAGTACCATCATACCTAATGAGCGAGTCCCAGCTATGAGGTTTCCAATGTTGAAGCTGAGCCAGTAGCCATGATTAGGTGGGATGTCCCTGCCCCCGAGATGGGGACGGCTCTCGAGAGCTGACTCGAGGTCGTCGCTTCCACTGGTTAGTCACAAAAGCGCATATGACTTAGTTCTCTGTCTGCAGAGTTGGCAATCAGCCAGCTCGCATACCTCACCAAGAACATTGGTCCCAGCAACCACAAGCTTGAAGTCATCTAGCGTATCCACCTGCTGGATGACTCCTCCCTTCTGAACCAAGACGGCAACAGTGACACAGTCCAATACACCACGAGGCAATGTCAGCTCTACCCGTTGCTTAGCTGTGGCTTGGTACCTGCTGGTGTTCACGCCCCAAATGCACGATCTGCTGTTTGGAACCCATTTGCTTCAGCTCCTGGTCATTCTCGTCATGCCGGACATGAAGTCTTGGAGCATTCATTATCACATCTGCGAGCCACTCAGTGTACACCCAGAGGAACAGCATATCCTGCACGGCAGCTGGATTCACGTGTGTGTTCCCGAGGAGGGTTAAGAGTGGAACTGGCATGGGCATCTCGACACCTGCCTGTAGCGCGAATTCCGTGAACCCATCATTGCACCCCACAGCGTAGTACCCCTTTCCCTTCGCATAGACGGTTGGTCCGCGAGCCAGCAGACCTAGGACTCTGTATTCATCGTTCACATAGGTGGTGTCCATAGTGCTCTTGCTCTGCACGATCTCCCACCTGCTCAGAACCTGCGGGAGCTCTACCGTCCTTTCTGTTGTGCTCTGAAGCTTTAACTCGAGTGTCATGCTCTTGATCTCGTGGATCTGTGCTGAGATTGCAAAGTCGATGTACTTCCCAGCAGCGAACAATGGGTTCTCATCCTGTATACTGGGTCGAATGACCATCAGGCGGTCCTTCTGAGGATCAGTGGGATGCAATGTCGCGGGTTCAATGGCCCCATCTTGATGTTGCACATACTGCAGCATGTTTAAGGTCTGGCTATATAGAGGTTTTAAATGGCTGTCATGTTCGGTGAAGTTCTCCAGCAGTTTGTCTATAGGCAGCAGGACAAGCCGGCACGACAGTCAGCACGACACCCACTGTGACAGGGTCCGAGGACTGCTTCTTGACATCAACATTATCCACGAGCGAGCCAAGGTCACCCCTCCGTCTGATGCGAAGATAATGGCCGCCATAGAGGAAGGAGCGCCAGCTCGTAGTACAAAAGAACTCCTGACTCGGATACTCTACCGGAAGTTTGACAGCACCCAGGGCGGGGCACTCAACCTACTTGTGGCCCAAACCAACAGTCCTGTTATTCCAGTTCTCCAAAAGGCGAGGGTCGAACCCACTAACTAACGGTCGGGAAGTGAGCTGCCGTATTTGGCCTCTATAGCCAGGAAGAGCGAGATATGCTGGATAACCTCCAGTCTGGAGCAAATAGCTACTTCAGGGAGGAGGTCAGTGCCGCTGTGGTGGAGAGCCACGACACCAGTCATGCAGAAGGTACTCAGGAGGGGCTCACTGTTGGCCGCAAGGGGGGTGGGGGTTCACTGTTGGCTGCAAGGAGGGGTTCACTGTTGGCCGCAAGGAGGCTGCTGAGCACAACTTCAATGAAAGAGGGCGTAGGAGATTGGCCAGTAATCCGCCAACATTTCTGGAATTCCCAGATAACTACCAGGACTACCTCATCAAATCCACTCGCAAGTCAGATGCTAGTCGCACATGGAAAAAGTCGGTCTTCCATGAGAGGTTCCAGAAGACGAGGGCCCTAGACTCTGACCCTCAGTGGGAAGAGTTTAAGTGACAGTTTAAGCAACAGTTTAAGTGACAGGCTTCTGACAAAACTGACGAAGTTCCTCAAGCTTCTGACGAAGCTCCTCAAGCTTCTGACGAAGGTCCTCAAGCATCTAACGAAGTAGCGGAGACCGCAGACGAAGTTTCTCAGACTTCTGATGAATGAAAAAAAAGTTGCAGCAGCTGTGATAGTCTGTTAGCGATGACACGTAGAGCAGGCTAGTTTCCTGGCTGGATTCAGCTTGTAGGTGAAGGTCTGCAACCTTTCCAGAGATGGCTTGAAGTGTGACAGCTCACCTGTCTCCTTGTTGCTGAAGATGAAGCAGTACAGATCAGCTGCCCTCTGTATACCTGCAATGAAGTTCCCTTTGGTCTCCTTGAAGGTTAGGCTGTCGTATGTGGTCTCGAGCAGGGAACGTCCACACTTGGAGCTGAAGTATAGCAACCGGGCATTGTGGCGGATGTCCGGTGAGATCTCGTGGATGCACTTCTGAAAGAGGATGAAGACAGTTATCTTTGTGTGCTGGATGCGCCTGGTGATGTTTCTGAGGTAGGTGACTGTCTTCTGGTCCATTGCTGGGTCATCGATAACTAGAACAAGTGGTTCTGTCAGTCGGGCTGCCAGCAGCTTCTCCATCAGTGCTTGTAGGTTCTGTGTCTTGGTGATTGGGCCATTATACCATTGATCATTACTGTCAACCACCTCAGCGGCGGAGTCAGACACCAGAAGGATGAGTTTAGATTGAGAGTGTAGATGTTCGGCCAGGAGAGCCCGCAGCAAGATGATTTTCCCGTGTCCTGACAGGGCAATGATCAGCACCACCTGGCCAGCATCGGCCGGCCTACTGTCGATTGGTACAGACATGCGTGCGGAGGATGGTTAGCACTTGTTTGGCAGTAGCCTCGTCTATATCTGGGAGATTAAATGGCAGTACTTCCTGCACCAGCTCTTTCACCTGCAGGGCTGGGAATCCTACACCTCCGGCAGATACGAAGGATGCTATGGAGGCGTCAAGCATGACGGCAGGTGAGAAGATAGCATAGAGGACCTGTGTCAGCACCCACAGTGTCTAGTAAATCCAGTATCTGTATGATACATTCACGGGAAGCCATGACTATCCTGTGGTCTTAAACGGCAAACCAAAGAACCCTGACTTCTTCACCTCTGGTAGCTGGAGGCTGGTGGTAGCACCTTTTTTGCCATCGACAGTGATATTGCTCAGGCCGATGGTGGCTATCTTGGGATTCTCACCATCCTGTTGGAATGAGCTCGGCGATTTCAGAGGATACTTAACCAGGTCCTGTGCAAAGGACTCAGCCATAACCTTGATGGCTCCAGCCTCATTGACTCCGAGTATAGCGCGCATCGTCGCCCTCTCCTTGATGCCCATCCCCTTGTATACAGTATTTGCCTTGTTAATGGCCAATTATCCTACCGTATCAGTGTTCCCGATGGGATCTCGGGCTGGGATGGTACCTCGGATCTCCCGCGGGTCTCCCTTTTCATCGAAGTCTTGGAAGGAGATAGGGCAACAGTGTTCTCTGAACGAAGGTGTGCCTCGCCCAAGTGAACAAGATCGCCTAGCTCTTTGCTTTCTAGGTCTGCGAGTGACAGAGTCATAGTGCTATATGCAGATGGCTTAAACCTCCTACTAGCCCTAGAACCGTGGCCACCATTAGTGTAATAGTTTCACCCATGATCTTGGCGGCGGCAATGTATGAGGCACTACTGATCGCGATCTTTGGGATGAGGTGAGTTATTCCGAGACAGTTCTTGGCCGCCCCACTCACCACTGTAGCGAGGACAGCCTCAGCAAAGGCCCCAGCAAAGACCTCACCAATAACCTTGATGACTCCAGCCTCATCATCGGAGCCATCCTCATCGTCGAAGCCATCCTTATAGTCGAAGTCTAGGAAGGAGATAGGGGCAACAGTGTCCTCTGAACCGAGGCAATCCTCAGCAAAGGCCTGAACAAAGGCCTCAGCTATAACGTTGATGCCTCCAGCCTCATCGTCGGAGCCATCCTCATCGTTGAAGCTATCATCATCGTCGAAGTCTAGGAAGGAGATAGGGACGACAGTGTCCTCTGAACCGAGGCGTTCCTCGGCCAAGTGAGCAAGATCGCCTAGCTCTTTGCTTTCTAGGTCTGTGAGTGCCAAAGGCATAGTGCTATATACAGGCGGCTTAAACCTACTACGCATGCAACCAGTGAAATAGTTGGGCATAGGAGGACCACGCAGTCGGCCACAGGAATAGGTAGCAGTGCTCAGTGTACTGGCCCTCTCTGCAGGGGCATTCCTTGTGGGTGGTCCACCATTCCCGGGCATTGGCAATCCTCAGTATGCATGCTCGACTATGGGCTACACACTGCCCTCCGGCATGCCACGCCTCATATGCTGCATGGATCTCGTGATCAACCTCTCACTATTTAGAGGTTTTAAACGTAGGCGACGATGATCTCAGCCTTTGCACTCGTTGCTAGCCCTAGAACCGCGGCCTCCATTAGTGTAACACGTTCACCCATGATCTTGGTGGTGGCAGTGTAGGAGGCACCGCTGATGGAGATCTTTGGGATGGGGTGAGTTATTCCGAGACAGTTCTCGGCCACCCCACTCACCACTGTAGCGAGGACAGTCACAGTGGCGGCAGGAAGAACCTCATTTCCACCTGTCATCTTCACCATGGCCACATTCGCCGCCACGTTACTGGCGATATGGACTGCCAGAGGTTTTGCTTTGGTCAGTAATTTTTGTGTCTTGGTTCGCAGCAGGTTCTCCACCTTCTGAAGACTTGCCTGACTCTCGTGCAGTTGCTTCACGATCTGTACCATTGACGTCATTGTTTAAGCACTGAGTATACAACGCGGATAAACATCTGCATCCCCTGTTGAGAGAGGTAATAATATCTTC
Source organism: Chaetoderma sp. LZ-2023a (assembly GCA_034401795.1). Classification (NCBI taxonomy): domain Eukaryota; kingdom Metazoa; phylum Mollusca; class Caudofoveata; order Chaetodermatida; family Chaetodermatidae; genus Chaetoderma; species Chaetoderma sp. LZ-2023a. The sequence continues at coordinate 145,632,025 of CM067372.1, forward strand.
TCAGTCTGCATCTGGCAGGTGTCCGGGTTGGTACACAGGAATATTCATCTCTCCATTGAGACATCTTAATCATATCCGGGTTCACGCTATGTGAGAAGTACTATGATGTCTTCCGATGGGAGTTGAAGGACTACAAGAAGAAGACACCAGATGAGCTCGCTCAGCTCTCTGGTGCAGAGCTGACAGAGGAGCTGACAGCTGTGAAGCTCTATCTAGGATTTGGTAAGGGACAGATCTGCTTCCTCGAATACATTATCATGGGCGGGAGTATCGTTGAGCAGCTCCTGCGAGCTAATGGTTTCTACAAGGATCGGGAGTATCTGTCAGATGTGTTCCAGCAGTTGCAGACCGCCGTGGCCTCACCTGACTCAGAGCTGAACAAGGCTCTGCGACACTAGAAGCTGGAAAAAGGATGCGCTGCGGAACCATCCAGCCCTTGGATGTGCATGTTGGCAGCGTGTATGTGGGTTGTAGGGCATGCCAAGCTGGTTCAGTGTCTCACCGTGGTCCCCACTGCTACTGTAGTGTCAGGATAGTCTTATAGCTGATTTGCTAGCGGTGGAGTAGGCTGATTCCGAGCGCCATGATAGCTAGGCCTGACACCACTCGTAGAGCTGCCACGGGAAGCCGTGTCATATCGACTGGCTGCAGTGTCAGGGTCGGAACGCCTTTATGTGGATCTGCCATGGGAAGCGTGGTGTCGACTGGATGCAGTGTCAGGGTCGGAACGACTGTATGTGCTGCCATGCCCGTACTATGCGTAGGTGCATTGATGTCAGTGCTGCAGCCGAAGTGGACACCGGGGAACTCCCCTCGACTATCATGTTGTTATAGCCCCTGACTTCGAGGTCCTCGATGTTCACGATCTTGTTGCTCGTAATCAACCGTAGGTGTGGTGAAATAGCAAAGTCAAGTTTGCGACGGGCCATCTGCAACCCCTGCTGGAACTTAGCAATAAGACTACTGGGGTCTGCCACGATGAGCATATCCTCAACGAGACTGATGAACATGGCCTGGACCTCTGCTCCGCTGACACCATATATTGAATGACGTAGCTTGGTGTGTGCTCTAAGGAGGCAGTAGCACAGTGCTTCCAGGGACTGGTTGATCCGAATGATCTCTGCTGGTGGGAGGCCTGAGGTGGTGTGTGGGACAAAGTACTTCCACACATCTGGATAGTCCTGCCACAAGCCAGTGATGTGCATATTTTGCACCAGCGCTCCAGGGTCGGAGTTTGGATCGGACGAGAATGTCGCTGTCTTCCGACGGCCTACTCGTTGGGGTGTTCGATAGGGGAATCCTGAGTAGTCACGTCTCGGGCCACCGCACATAACCCCTAGACCGCTGTTGTCACCACCATGCCACCGATAGTGTGGGTGAGTGCTGAACTCTCTCTGAGCCTGATGGACGCTGAGACGCTATGACTGTTGAGCTGTGGGTCGAAGTCGTTTGTATCAGGGAGGCTTGCACCCAGCTCATGGAGGATTCGTTGCTCCATGAAGTACACGTGGAATCTGAGACAGCTGGCGATGAGCGCAGCTTCAGGAGTACCAGAATAGGAGTGAAACATGGTGGAACGTACTGCACATCCTGCCGTGGCACACCACCCGACAAGTTTCAGCTGCTGATTCCAGTATGAGAGGCTTGGAGCAGCCATCCAAGTATGAGCTTGCTTCGCTTCCTTGATGGTGATGGGGCGGTTGGTCAGCAGTCGTGGGTTGATAGAGAAGCTGGTTCAGGACCATCCATCCACTGTGATGGAGAACGGTGTTAGCTCTGTTGTATCAGACAACAGACCTCTCATGCCAGTCAAGGGTGTACGCTTGAGGGGCGGTTTGCTCCAGATGACTGTTGTGAGGTTCAGTGGGAAGGCCATCTATACTGGTGTTCTTAAAGCTACCGTACAGGCAGCATACTATTTGTAGTCATCTCGACTCCAGAGACCAGCGAGGCGACCTCGCCATAACATCTCGTTTTTTAACTCCTCCATATCAACCCACCCCTGGAGCCTTTGAGGTATTGCTGTCGCACTTTTTTCCGTGTGGTACAGAGCTTGGACCTTCAATATATGGTGGTACTCTTCATCGGTGACCCGTCCATCCTTGATAGCTTTGCGGACAGACTCGTCGATAGTCCGTAGCATACGCTGTGCCAGTGTCACGTACTTAGCATGCTTCTCCAGCCTCCTTGTGATCTGCCGCTGCCCATCACCAAGCCAGTGGCCAAGACAGTGGTAGCTAGTGTCACGCCACCCAGCGGGAGGGCGACGATGGCACCCACCCATGTAGCGAGAGTGGCCACAGCTGCCACACCAGCACTGGCTCCAATCACACCCGCAGCAGTGGTTGTACGCGCGAGGACGTTGTAGGCTGTCTTATATCGCCTGCGCGTTCTGCTGTACTTTTCTGCCTCATGGACGAGATGTTTGCCTGATAGCATCTGTCTGCTGGAGTCGCCAGTCATGTACTGTACCATCCTCGTCAGTGGTCAGGGATGGGTATAGTTCTGGTTGCTTCCGCCACTCTGATTTTGCCATAGTATACATGGAGATTAAACCTGCACTCTGATTTTGCCATAGTATACCTGGAGATTAAACCTGCATCACCTGCATCACCTGCAGAATCTGCTCATGGGTCATAGAAGGCTTCATTTTGGAGAGTCTGGTGAACCGTGCCAGCTGTTTAGTGTTAAGACAGACGTCTCTTAGAAAGTGGTCATCCAGCCCTATGTCGGGTGCCAGTAGCTTTCTGAGACGTAACATCTGGAACTTCACATTGTGACCAAGATAGTAGGTCTGCTGCTGGATGGCTTCCTTGTTCTTACACTGCTGTGCCATCTCGTCTTCCCACTGTATGACATCTGGCTGATCCTCGTCTGTGAAGACACCTGGCTCTTCGTCGTATGTGAAGACATCTGCCTCATCGTCATATGTGAAGACATCTGGCTCATCGTCGTCTGTCAATACTCCTGCATCCCGCTTACTCTCCTCCAGGAGGGCATTCCAGTATCGGAAACCTTCACTGTTCCTTCGCCTCCTTGCCTTACTGGCAGCCTGTTGATACCAGCTCTCCCGCTGTAGTCACTCTCCTTCTTGTTGACAGATCTGTTACTGTGCGAGCATCTGTGCGTTTAAGGCCTTTGGGCAACCCTCTATCGGGTTCATCATCTCGGTAAAGGTCAGATATTCCTGGTGTGATATCATATTGTCGTCAGGTAATAAGAGTGGAAACTCTGAATGGGCGTCCGATATCCCATCCGTGCTGGCATATATGTTAATGGAGGGGCTGTCAAACAGGTGATTTACAGGTGTGATCAGGCTAGGACTGATAGCTTTCCATAGGTTACTGTTGGCACCTGGGAGATACTCTATCACGTCCCGGCCAACTTCTACCAGTGAGCTACTGTGTGCACTGCCCAGAGGTTGATGTAGCACATCGGCGTGTATGTATGTTGTGACCCGCTGGGGCACCTCGAAGAGGACTCATTCTACACGAGACTGTACCACCTGTCTCCCCTCTAGAGAGGGTGAGATTATGTTCTCACCACCGGAGAGCAGCAGTCAGACAATCGGCATGGTTATATCTCCTGTTTAAACCCCTCCTATAGAGTGCTATGGAACCCATATTTGCTCACTCGACTGGTCTTGCTGACCTGGCAGATGTTTACACAGTTGATGCTGCCAAGGTAGAAGATAGCGACGGCAAGTCATTTGCCCTACAGTACGAAGCAAATTCAAAGGCACTCTCCCTCCACCCCATTGGTGGTGATGAGGTGGAGCTGCTCACAGACCTCAAGGATGTGTCGAAGGAGCACCTAGGTCACAACATAGATCTATGGCCACAAGATCGTGTTTCAATACGATTTCCCGAAGAGGAAGTAAATCCTCGAGCTGTTGATTGAGGTCCCGGATACAGAGGTGGCAGACATCAACACCCTAAATGACGACCTCGGCTTTCATCTGGTCAAACCCTATTCGAGCAATTCCCTACCGATGACACATGATGGTCTGCTAATGGCCCTGGCAAAAAACCTGCAGTTCATGTTTGAGAAGAATGAAGTGTGGTACCGTGTTGGACCTTGTGGTGACTGGCAAACAGGGTTGCCACTATATAGGCCTCCCGCAGTCATTGACATAGAGGTTACTCCCCTCTCCACTGTTGTGAAAAGGGATGGGACAGTTCGAAAGCTCTACAATAGGAACTTATCCTTCCTCACCTACATATGTGAAGGTGTCTCCCTGCTGCGTCGTCCATTCGATGGACCAGAAGAAGCTGTTAACCTCCAGGAGGGCGTCCTACGGGTAGATGGTGTGTCACATGTCTCCAAAGCCAAGGGTGCTGTTAAATTGCTTCAGCGAGTCGGACTCACTAGCCCGCAAATGACTCATATAGTCCTAGAGCTACGGTTCTTAGCCGGCAGCAGAGTGAAGGAGCTAGCCCCTGCCCCTGGGGGGATGAAGATCACTATCGATCCGGATGGAACAGGTCTCGATCTGGCACAGATATTTCTCGAGGTGTTCACTCTGTTCAGGTTAACTCTTCATGTATAGCCATGATTCTCATCATACTGCTTGCGCTGGCGTCTACAGCAGGGGCACAGGGCGCTGAGACTGCCATGATATTGGATGCCAAGTGGGCCCACTTCCGGGATGAGCCCCAGTACAATCCTTGGGTCGACCCCTTGTGGAGCAATATTCACGACCGCTTTCACCCAGGTGAAGAAACCGAGTCTGTCTGCCACTTCTATGGTGTGGAGTGGGTAGGACGTGGTTGTCTGCTGGAGACACCTGCTCAGCACCAGATTCTCTGCGCAACATGTGAACATGCCAGAGTCTGTCGTGGTGCAAATGCTAAGCACTTTAACATCCTACCAGGTGAGCATTGTCAAGGTAGATGGAAGACACTGTGGGTGGTCCCATCATGCCGATGCGACTCTGGCAGAGACTACGTGTTTGTCTGAGCCTACACAGTTCCATCTCCATCTAGAGGCATACACCAACCACGATCACCTGTCTCAAATTCCTATTCCCCAGAGATTGAGAGGGCGGTTGGGGCCACGGATCGCCGAACGGCTGTCAATTGAGGGTGGTGGGATCATTTTGACTAGTAGTGGGGTCGGAGACAAAATGACACTACCTCCCTCAACTGGCAGCCGTTCGGTGATCAGTGGTGGCCCCCACCACCCTCTCAATCTGTGGGGGCATAGCTCCCATCTCCATCTAGAGGCATACACTAACCACCTGTCTCAAATTCCTATGACCCCGGGATTGAGAGGGCGGTGGGGTCCACGGACCGCCGAACGGCTGCCAGTTGAGGGAGGTGGTATCATTTTGACACCGACCCCACTACTCAAGGGATACTGCTGCATTCACAGTAATGAGACATAGTGCTACCAATCTCGACAACGATGACTACATAACGACCACCAGCGCCACCGACAACGATAGTAACAACAATGACGACAATGACGACGACGACGATAACGATAACGACGACGACGACGACGACGACGACGACGACGACGACGACGACGACGACGACAACGACAACAATAACGACAACGACGGCGACGACGACAACAACAACAACAACAACTATAACAATGCCGACGACGAGGACGGCGCTGGTGGCGGAGATGTAGGGGGAGGGACGTTGGCACAAACGACATTAGGTCACGAACTGGCCTGTTGCATATCGATGCCTTAAACATACATTGCCTGAAGTCTAAAGTAAACAACCCAGAACTGTATATATTTGTAAATAACTATGATATAATCTGTCTATGTGAAACTAAGCTCAATGACTCTGATGACGTTTCAATCCCAGACAATGCACTTATTAACCATAACAGGAAAGGAATTACAGGGTCAGGTGGAGTTAGTATCCTTATTAAGAACAACTTGAAAAAATATATAAATGAAGTACACACCGATAATGAATTAGTTCTATGGATTTAAATAAAAAAAGATATCATGAAGAGCGTCAAGCCGATACTATTAGGATCAGTTTATATACCACCCGAATCATCGAGATATCACTCAAATGAAGCGTTCGAAAAAATAGAAAATGACATAATTATGTTGAAAAGAACTTTTGAATCGATATGTCTTTTAAGTGATTTTAATGCAAAGACGGGGACTGAAAGTGATTTTAAAAGATTCGACGATTTTTGTTGCAAAATCTTCATGCAAATATTACAACCGAATCTGATCTTCAATTATTAACTGAATTAGGTCTCCTAAACGACATAGCCAATGCTTAGGACGAAAAAATCCAAATGATGCGAAGCTACTCCAACTCTGTAAAAATACGAACATCTACATATTAAACGGGAGGGCCGATGTAGATTGTTTCCTGGGTAATGCAACAACTGCATATAACGGCTTGTTAGACTATACAGTAGGAAGCGGACAATTCATTAAAATCTTACAAGCATTTGATGTGAGGCCTTTTAATCCGATGCTATCAGATTTACACCATCCATTGCACTCAGAAATCGAATATAATAATAATAATAATAATAATAATAATAATAATAATAATAATAATAATAATAATATACGGGTACGGTGGCAACCTAGTAAAAAACAGCAATTTACTAACAGCCTAGACCAAGCAGCGGTAAATAACATATTAGAAAAATTAAATCAGGCTAAGAACTCCGAAAACTTGGACACGTTAAACTCAGCTGTAGACATGATCGGGGAAATGTTTATTAATAACGCTGCGCAAACATTTGGATATAATAAGATATATAAAGTTAAGCGACGGGTTAATAACAAAGCCTAGTTTGGAGAGGAATGTGCCGCGAAAAGAAAAATATATCATGGGAAAAAGAAGCAATACAACGTAAATAAAACAGCAATTGATCAACAACAATTGAAAAGGCAAGTAAAGACTATAAAATTTCCATTAAAAAGTATTCAGAAAATGCGCCTACTCAACTCCATTCTAAGCTCCGTAATCCTAAGTGTATTGGGAAATAATCAATAACAAAAAGAGAGGAGACAATAGTGACAACCGAAATATCGATTTACGTTCATTTTACGAGCATTTTAAAAAGGTAAACGGCGCGGGTGATGAGAACAGCGCGGATGGCGATCCTATAACAAATATAGCAGATAATCCGGATTTGGACGTCCCAATAACAAATGAGGAAATACGACACGCAGTATATAAATTAGGAAATGATAAAGCATGCGGTACCGACTTGATACTAAACGAATATATTAAATCCACAATTAATACCATGATGCCCATTTATGAAAATTTATTTAATATAATATTTGACAACGGATGGGTACCGGAAAAATGGCTAATCGGAAAAATTATACCAATATATAAGAAAAAAGGAGACCTATCGGACTCAGCAAATTACCGACCAATAACACTTTTAAGCTGTATGGGGAAACTTTTCACCACAATTATTAATGCTCATTTGAATGCATATGCAAAAAAAATATGAAATCATCTCAGATTCGCAGAACGGGATTAGAAAGGGTATATCCACGCTGGACAATATATTTTCGCCGCATCTCACACAGCACCTCTTTTCAGTCGAAAAGAATAAGTTATACTGCTGTTTTATAGATTTTAAACAAGATTTCGATACTATTTGGAGAAAGGGTCTCTGGGGAAAAACTATAAAAAACGGAGTACAGGAAAATGTTTTAAAATTGTTTTAAAAATGTATCAGTCTATTAAATCATTTAGTCTTCATAACTCAAATAAGTCAGACACATTCCCGTGTAGGATAGGCGCTAGACAAGGTGAAAATGTATCCCCTTTTCTCTTTTTGATTTATCTGAATGATTTAGAAAGTTACCTAAAAGAACACCACACATCAGGGCTGACAACAATTAACGAACTAGTTGATAATTTACACCTTTATTTATAGCTTATTGTGCTTCTCTACGCTGATGACACTATGATAATGGCAGAACCACCCAGGTCGCTACAAAATGCGATGTATGTATTCCAGGACTATTGCGAAAATAGTTAGGCAAGCATCCATTAAATATTATAATACAGTGCAATATAATTCGATTTTGGGCAGGCATCGTGAACGCTGGATATGGAAAGCTCTCATCTATTCTTTACTATATCTGCCTATAGTATGCGGAGATAAAGAATATCAAGTTTAAATGGATAGAAAAAGTTAAAGAAATACTAACAATAACATGATTTGATACAGTCTTTAACGCAGAAAACGTAAATAAGACTAACATCACTAGGCAGGTAAGAATAGTTTTGTAAACTTAATTCAATGAAAAATATAGAGCTGAAATGTGCAATTCAAGCCGAGTAACGTGTTACAATAATATAACGAGTGGTTCGGTATTTGAAAAATATTTTGTTTTATTACCATATCGCGATGCTATAATTCTGTGCCACTTCAGCACATTAAATCACGACTACTCCCTTCTTACCAGCTAACCAATAACTCTATAGAAATAGCTAAAGGACTTCTTTCAATATGCAACAGGCCAGTTCCCCAAAAAATGTGTAATATACCTTTTACATGCCAAGAAAAAAATAAGTAACCACGTCTATTATCGCTGTTATTAATGTAATTAGTATTTATTTATTTATTTATTTATTTATTTATTAACCTCGTGGTAATCACTGTATATTTTGTCACTTTACTCGCCATAATAATTGTTATAAATATGTACCCTCATATGCTGCCTCGGTAGCCTGAATGTATTAAACGTGAAGCTGAAACGTGAAACTGGCCTGAATGTCTTCAATAAATCTAAAATTTACAAAACATTACGTTCAATATTTTGAAACTAATTTGACTTGTGGCTGTTGCTGCTATAGGCAAAAACAGCTCCAATTCAGATTACTTTCAAATTATATAGACACGACATCATTACGACTTAAACGCGCTGGAATCGCTTTACTAGCAACCACCACACTTTAACATCTCTTGCGTCAACAGCGCCTCAAAGCGCTCAAAATTCTTCTTGATATATCAATTAAACATTTGGCACGGTAAATAGTTTTCAAGATATTTTAATTTTAAAAGATTTTTTTTGTTGTAAATTTACCGCTGAATTTATTTTTTCCGGTGCTATTAAAGGGGTGATGGTGAAGACCATTTAAAGTTTTTAAGTGTCTATCAGCAGGCCGAGAGAAGAGTACTTTTGAAAATTTACTACTAGAATGATTGGCTCGGTTACCACACAATTTCTCTTCTCTAGGCCTTTCAAATATGCATGCCGGAAGACCACAGCAGGTGTTTTTTTCATCAGCTTGACCATTACAGGGTTAAGTTGACACACGCGATAAACTATCCAATACACAGTCCCGAACATTTTTGCGGAGATCCTATAAAAAGTCAAAAACCCTACTGTAAACAAGCAACAACAAACAACATTTATCTATTAACCTAATTCACCTTTTCTGTTTATGCTTCCATCATATTACGTCATAAGCAACTACGTAATGTGTAGGATGACGTCTTAATCAATGACGTCATCTAGTCTGTCACGAACGAATAATTGAAGACGGACTATGCGTTGCTGGACGAAATTGTATGTATTTACTATTTACTAAACATTCTGTTGAATATTTTAGCACCCAGTCAATTTAGTTGCAAAATATTCAACAGCTTACCTCTATAGTCAGGGCATTCGGGGATCGATCGATCCCAGCACGGGGAAGTGTGGGTGGAGCTTAGCTAGAGGTTGTCGGGGCATAGATAAAATTGGAACGGCCAAATTAGCAGCAATAATCATAATAGTTTCTAGACTAATTATACAATACAGCTCATACTTAAGCTAACACGTTTCCAAGAAAAACATCCAGAAATATGATAGTTAGTACAAATTTGAATGCGATTTAAGAAATGCTTTGTTAAATATTTTGAACATAACAGTATTGGAAGATAGTGCTGATTTAGGCAGCGATGTCTTCCAGACAAAGTATGTTAAAGATATTGAAAAGAACGTGTCCGTTGTTTTGGAAGCATTCTACGGTATTTTTTTAACTGTAATGTAATATTTCTCGCGATAAAATACAATAAAATAGGTTGGGTTGTCTGGCACTAATTAATATCATCCCCATTCACATTGTAAGTCAGTCAAAGTCATCCGCATCACCACTTCTACCACCACCATAATCAACACTGCGGCAGCCGCCGTCCTCATCATCATGACGTCGTCATCATCGTCGTCGGTCGGCCATGGCAGCGGCGGCAGCGACAGCCACGGCGGCGGAAGCATTGCCATCGTGTTTGTGGTCATGGTTGTGGCCGTGGTCGTGATCATCGTCGTATTCGTCATAGTCGTCCGATGCCTCCGCCGCCGCCGCCAACGCCAATGCCACCGCCGTTGCCGCTGCCGCCATCGCCGCCACTACCACCATCACCACATCATCATCATCATCATCATAACCGTCGTCATCGTCGTCGGCGTCAGCGTCATTGTAGATTGCGTCTCCGTCGCCGCCATTGTCATCGTCATGGATGGGGTGGTGGTTGGGATGGGTGGGTTGGAGAACGCTGCCGCTGCCACCACCACACCACATCGGCCCACACTGCAAAGCTCAGCGCAGCACCGCGACGCACCACCATAACATCACCACTGCCAGCATAGTAGTAGTAGTAGTAGTAGTAGTCGAAGTGAACGCACGCGTTTATTTAGCTCTGCAATTGCTGCCCGAATTTGCTAGTTTCTAGCGCGATTTTCTAGATAAATTTTATACATATATTTCGTATTAGTATTTCCTTTCAAACGTTATGTTTAATTTGTAAATTCTTGTCTTGGTTGGACCGCATTTTGTGTCTCCATTTTCTAAAGGCATTCCTCTTAGCTGGCGGTTTCCGCCATTTAATAGGGCTCCTCTTACTGTGGTCAATGCAATACATTTCTCCCCGCGCCAGTCTGCTATTTCTATAGTTCGTAGGCTAGCGCATTATATTTGGCAAGATCGCTTGAGTGAGTGGATTTAATTCCTTTGTCATTTGTAAGCACACGCCTAGTTCTTTAACTATATAATTCCTTATAGTCAGTTGGCTGTCCCCGGTCAACTCGAACAGACTAACAAATATATGACTGTACTATCTATTCATATATTTGTTAGTATACTTTAATCGGCTAGGTGTTAGTGAACCACTTAGAAAGTGGTTCAAACTAACAAATATACGACTGTACTCTCTATTCGTATATTTGTTGGTAGACGTCAGGGTTTCAAAAGGGGACACTATTTATTTAGTGTTTAGCTCTTTCCCTGACGTCCTGGTGTTATATAAGTATATATTTATTATATATTGTAGTAGTATGGGGTTCCTCCTTTGATAAACCACCATGGCAACCTATAAGCGTACCCTAAGCCTTAAAATAACAACTAAGGGGTGGGGTGTCACGGCTATCGACGTGTATCATGGGTTAAAAGACGTCGTTGGCGCGGGACCTGCTACTTTGCAGGGGCTTATCAATGTTACTAAAACTCTATGGAATATAACAGTGTCAAATGAGGGGGTCAAGGAAAAGCTTCTGGAAGATGTTCTTATTGTAAAAGGTGAAGTTTGTAACGTAGAGGAAATCGAGTCAGATAGGTTGCTAGTGAAGATGAAAGTTCCACTAGAAATTCCAGATGACAGAATCATGAGTGAACTCAAGAAGTATGGCAAAGTGCAAAAGATTGAACGGGAAACGTATCCCTTTGACAGAACGCTAGAAAACGGTGTAAGACGTATTTGGTTTGATAAAGTGGATAGCCCTTTACCAAGCAGATTGACGCTTGATGGCAGCTTTGTCCTGCCCTTATGGTACAGAGGGCAAATTAAAGAATGTCGGATCTGCCTAAGTACTGACCATTTGGCAACAGATTGTCCCAATCGAAACAAATGTTTGCTCTGTGGTTCAGTTGACCATTTTAAATGGCGCTGTCCAAAAAATCAAAACAAGCCCTCAGTATCAGGAGATAATCGCCCATTAAAGGATGCAACTGAGCCAAATACTTCTGAAGCAACCGCTACGGAAGCTGTTGTTTTGGTTCATGCCACTGTAAATGACACAAATAAATCATCAAATCCTGTTAAAGTAACTACAGTTGAGGACGTTGATGTATTAGAGGAGGGTATAACGTTAAGTCAAGAAAATACTCAAAATGCAGTGGAGCCAAACGTTGCTGTAAAAGACACGCAGGAAAATGATGATCTTACAGAAGAGCCAGTTTACAATTCCTTAGAAGATGAATTAAAATTAGGACAGGATAGGTTTAGGACTCAGAAGACAGAAAGCTCAGTCGATTTTCCGCTAAGCCCCCTTGATTTAAGTCAGCTTGAAGATATGGTAAATGATGCTCCTGCCAAATGTTACTTAAGTAGCAATAAGCGTCATAAAGAAGACAATAGCTCAGAATCTGAGATTGAAGTAAATGATATGGATGATGATACAATGTCAGTTGCAGAATCAGATGTGTCCATTCAAACACAGAGTTCACAGATGAAAGATGAAATGGTAATGTACCGATCAGAAGGGGGTGAAGTGTTAGTGCCACATGTAACGGCGAGAGGCGTGAAATATCGTCTACTGCGCCATGATTCTGATATTTCCAAATATGAATATTTGTCTGTGGTAGAACTAGGAAATATTGAATTCGCAGAAAAATTAGGTAAATGGTCTAAAAAACGAGCTAAAACCCCCAAATCTAGTTAATCTAATGATGGCGGTTGTAAACATCACTTTACAAATTATGATTATCTGCACCATTTAATTGCAGAGGATTAAATACCGAATTCAAGCAGCGCCACTTGCTTGAAGAATTAGCAAATGAGAGAGTTGATATTGCTTTTCTACAAGAGACCAAAATTCAAAAAGCTGAAGTGTATGAATCTCTCAAAGATATTTCAAAAGGGCAGATTTTTTTTCTTTATCACAAGATAATAGTGCGGGAGTGGCCATTCTTATCCTGCCCCACTGTCTCAACTGTGTTGACGTTATATCGTCGTCATCAGATGCAAATGGACGATGGATTTGTGTATCAATTGATGTACTAAACACAAGTTTAAATTTGATGTGCCTTTATGCACCTACCTCTCATCAATTGCGCCGTGAAATTCTAAATGATGTTTCCACAATAATTCAAGACAGAACGCCTGAAAACCTAATTATTGGCGGTGACTTTAATTGCATATTAGACGAGGCTAAAGACAGAAACTCTAGGTCTAATTTTAATAACACATCGCATACAATTAGGAAACACATTTGTGAAAATAAAAGCTTGTTAGACACTTATCGGATTGAAAATCCAGAAGGCCAGGAATTTACTTGGTTTTCAACCGATGGAAGGTTAGCTTCAAGGTTAGACAGGATCTATGTAGAACGTTCATTGAAAGGTTACATGTGTAAAACTAACATAAAACCAGTGACTTTCTCTGATCACAATATGTTTTCCATCACATTAGACAATGCTGACTGGGTCAAACGAGGAGATGGATTTTGGAAACTTAATGTAGCATTGCTACGAGATAGTTGCTACCGCAAATGTGTGGAAAGTTGTTGTAGGCATTGGGATGAAAGAAGAGGTTCGTATGAATGTATAACAGACTGGTGGGAAGATGCTAAATCAGACCTGAAATATATTTCAAGGCAGTATTCCATTAGGAAAGCACGTGAAATACGAAAGCGTAAAAAGGCGCTTCAGAGGTCGTTGTGTAAAATTAATAAGAAAATTAATGATGGGGAATATAATTATTACGAACTATTAGTTACATTAAAAGGTAGACTAAATGAAATAGAGCAATATCAGTTTGTTGGCGCCAAAATAAGGCCAAGAGCACAAATGCACACCGAGGGCGAAAAGCCTACACGTTACTTTTGTAATTTGGAAAAAGCAAGAGGTATAGAGAAATTAATGCGCTCACTGAAGACTAATGATGGAGTATCAGTCTGCTCAAATGCAGAAATGATTGAAACAGTATCCGAATTTTACAAATCATTGTATAAATCTGAGGGAAGCGAGGAAACTGCAACTAGAGATGTTTTAGCTAATATAACGAATAGACTTCCAGATTCATGTCGCGAAATGTGATCAATCAATAACAATTGATGATTTGACAAAATCCCTCAAAGGTATGAAGTTAGAAAGGTCTCCTGAATTTTATAAAACATTCTGGCACATATTTGGGCCAGTATTAGAAGAAATAGCAACCAGCATTTTTAAGCAAGGGCATCGCCCTACATCGATGGCCCAAGCATATGTTCGGCTTATATACAAGAGGGGTGACAGAAATAAAATACAAAATTATAGACCAATCTCTCTACTCTGTGTAGATTATAAGATTATTACTCGAGCACTAACATTAAACCTTGGCGCAGTCCTAGGCGAAGTCATTCATGATGATCAAACCTGCTCTGTGCCAGGAAGATCAATATTAAACAACACTTTGCTTATATGGGACCTTATTCAATTAGTTGAAAAGGATTGTATCCCAGCAGCAATAATAGCACTTGATAACGAGAAGGCGTTTGACAGACTAGAATGGGATTTCTTGTTTAAGTCTTTAGACCATATTGGCTTTGGTTCAAGATTTATTAAATGTGTCAATATTTTATATACTGATATAACAAGTTGCTATTTAGTTAACAATCAGCTATCCAAACCTGTGGTGTTGGAACGAGGTGTCAGACAGGGTTGCTCACTGTCCCCGCTTCTATTCGTCATAGCTATGGAATCGTTGGGGGCCACATTGAGGCAACGCAATGACTTTCAAGGAATATGTATACGTGGCGTAGAAAAGCCACTAAAGGTTTCTCAATATGCAGATGATACGACTGTTTTTCCGGGTAAAAATACGGATTTTAGAATTTTAAATGGAGTATTAACAGATTTTCAAAAGGCATCAGGACTTAAAGTCAATAAAGATAAATCTAAGGGATTGTTTTTGGGCGATTGGAAGGGCAGAACTGATAATGTGATGGATATTAACTGCTCAATGATGTTATAAAAATTTTGGGTATTTACTTTAGTAGAGAACAAAATGTATTACTAAACTGGGAAGAAAGGATATCAAAATTATATTAAATTGGAAACGACGTCACCTAACTGTCTTTGGCAGGACATTTGTCCTTAATAATTTAATTTTATCTGGACTGTGGTATACCGCTTCTGTAGTTCATATGCCCAAATCAGTAGAGTCAAAGATCAACACGTTACTTTTGTCCTTCTTATGGGAGGACAAAGCCCATTTAGTATCACAGTCAATCCTCACCAATGAAAAGCATGCCGGAGGCCTGGATTTGGTTAATGTTTCAGCAAAGTGTGCTTCTTTAAAATGGAAGTTCTTGAATAAGGTACTTACTTCAAACTCATCTTGGTCAAGTGTTTCAAGGGCACTTCTCCAAAGGTACGTTGACCCATTTCCAGTAGAATGTTTATTTATGTGCAATAAATTGCCACCTAATCATCAAAAGATTCCAAATGTACATAAATAACAGCTCGAAGCCTTAAAAATATTTACACGATCAATGCCACACCCCAATTGTTGGGAAGATGCCTTAGAGCAACGTCTTTGGGGCAACGAGTTGATTCGTGATAACGATGATGTATTATATTTGCCCTCTATGGCCAAAAATGGTATTCAATATTTACGTGACTTGGTAAATCCGAAATCTTGTAGATGGATTGCGATGCAAGATGTAGCAAGAATGACATCAATGAGACATATTGATGCTCAGCGCTTATTTGTTAGAATAAAGAATGCAATACCTGCTGTATGGTTCAAATTGCCGAAAGCACGTGGCAACATTGATATGTTGCAACCAACATTAGTATTTATGTCAGAACATAAAAAGTACAACATTGCATCTAGAGACTGGTATAGAATTCTAATGCAAAGTCGGAGACAGACTCCTATTGTGGTTAGGCATTGGAACAATTTAGGATGCACGCCAAAGACCTGGAAAAATGGCTGGAAAGCAATACATCTACCTTGTCTACCAGGAAATGCACGGGACCTGGCATGGCGATTACTCCATCGAAGGCTATGGGTCGGTCATCTTACTTATATGTGTAAAATATCAAGTACAGACCGGTGCTTATTATGTAATACTGAGGAGGAAACGATAGACCATCTATTTACTCAGTGTCGCATAACTACAGGCTTTTGGGTGTATATCAATATGCTCCTTGATAAATTTGGAACCAAATATGTGAATTTAGTGGCTGAAACAATTTTGGTCAAAGATTGCTCAACTATCGGACGAATCATTAATAGCAAGGAGAACGAATTGTTAATAACCCTGTTATCTGTAGGAGTGTGGGCCATCTGGAAGCATCGGTGTTCAGAGGCCAGAGATAAAACCGGCAACAACCATCAGAGAGCCATACAAGCTATATTTCGATCATTGTTGATAAACTGCATTCATTGTGAATTTTACAGGCTAGTAGCACATGGGAGAGAAAGTAGATTTAAAGACGTATGGTGCAAAACTGGCCTAGTATCAATTGAATACGGATATCTAAAAACATCAGAAGCGGGAGCTTGTATAAGCTAGCACACTCGCTGCTTGCTGTATATTGATAAATGCTATTTTAATTTAATTTAATTGCCTTTATTTTAAAATTTTAAGGACTTAGGAGACTCTAATCTTGACGAATATCCTAACCTTGGGATCAGTATGTTTAAATATCAAATGAGCATTATGTCAATATTCTGGAGGTGATCCGATTTTCAAGTTAACAGAGTGTGATATCTTACAATTAGCTTCCTGTTGTAAATATTTACTGTAGGTGTATTTGTTCCAGGGTAATTTGCAAAAACTTACAATAAAGTAAATTTAGAATGTGAACCCAAAGCGCCATCTAAGTAGTCATAGTTTGTATACTTTTGCTTTGTGCATTATATTATATAAAGGCTACTACGTCCGTTGGGCATTTAAGAATTGGCTAACTGGCGTCAATGAGTGACTTTTTGTTACTTATTAACGAGTCACCTCGCCACTTGTTGGCGAGCTGCACTCGCCATTTGGCCCTACTACTATACGGTGTGCTACGTTAAACTACATATGATCTACTTAGCCTGCCGGTCATGAATCGGCTCAATGGCATCAATGATTAGCAGTAGCTTACTGCTAATTATTGACGAGTCGCCTTACCACTTGTTGGTTAGCTATGCTCGCAATTTGGGCCTACTACTACACGGTGTGCAAATAGCAATGTCTTTGTTGAATTATGTTATGTTATCAGCTCTTTAGTAATTAGGTTTTCTATGTAGTTATGCCACGGTTGTTGTATATGATAATAGAATATTTTAGCTTGCACTGTTTTGACATGTTAGGTTTGTATTGTTATTCTATTAATAAAGCCTGCTATTTCAGCCGATTTTTTATGGGGGTTTGCAAGCCTTTTTAAAGGAGTTCCTCCGTGAAGTGTATCCGACTGCGTCAGCGTCGGATTTTCAAAAAAAGGAGAAAAAATGTAGTAGTAGTAGTAGTAGTAGTAGTAGTAGTAGTAGTAGTAGTAGCAGCAGCAGCAGCTGCAGCAGTAGTAGTAGTAATAGTAGTAGTCATTGAAAGCTGTGCTGAAATTGGCTCTGCTAATTCTGACGTATATTTTCGTCACTACTGCTCGTAATCACTTAATTTTTGTTTTGTTCGCTGCATAAGCGGTTTTGGTTGAGTTTGATCTTTTCTGTTTGTGTTTTATTCGTCGTTGTTTGTCGTATTTTGTGACTCTGGTTTTCTTGTTTCGAGAACTAGAGTCGCAAAGTAAACTGCCATTGTATTTGGCAACCGTCGTGTTACATTTGTATATAAGTTTAGGTGGCTTTTTGCCTACTATATCTCCGTTATTGATAAGCGCATTTGTACTTGGCGGGCTGAACTTCCTGCTTAGGCCGATCTCGCTGACCTGTCGAGATATCGCGCTTCGTACGTGCATTTATATTCACTGCAGTAGACAGGCGTAATCTAGGTCAATGTGAATGCTCGCGAGTAACATGTCAAGTCGCTATAAACAGACTCTTAGCCTTAGGCTCACCACTGCTGGGTTGAATGTTGGAGCTATTGACGTCTATCATGGAATAAAAGACACTGTAGGGGCTGGGCCAAATGTCTTAAAGGGGCTAATTAATATTAGCAAATCTTACGGTCAGTTCACAAGGAGTGAAAGAAAGGTTTTTGGAAGAGGGCCTGATTGTCAATGGACAAATATGTAAGATCGAAGAGGTTGATTCAGATAAATTGATTGTAAAAGTGAAGGCCCCTCTTGAAATTCCGAATGAACGTATTACAGCCGAGCTGGAAAAATATGGGCAAGTGATAAAAATTGAAAGGGAGACGTACGCCTTCGATAGAACACTTGAAAATGGGATAAGACGGGTGTGCCTGGAAAAAATTAACAAACCAATTCCAGGTAGATTGTCTATTGATGGGAGCTTCTTTCTCCCTGTGTGGTATAGGGGCCAGGTTAAAGAGTGCCGTATCTGCACAAGTACTGAACACCTAGCTAGTACCTGTCCTTACAAGAATAAGTGTCTTTTGTGTGGGTCAGCTGATCATTTTAAATCTCGATGTTATAAAAGATCATCGATGAATGCTGCAAGTAATGTGGAAGAGGCGAGTGCTAGCTATATGGATCCTGCTTCTCTCAATTCCAGTGAAGTACACAGTAGTAACAATGTGCCACACACCTATGCACATGTTGTTAGCAAGGCTGAATATCCCATTGATAGTAAGACTGTGGACCTCAATGTTAGTAAGACTGGGGGTCCAGTTGTTAGTAAGGCTGGATCTCAGTCAATGGATGTTGATGTACCATTTGATTTGTCACCACTAACAGAGTCTGGTGTGTCATTAATACATTCTAGACAGGCAATTGTACAGGATACTATTGCTGGTGGGGTTAAAAGAGTGATAGAAGACTTGAGCTCTGGGTCGGAAGACAGGGAGGATGACGATATAGACGACTCTATCTCTATTGCAGAGTCTGACATCTCGATCCAAACGCAGGAATCTCAGCAACCCGATGAAATGGTACTGTATCGCTCAGAGAATGGCGAGATTTTAGTTCCATACATTACACACGTAGGTGTTCGCTATAGGCATTTGCGGAGTGATTCAGACATTTCACGGTATCAACATCTGATCATTACTGATCTTACAAATTCAGAGTTTACTATGAAGATTGGCAAATGGGCTAAGCGGGATAAAAACAGTAAGAAGACAAAACCAAACTAGACAGTATGGGTACTATGCATAGATTCGTAATGATAATGATAATTTGCTCACTTAATTGCTGTGGTTTGAATGATGGATTGAAGCAACGCATGTTGCTAGATAAATTATCTGATTTGAAAGCTGATATCGTCATGCTTCAGGAAACTAAGTTCCATAATGTTGAAGTACTAGAAAATTTCAAACAACTTTCTAAGGGTGAAATATTCTATTCCAATGCCACTGATTTAAATACAGGGGTGGTGATCTTATTTTTAACTAGGAGTTTGAGTTTATTATATATCATTTCATCGGAAGCTGATAGTAATGGCAGCTGGATCGTGGTGACTGTTGAAATGTCTGGTTCAACATTAAATATTATATCTATTTATGCCCCTGCATCCCATTCTCAACGAGATGCATTTTATTCAGTTATTGTCCCAGTAATTCATGATAGATCAGAAAGTATTATTGTTGGTGGAGATTTTAATTGTGTTTTAAATCCAGAGAAGGATAGGCATTCGTTATCGATATACTCTGATACGTCTCATCGGCGTTTACAGGAAATATGTGATAGTGAGCACCTTCCGGATAGCTATAGAGTATTAAACCCTGAATGCTTTGAATATAAAAGGGTATCAGCAAATGGTCAGACAGCCTATCGGTTAGACAGGATTTACGTACAGAGAGTGCTAAAAGGGTTAACTTCGGATACTGATATATATCCCATATCTTTTTCTGATCACTGCCTAGTTTCCACTGTGCTAGATAATGCAGAATGGGTTACACGTGGTCCAGGTTTTTGGAAACTTAATATTTCCTTGCTGAATGATTTTGAGTACTTTCGATGTACAGAAAGCTTCTGGCGTTTTAAGCTCCGCAACATATCAGAATTTGAAAGCTTCATTTCTCGGTGTTAAGATGTTAAACTAGGGTTTGCTAATATATCAGGACAATATTTTATTCAAAAGACAAGGAAAGTGCGCAAAGAGGAGAGAAGGTTGATTCGTCTACAAACCCTAATGTTTCGTAAAGTTTCAAGCGGTGTTATTCACTTGACTGAGGTTTTGGAGGAGACCAGGTTAAAATTATCACGAATAGAACTGTACAGAGCAGAAGGCGCAAAAGTAAGATCAAGGGCCCAATTTTATTCCGAAGGTGAAAAACCAACAAAATATTTTTGTGGGCTAGAAAAGTCTAGAGGTGTGGCAAAGATAATTAGGGGCCTTGAAATAAATGGGCAAATTGTTAGTTCAAATAAAGATCTACTAGAAACTGCTCAGACATTTTATGAATATTTATATACGTCTGAAGAAATTGATGAAGAGTTGGCAGCTGAATTACTTGCTAATATTAAGGAAACATTGCCTCCTCCGTCAGTTGATATTTGTGATGGATATTTAACCTTAGAAGACCTGACTAAATCGCTCAAAATAATGAAGAATGGAAAATCGCCAGGGGGATATGGCCTGCCGGTTGAGTTTTATGTTACATTCTGGCATCTCATTGGTCCGAAATTCTGTGAGATTGTTAAAGGAATTGTCCATCAGGGAAAACTTTCTTTTACATTGTCTCAAGCATATGCACGTCTGCTCTTTGAAAAGGGTGACCAGATTTTGTACAATGGCATTACTAGTAGATACTTTGTGAACAATTTTATAAGCTAGCCAGTTGTCTTGGAGCGAGGGCTTCGACAAGGTTTCTCACTGTCAGCACTTTTATTTGTAATTTGTATAGAAACCTGGGGAGCAACAATAAGAGAAGATGTAAATTATCATGGACTGTGCATTCGTTGTTTTATGACACCAGTAAAATTATCACAATATTCCGATGATACGACCATTTTTGTTGGCCAAAATAGTGATTTTAATCGGTTACATCTTATTTTGAAGAATTTTGAAAAAGCGCCAAGGCTCAAAATTATTAAAGAAAAATCAGTTGTTTTGTTTTTGGGTTCATGGAAGATCGAAATGATCAGCCATTAGGCATCAATTGGTCCACTGACATAATACATATTTTAGGCATTCATTTCAGTCGAACAAACCTTGATTCGATTAATTGGACAAACTTGCTTTCCAAAATGAGCAGTTATCCAGTGGAAACATCGACGTCTGACTATATTTGGCCGGGCAATAGTGATCAATAATTTGATTTTGTCAGAACTATGTTGCCGCAGTTGTTAATACTCCTAAATATGTTGAAAAAGAAATCACCAAAATGATATTTGATTATTTGTAGGAAGGTAAAACACACCTGGTCTCACAACGTGTCTGTACTAACAATAAGCTTGATGGTGGGCTTGCCAACCCAGACATAAGAATTAAATGCATTTCGTTAAAGCTGAAATTATTAGATGATTTACTTCATTTAGATAGTCAGTGGGCAAATGTGTCTAGATGCCTTGTAGAAATGTATATTGGGCCATTTTTAGCTAAATCTTTTTTCTGGTTTTCCAAACATCCACCAAATTACACACGGATTCTATCAGTATTTTTGGACATTAAAGCTGCTTTAGATAAGTTTGTTTGCAAAGAAGATTCACCTCTTTGCTGGGAGCATGCCTCCAGCCAGTGCCCGTGGGGCAATGAGCATATTCTATATGAAGGCAGAGTTTTATATTACACTTCTTTTGCTAAACATGGTATTCAAATTGTGTGAGATATTGTAGATGTGAAAACCTGAAAATAGAAATCACCATATGACATATCACGGTTAACAACGCCTTCTGAAACGGTTACAGTAAGCGATTCCAATGGAATGGTTTCTTCTCCCTAATGGGTCAGTGAATGATGCACGGCCCAAATTAATCCTCGAAAGTACTGATGGACGTTTTTCATATACGTTAAGGAATAAGGGGTGGTATACTATTTTAATGCTGCAGATTATTACTATTCCAAAGGACGTAGCCGCCTGCGAATGGACTGAACATTCTCCCCTGAGTTGGGATGTGGTTTGGAAAAATATCCATTCACCACACATTCCTAATCGAGCAAGGGATGTTGTCTGGCGATTGCTTTGTAGAAAAATATGGGAGGGCCCCCTCCTCAAGAAAGTAGGCATAGCAAATAATGGCCACTGTCTTTGCCCGTCTCCCAATTTGTACATTTAACAGATATTTAGGAAAATTGTTACAGTTGATATCAACATAATCCAAGATGCAATTCTATTTCATGAATTAGACGCTTATAATCTGACTAATAATGCAAAGAAGATCTTGTTATTTTGTTTGAGTGTGGCGGTCTGGGCAATTTGGAAGCATCGTTGTACGATAGTTAGTGACTTATATACAGGGTTTAACGCCAGCAGTTTTGATAAATTGAAGTGCGCTTTTCGTGCCTTAAATGTGAATTTCATGATGCAGTGACTAAAAATAGACTTCATTCTTTTGAAGGTATTTGGTGCTCTGCTGATTTGATTTCCATTGTTTCGACAAATTTGATTTTTTATTATCCACCGTAATTGGCCTCTGGAGTGATTTATTAAATAATATACATGTATTTGTGCGCTTGGAGCTGTGATTTTGTTTCAAACTACTTTGTTTTGATCTTTTCTATATTTAAAAGCTAACTATATATTTTTAATTATTATTTTAAAGCACATGCAACATTAGTGGTTTTAGAGTGCGCATGCGTGTGCATGCATGTGCGCTGACTGTTACTATGTGAAACAGCAGAATTTACTTCACGCAGCAACAGCTCCAACACGCGCATGCACTCTAAAACTCTGCTAATCAGATTGAGATGAAAATTGCGAGTGTTTGCTCTGAAAGTGTTAAACCGGTGTCCCCAAATTTAGGTGGTCGTTTGAACAGGTTAACTCATTTTGTTTTTGGCAATGTTAATAAACAATCCAACATTTTTTATTAATAATGTTTGTTCCGGGGTAATTTTAGAATCTGAATCCAAAAGTTAATTGCTTTCGAATAAAATTAATTTAACATTCAATGTACTGCTTCCTAATAATAGATTGGAAATACTTAGCATGTATACATATAATTGTGTGTGTCCCGGGATAATTATGGAATCTCTTTTTCAAGGTAAATTGTATTGTTTGAAATCGTTTGTTAAGTTTCAACCCTCTTCAACTATGTAGGTTACATTGTCACTTCACTGAGCTCGGTGTAATATCTTAGCGTGTGCTTTTTATAGATTATCCTGCGGGGCGTTGATTATTGATTAATTTGTTCCCGATTGACTGTGTGTGTTAAATACGTCCGATCGCTGTGTTTGTTTCACAGCCTATGCTCGCGTGAGCTTTTATAATTGTAATGGAATGTTGTTGAGCTAGTTACTTGGAATTTTTAAAGGGACATATTTAGCTGTTTTGAATTTTTAAATTAATCGTTTGACCACCATATATTTATTGTTTATTTATACACATGACTGATATAATCGTTTGTTCTCTTTGATTTATTCTATGTTTAATGTTCTTTCAGTCAGTTTATTTTTTGGTATTATGGATTTCCACACGATCCATTGATCGTGTTACCCAAAAAAAAAAAGTAGTAGTAGTAGTAGTAGCAGCAGCAGCAGCAGTAGCAGTAGTAGTAGTAGTAGTAGTAGTAGTAGTAGTAGTAGTAGTAGTAGTAGTAGTAGTAGTAGTAGTAGTAGTAGTAGTAGTAGTAGTAGTAGCTGTGGTAGTAATAGCAGCAGCAACAGTAGTAGTAGTAGTAGCAGCAGCAGCAGCATCAGCAGCAGCAACAGCAGCAGCAGTAGTAGTAGTAGTAGTAGTAGCAGTAGCAGTAGCAGTAGCAGTAGCAGCAGCAGCAGCAGCAGTAGTAGTAGTAGTAGTAGTAGTCGTCGTCCTCGTCGTCGTGGTCCTAGCAGCAGCAGCAGCAGCAGCAGCAGATTTGTTGGCCATTTTAGATTTCCTAACATTCATTAAAACATACCTCCTTCTAAACCACTCCGCAAATTTTAGAAAAATTTGGTGTGACGGAATCTTATTGTGGTCGGCTCTAGAATTTATATTCAGAATATTGATTAGCTGATTTTTCCGGAGGCCATCTTGGATTTTCCCCAATTTCATAAAATCCCTTAAATAAAAAGCAACCCATCCTTTATCAATGACATGATTTCAACAAGACCAGTGTGGAACGCTCGCAGTGTGGTAGAATTCAACACTCATAATGAGAAATTGGATTTGGTCAATTTATTAGATGGCCATCTTAGATTTCCAAATACTCCTAAAATGCCCAGGCACAGTTTGCATTTTTAATACTTATCGTAGGATAAATCTTTATTTCTCGCCAGAACTGTGGGATTTCTGAGAAATCAATTCACCATTACGGAGTATCCATCTATCATCTGGCGTCATATGACGTCATAATCAGCTAAGAGGGGTGTAGGATGACGTCATACTCATTACGTCATAAATGATTATATTTGGCCCGTCTTTAACTCTAAATTGTCCGACACGTTGTACGAATTGTATGTCTCTAGCAATCTCCAGAAAAACTATGCAGGTATGCTGTTGAATATTTTGAAACTAATTTGACTGCGTGCTGTTGCTGCCTATGACAACAACAGTGCCCTGTCAAATTAGTTTCAAAATATTGAAACGCATGTTTATTAAATGGTCGAGAGATACAATTCCTACAACGTGTCGTACTATTAAGAGTTAAGACGGGCCTAAGACAACCATTTATAACGATAATGATTATGACGTCATCCTTTACGCTGCTTAGCTGATTATGACGTCATATGACGTCAGATTATCGATGGATACTCTATAAAGGTGAATTGATGTACTTGGAGCCAACATAAAGCCTCCGGAGGTCGCCGAGGACGCCATTGCACAAACCTGCTAAATATACCTGCTAAACATAGTGTGGCAGGACTGGGTACACTGAGAACAAATAAGAACTTGCGGGAGGGTCAGCGGGTAAGAAATAATGGCGAAAGAACAGGAGAAGCTGATTGCAGCTGAGGTTAGTAAATTCATGGGAGTGGGGTGGGGGCGAGCAGCCTGATGACCCGTACAAAGTTCTTGACAATTGAGCTCAATATTATTGTGCTTCAACCGTATGATATGACCAAGTTTAGGTGAAGTAGGGCGACCCAATCCTGACATATAGGTAATTTAAGTTGAGCTAAACAGAAAACTTAACCGAAAAAATAGAGTTTTATGCCAATATCACAATGACCTTGAATTTTTACCTTATGACGTCAATAGGATTGAGATGCATCAGGTTGAGATATGTAGCCATGTGCTGACGTTTAGTCGCAATAGGCTGAACCAATCCTGACGATATAAGACGATATGTTGCGCTAAACAAACACTTACCTTTAAGATGTGAGTTTAATACTACGGTAATAATGACCTTTAGCTATGACCTCAATATCATTGTACCTCGGCCGCTTGATATAGGCAAGCATGTGTCCAAATTTCGTTCCAATAGGGTGCGCCAATTCACCTTTCCAGAGTATCCATCGATGATTTGACGTCATATGACGTCATACTCAGCTAAGCGGTGTGTAGGATGACGTTGTAATCATTACTTCATAAATGATTATATTAGGCCCGTTTCTAACTCTTAATAGACCGACACGTGGTACGAACTGTATATCTCTAATATTTACTAAACATGTTGTTGAATATTTTGAAACTAATTTGACTGGACGCTGTTACTACCATATTCAACAGCTTTCCTGTATAGTTTACTGGAAATTGATAATCAGGCAGTTCAGAGATCGATCGATCCCAACACGAGCGAGGTGTGGGTGGAGCCTAGGTAGAGATGGGCAAGGCATAGCTAAACATGGAAAGGCCCATTCTGAGAATAAGACAATGTCAGAAACTCATTATCATCGTGCGCCATACACTTGACAATGGGAAGCATGTGTCCAAGTTTAGTCCAAATAGAGTGACCTCTCCCGAGATATAAGACGATACATGAAGCTAAACCAAAAACTTAACTGAGATTGGATGCTAACAGACAGCCGAACAGACGGACAGATTAACGGATCCAATCGATATATTGGCGAAAATTCTATTTTTCGCTATTAAAGGGAAATTCCAGTGAAAATCGGGAATAAGTCAACTAAAAATATACTATAATCCGAAATAGTTGCCGCAAAAAAATATATAATACACCGTTCCATTGCGGAGAAATAATAAAATGAATATGCCCAAAACGCTCGAAAACGTGACTCCTGGGCGTATCCATTTTCTCGCAACGAGAGCGAGAAACCGCGAGATTATGACGTCAATGACACACCAGCAAAATATCGCCAGCGCTTTTAGATTTACCTGTTTACTTCGCGTTATGACGGCCGAATATTAATTAACCCTTTAATGACCAAATTCTGTCAAGAAAATCAGAATATTTCCTTATTGAATGGCCATTTGCAAGCCAAGCGAAGACTATTTTTGAAAATTGACCACTGGAATGGCTGGTTCGGTTACTGAGACAGTTGTTTTAGTTGTAAATTCTCACAATAGCCTTCTTTTGACCTGCGTCCTCAACTTGACGATTGCAGAGGCCGGTGCTGGCGTGAAATGGTTAAATCGCATCATGTCCGCATGTCAAGCATTGGCTTGCAGTAATAGAAATGTTCATGGAAAGGGTACGGAAATTCACATTTTCAGATACCGATCCACAGAAGCATCCGCATGAAAAGGGGCTAACTGAAAGATGGCGTCATAACATCGGCACTGGATGGATATCTTCCACATTTAAATTTGGAAGACACAAGTTTAGAACATATAGTCTGTATAATTTTAAAATAATGTGTCATGCATTTCAAAACAAAAGGCACGGTACTTAATTTTAATATAACAGAATCAAACTCGACAATTAACGTCGTATTTGCTTGCATCAATTGTAAAACGGGATTTGCAAACCAAAATGAAACGATGTCGCTGATTGCCCGGTCGGTCAATTATAGGCAACCGCTTAGCGGCTTACTTCATAGACGATAGTAGGTGACAGCTAGTAAATAATGACAAGTGTACGCTAGACATAATTAGTAGTTTAGTGCTTTCATACTATTGAAATCCAGCGTTATTAATCATTTACAACGTTTACTCACAATTTTAAAATAACTATGCAGAGTGTTGAATATTCTGAATTAAATTTCCCTGCAATTATGTTACAGTAGCTTCCAAACTAATTAGTTTCACACAATAGGCCTATGCAGGGTAAATCTTAAGCTTTCTGCTTTTCTGTCCTTGAAAGGGTTAACTAACTGATCCCAAAATTTTAAATGTTGACCCATATTTACTGCCTGTTGAATATTTTGAAACTGGAATTTGACTGGAAGCAGAAGTTGCAATAGCAACAGCTTTCAGAGAAATTACATTCAACATTTATTCAACTAACATATTTTTCAAGAATTTGTTGTAGCTGGTTGATCGCAAACACGCTCCTGGCATAACCCTTCAATGTTTTTCAAAAATAGAATTGCCCATAGGAAAACAATTTTTGACAATTTAGCACTACAATGACTGGCGCGATCATCGGGACACTAATTGCACTTTAATTTCCTCCAAACACTGCGGCAAAGTGTCAGTTGTTTAGCCAGTACGCTAATTATCCACGAGATGCAAGATTTACCTCCCCTGGTTACGGCTATCCTCGATCGGGCAAACAGAGTAGGTGTGTCGGTGACGTCTGCTGCTTGTCCAAAATGGCGCCTCTATCTACTGGTTACTTTAGCAATTTAAATTGAGGATATCTTTTTTATTTGTTGGCATAAAATTGTGCTCTTGGTCTCAAATTAATGCGGAAAATTAGTACTTTACGGCAGATGCATAAAATCCCCCCAGTGGAATATCCCTTTAATACGAAACTTTGGGAAACCCTTTCTCACATTACGTTTAATAAATGAACTTCTTTATTCTGCCTTGTTTAATCTGTGTAGTGCAAAATGAATAACATCGGTTATTAGCTCATCTTGCACTATGGACCAAGTGGGCTTCTGTCAAGGCGACCATTTGCCATCCATCCGGCATGCAATCTTTCGGTTGAACTGGCGAGAAGGTTTCTGTAGCTCATCTACTGTTTAATTAGCGCGTGCACCACCGCCGCCACCGCTGCCGCCACCGTCACCGCAAGCCACTGCCGCAGCCACCATCCACCACCAACACCACCACCACCACCACCACCACCACCACCACCACAACCATCCCATCCCACCCCACCACCATCACCACCACCAGATAGAGTCAAGTCCCGTATGTACTGTCAACATTTTCCTTTCTTTGTGATCCACCCAAATTCATCTGGCAGGATATCATCTTTACATGTATTACTAGCTTAACACAGGGTTAATAGAAGTGCACTGCATTTTTATTTATCAAAATTAAAATAAGTTTAATGAGAAGCTATGAATGAAACGTAAGGAGGAATCCATCTCTGTCGATGCCACGCCCATTTCTAGCTAAGCTCCGCCTACCTTGCGTACGCTTGAATCTATGGAGGATTCCAGTTTATTTATCAATCACATGACGGTATAAGCAACGTCGTGAGATGTAAGATGACGTCATAATCATGAATGACGTAGATAAATTCGCCACGAACGTTTAATTGATGACTGACTATGCGTTGTTGTTCGAATTGTATGTCTTTACTATTTAATAAACATTCTGTTGAATATTTTGAAACTAATTTGACTGGACGCCATAGGAAGCAACAGTATCCAGTCAAATTAGTTTCAAAATATTCAACAGTTTACGTGTATAGTTTTCTGTGGCGATTCAGAGAGCGCAGGAATCGATTGATCTCAACACGGTCAAAGCGTGGGTGGAGATTAGCTAGAGATGGACGGAGCATATCTAAAACTGGATTCCTCTATTTTTACACGTTGACCCATGAACCCTAAGAATTTAAATTCGTTACAGGTAAATACAGGTAAACTGTGAAACTAATTTCCATGTAGTTTCAAAATGAATTTTATCGGAATCTGTTACCACCCTTGACAACAAGAGCTTCCAGTCATATTAGTTTCAAAATATTCAACATATTGTTTATTAAAATCACCAGATATATAATATTCAGACGGGTACTGCTTGTCCCTTGCCACTTTCCTGACGCACTCCCGTCAATTGATTGTCACGTCAGCAAACAAGTGACACATTTTGATCATGACGTAAGATACTTGGGTGACAGTTCGGATTCCTGCATTAACTCTGTAAAATGCTAAGTGTATTTGATAAGCGTTAATTAGTTAAAATAGTGATAAATCTTAAGTAGACACCATGCCTGCTTACAACGCAATCAACGCGACGGTCAAATGGCAAAATATGTTCTGTCCAATAATACGCAACTATTTCGAATGCAAGATGATGCTGCCAATGACAACAACGCGTTCAATCAAATTAATTACGAACTATTCATCAGAATTATTGTACGATATCTGTTTTGAGATCTAGATGGTAGGATAGCAGTTTTGAAAAGGTTAGATCTTTTTCCTGTGAAAAGATAATTCTCTAAAATGTCAATCGTCAACGATGAAAAAATCATTCATCACTCGTAGATAGAAGCGATCTTAGAACCCTTCATGTCTTTAGCCAGAAACGCATCTGCGAACTCGTTCTGAGCAACTGTGTACCAATTTTTCCAGTCGCCAATTGTACCTAGAAGATAAGAAATTAAGTAATTTGTAATAACACACCCATCACAAAAATACGTGTTAGTGCTAATATTGGCGAGTAGTTGGAGGCATATACTAGGAGGATTTTTACTGTGCACACGTTTACAATTTAATTATCCAAGGACGTTGTCATCGCGATTGTTAGTGGAGTTCACGACGACGACGACGACGATGACGACGACTACGGCGACGACCAAGACGACAATGATGACGACGACGACGACGACCAAGACGACAAACACGACAAAGACGGTCGCTAAAACGTCAACAAGAGAAAATACTTTGCCATCAACTACGTTTCCCTAACGTTGGTCGGAATACAAGGAGAAAATTCTGAGAAAAAATCCAGAAAACTCGGAATCTAAAATAAAGAGATTGAGTGTCTGCAATCTCTGATTGTTCTTATTACATTTGTAACATTAACCGTGGATAGTACAATCGTAATATGAATTTTCACCATACTTTTAACACTTTTAGCTCTGAAGTCCCAGGGTCAAAATTTCACAGTAATCATCCATGTAAGCAGTTGACAGAACTCATCCATGTACGCTGTTGACAGCAATGATCCATATACGCAGTTGACAGCACTAATCCATGCACGCAGTTGACAGCAATGATCCATGCACGCAGTTGACAGCAATCATCCATGTACGCAGTTGACAGCCATCATCCATGTACGCAGTTGACAGCAATCATCCATGTACGCGGTTGACAGCAATCATCCACATACACAGTAGACAGCAATAATCCATGTACACAGTTGACAGCATTCATCCATGTACATAGTTGACGGAAATCATCCATGTACGCAGTTGACAACAATCATCCATGTACGCGGTTGACAACAATCATCATGTACGCAGTTGACAGCAATCATCATGTACACAGTTGACAGCAATCATCCATGTACACAGTTGACAGCAATCATCCATGTACATATTTGACATAAATCATCATGCACGCAGTTGACAGCAATCATCCATGTACACAGTTGACAGCAATCATCCATGTGCGCAGTTGACAGCAATCATCCATGTACGTAGTTGACCGCAATCATCCATGTACGCAGTTGACAGCACTAATCCATGCACGCAGTTGACAGCAATCATCCATGTACGCAGTTGAGAGCCATCATCCATGTACGTAGTTGACAGCAATCATCCATGTACGCAGTTGACAGCAATCATCCATGTACACAGTTGACAGCATTCATCCATGTACATAGTTGACAGAAATCGTCATGCACGCAGTTGACAGCAATCATCCATGTACACAGTTGACAGCAATCATCCATGTGCGCAGTTGACAGCAATCATCCATGTACGTAGTTGACCGCAATCATCCATGTACGCAGTTGACAACAATCATCCATGTACACAGTTGACAGCATTCATCCATGTACATAGTTGACAGAAATCGTCATGCACGCAGTTGACAGCAATCATCCATGTACACAGTTGACAGCAATCATCCATGTGCGCAGTTGACAGCAATCATCCATGTACGTAGTTGACCGCAATCATCCATGTACGCAGTTGACAACAATCATCCATGTACGCGGTTGACAGCAATCATGATGTACGCAGTTGACAGCAATCATCATGTACACAGTTGACAGCAATCATCCATGTACACAGTTGACAGCAATCATCCATGTACACAGTTGACAGCAATCATCATGCACGCAGTTGACAGCAATCATCCATGTACGTGGTTGAGTATATTGAAGCTAATTTGACAGGAACCTAGGCCATAGGCAGTAACAACTCACGGTGATACAGGTTTCAAAATATTCAACATAATATTTAGAAAACCGTAAATGCGTTTGGTGCGTTTGGTATTTCGGGTTAAAAGGGTAAGGAGTAGGCTAATAGTAATTAACAACACAAGATAAATTTACAGCATATTGTAAATATTATATTTTTTATATGCTATACACAAAACTTGTTCTGTTGATAAGCACGGCTCTTCAAATATACTCTCTGAGACATGATCTACGTATTCTATATCTGTGGGTAGCACTTTTTAATATCTCAAGTGGAATGGCCAGAAACGAATCTCAGACGCAAATGTAAGAAATTTTCCGTTTAATATTTTGAAACTAATTTGACTGGGAGATGGTATTGCATATTGCATTAACAGGTTCCTGTCAAATTTTACATCAAAATATTCAACACCTTAGAACTTAGAACATACCTTTTCGATAGAAGGATTTCTCCGATCCTTTTGTCCACAATTGTTCCATATCCGCGGTCATGGGAGCATTCTTCATATTGTCAAACCTACACGCAGTCAGAATCCCTGTCAACAGCTCATCTGAGAGAGGCAGTGAAAGAAATGAAGCTATCTTGCGAATACTTTCCTCCGGGTGCTAGGAAGTAAAACATGAATAGAGCTATACTTTTGAAATTTCAACAAAGTGTACCAGATACATACAGTACATTGTATTAACGCCATGAAACTGAAAGACGTGACAATGGAATGTTATTTAGGCTACAATGGAGATATTTACAATGATTTAGCTTGAAGCCGTTGCTTATAAAGGAATAGACGGACACGTTTTCGTCACTTGAGATAACAATTGGGTAATCGATGTCTAGCTATGTCCCACCCATTTTTATATAAGCTCCGCCCAGGCTTTGCGCGTGTTGGATCGATTTATATACTTAGATCCCTTAATTCACACAATCCAAATTTCCATGTAACTATACAGGCAAACTGTTGGATATTTTCAAACTAATTTAACTGGGAGCTGTTGCTGCGAACTAGACCCGCCATTCATTATGCATTTTGATTGTGACGTTAGGCTACACGCGCAAAATGGTATGTTGGTTACTTACTGGGTTTGCTACTAATCATATTCGGCGAATGTATTATATTCAAGGTTACTGCATTACAAATAGTAAAATAACATAGTAAGTCAAAAAATATATAAAACTCATTTATTCCCAAATATTTGACGGACTAGTTTTTTTGCGAAACAGGACAGAATTGTGACATAATTTATTATGATGTTATGCACATGAGGGACAGATCGGATGCATCCATTGAGGGACCCAATCCGTCACTCAAGTAGGCGTATACGACATCATAATCAATTACTCCTAGAGGAGTGAGGCATTAAAGCAATAGTATGGCTGTACTTGAACTTAAGAGTATAACGTCCAATTATTGGGATTGGACACACGAGAACCTGAATCATGCCACATAGCAACAAATAGAAATGTAACGTGTTGAATGAATATATGAAAGTGAAAAATCTATTGAAATTGGCACGAAAACCACTGATAGCAACAGATGCCTTCTAACATCGACTATTGCAATATATAACATATGCACTGAAGCCAATGGACCTTCCCAGTTTTAGCGGTGCCCCGCTCATCTCTAGCTAAGCTCTACCCAAGCTTCGGGCGTGTTGGGATCGATCGATACCCGAACTTTTTGATTATCATTTCCAAAAAACTATGCAGATAAGCTGCTGAATATTTTGAACCTAATTTGATTGGGTGATGTTGTTGCCTATGGCAGCAACATAGCCCAGTCAAATTAGGTTCAAAATATCCAATAGCATGTTTATTAAACGCTTATGTTTATTAAATAGCAAAGACATACAATTCGTACAACAACTCTTAGTCCGTCACCAATTAAACGTTCGTGACGAACTTATCTACGTCATTCGTGACGTTATTGATTATGGCGTCATACTACACGTCATAAGGCCTACTAATGTCGACTCACCCGTACAATATCCTCAAAGTACAAGAATAGTATAGGCACATCCGGGTTGCTTGCGGCATAATTCTCCCAGCTCCGTACTTGGTTGACCCAACCACATCTAGATAACATCACTGGAGGCTGTTTATCGGAAGGGCAATTTTCTGTTGATTTGCTTTCAGCAGCATTGCTTTCTCCGGTTGTGTCTTTCATACCCAAAACATCTAGTAGTTGAGATAGGGTTGCTACTGTTATGCTTTCTGGAAAAGATAGAAACTGCTGTTAAATGCATAATAATGATCACTCACCTTTTAGGCCAAACCATGTTACAGGTTTTGAATCCAAAAGGTCGATGCTTCTTGGATTTCTTGTCTCGATTAGCCTAGATATTTCGTATGTGTTACTACCTTCGCCCGGTAAGGAGAACCGGGTATTTATTGCGATAGGATCTCTCTCCGCCTCCTTACCCCTCTCGCTCGCCTCTCTCTTCCTCCCTCCCTCCCTCCCTCCCTCTCTCTCTCTCTCTCACTCTCTCTCTTTCTCTCTCTCTCTCTCTCTCACACTTGCTTTGGTGAGTGAGTGCGTGCATGAGTGTGCGCGTGCGCGTGTATGTATGTATGTATTTTTATTTTATTGACGCACTGGCAACGTGCGGCTTCAATTTCCATGTGCTAACTTAGCCGACAGTGATGCACCCGTTAGTTTAATTTGTTGATCACCATCTCCCGGTCGGGGGATCGAACCGCCATTCTGCAACTCCGCATAGCATCAGCAACCAGGCATCTTTCCACTGGACCACCGCACCAAGACTAAAAGTCAAGGATTGGCCGACCAGCTTTCACATGTCTGATATACTGACACACTGACGATTCATATGGGACTATCTGTGGATGCATCTGTCACAATCAATCCTAGGCTTTTACGCCTATTGTACTCTGACTCCAGCACGGCTCTGGCAGTATATGTATTTTTATTTTATTGATGCACTGGCAACGTGCGGCTTCAATTTCCATGTGCTAACTTAGCCGACAGTGATGCACCCGTTAGTTTAATTTGTTGATCACCATCTCCCGGTCGGGGGATCGAACCCCCATTCTGCAACTCCGCATAGCATCAGCAACCAGGCATCTTTCCACTGGACCACCGCACCAAGACTAAAAGTCAAGGATTGGCCGACCAGCTTTCACATGTCTGATATACTGACACACTGACGATTCATATGGGACTATCAGTGGATGCATCTGTCACAATCAATCCTAGGCTTTTACGCCTATTGTACTCTGACTCCAGCACGGCTCTGGCAGTATATGTTTTTTTATTTTATTGACGCACTGGAAACGTGCGGCTTCAATTTCCATGTGCTAACTTAGCCGACAGTGATGCACCCGTTAGTTTAATTTGTTGATCACCATCTCCCGGTCGGGGGATCGAACCGCCATTCTGCAACTCCGCATAGCATCAGCAACCAGGCATCTTTCCACTGGACCACCGCACCAAGACTAAAAGTCAAGGATTGGCCAACCAGCTTTCACATGTTTGATATACTGACACACTGACGATTCATATGGGACTATCTGTGGATGCATCTGTCACAATCAATCCTAGGCTTTTACGCCTATTGTACTCTGACTCCAGCACGGCTCTGGCAGTATATGTATTTTTATTTTATTGATGCACTGGCAACGTGCGGCTTCAATTTCCATGTGCTAACTTAGCCGACAGTGATGCACCCGCTAGTTTAATTTGTTGATCACCATCTCCCGGTCGGGGGATCGAACCCCCATTCTGCAACTCCGCATAGCATCAGCAACCAGGCATCTTTCCACTGGACCACCGCACCAAGACTAAAAGTCAAGGATTGGCCGACCAGCTTTCACATGTCTGATATACTGACACACTGACGATTCATATGGGACTATCTGTGGATGCATCTGTCACAATCAATCCTAGGCTTTTACGCCTATTGTACTCTGACTCCAGCACGGCTCTGGCAGTATATGTTTTTTTATTTTATTGACACACTGGAAACGTGCGGCTTCAATTTCCATGTGCTAACTTAGCCGACAGTGATGCACCCGTTAGTTTAATTTGTTGATCACCATCTCCTGGTCGGGGGATCGAACCGCCATTCTGCAACTCCGCATAGCATCAGCAACCAGGCATCTTTCCACTGGAACACCGCACCAAGACTAAAAGTCAAGGATTGGCCGACCAGCTTTCACATGTCTGATATACTGACACACTGACGATTCATATGGGACTATCTGTGGATGCATCTGTCACAATCAATCCTAGGCTTTTACGCCTATTGTACTCTGACTCCAGCACGGCTCTGGCAGTATATGTATTTTAATTTTATTGACGCACTGGCAACGTGCGGCTTCAATTTCCATGTGCTAACTTAGCCGACAGTGATGCACCCGTTAGTTTAATTTGTTGATCACCACCTCCCGGTCGGGGGATCGAACCGCCATTCTGCAACTCCGCATAGCATCAGCAACCAGGCATCTTTCCACTGAACCACCGCACCAAGACTAAAAGTCAAGGATTGGCCGACCAGCTTTCACATGTCTGATATACTGACACACTGACGATTCATATGGGACTATCTGTGGATGCATCTGTCACAATCAATCCTAGGCTTTTACGCCTATTGTACTCTGACTCCAGCACGGCTCTGGCAGTATATGTATTTTTATTTTATTGACGCACTGGCAACGTGCGGCTTCAATTTCCATGTGCTAACTTAGCCGACAGTGATGCACCCGTTAGTTTAATTTGTTGATCACCATCTCCCGGTCGGGGGATCGAACCACCTTTCTGCAACTCCGCATAGCATCAGCAACCAGGCATCTTTCCACTGGACCACCGCACCAAGACTAAAAGTCAAGGATTGGCCGACCAGCTTTCACATGTCTGATATACTGACACACTGACGATTCATATGGGACTATCTGTGGATGCATCTGTCACAATCAATCCTAGGCTTTTACGCCTATTGTACTCTGACTCCAGCACGGCTCTGGCAGTATATGTATTTTTATTTTATTGACGCACTGGCAACGTGCGGCTTCAATTTCCATGTGCTAACTTAGCCGACAGTGATGCACCCGTTAGTTTAATTTGTTGATCACCATCTCCCGGTCGGGGGATCGAACCGCCATTCTGCAACTCCGCATAGCATCAGCAACCAGGCATCTTTCCACTGGACCACCGCACCAAGACTAAAAGTCAAGGATT
Organism: Chaetoderma sp. LZ-2023a; assembly: GCA_034401795.1. Taxonomy (NCBI): domain Eukaryota; kingdom Metazoa; phylum Mollusca; class Caudofoveata; order Chaetodermatida; family Chaetodermatidae; genus Chaetoderma; species Chaetoderma sp. LZ-2023a. Next base: position 145,668,739 of record CM067372.1, read on the forward strand.
GGCCGACCAGCTTTCACATGTCTGATATACTGACACACTGACGATTCATATGGGACTATCTGTGGATGCATCTGTCACAATCAATCCTAGGCTTTTACGCCTATTGTACTCTGACTCCAGAACGGCTCTGGCAGTATATGTTTTTTTATTTTATTGACGCACTGGCAACGTGCGGCTTCAATTTCCATGTGCTAACTTAGCCGACAGTGATGCACCCGTTAGTTTAATTTGTTGATCACCATCTCCCGGTCGGGGGATCGAACAGCCATTCTGCAACTCCGCATAGCATCAGCAACCAGGCATCTTTCTACTGGACCACCGCACCAAGACTAAAAGTCAAGGATTGGCCGACCAGCTTTCACATGTCTGATATACTGACACACTGACGATTCATATGGGACTATCTGTGGATGCATCTGTCACAATCAATCCTAGGCTTTTACGCCTATTGTACTCTGACTCCAGCACGGCTCTGGCAGGATATGTATTTTTATTTTATTGACGCACTGGCAACGTGCGGCTTCAATTTCCATGTGCTAACTTAGCCGACAGTGATGCACCCATTAGTTTAATTTGTTGATCACCATCTCCCGGTCGAGGGATCGAACCGCCATTCTGCAACTCCGCATAGCATCAGCAACCAGGCATCTTTCCACTGGACCACCGCACCAAGACTAAAAGTCAAGGATTGGCCGACCAGCTTTCACATGTCTGATATACTGACACACTGACGATTCAAATGGGACTATCTGTGGATGCATCTGTCACAATCAATCCTAGGCTTTTACGCCTATTGTACTCTGACTCCAGCACGGCTCTGGCAGTATATGTATTTTTATTTTATTGACGCACTGGCAACGTGCGGCTTCAATTTCCATGTGCTAACTTAGCCGACAGTGATGCACCCGTTAGTTTAATTTGTTGATCACCATCTCCCGGTCGGGGGATCGAACCGCCATTCTGCAACTCCGCATAGCATCAGCAACCAGGCATCTTTCCACTGGACCACCGCACCAAGACTAAAAGTCAAGGATTGGCCGACCAGCTTTCACATGTCTGATATACTGACACACTGACGATTCATATGGGACTATCTGTGGATGCATCTGTCACAATCAATCCTAGGCTTTTACGCCTATTGTACTCTGACTCCAGCACGGCTCTGGCAGTATATGTATTTTTATTTTATTGACGCACTGGCAACGTGCGGCTTCAATTTCCATGTGCTAACTTAGCCGACAGTGATGCACCCGTTAGTTTAATTTGTTGATCACCATCTCCCGGTCGGGGGATCGAACCGCCATTCTGCAACTCCGCATAGCATCAGCAACCAGGCATCTTTCCACTGGACCACCGCACCAAGACTAAAAGTCAAGGATTGGCCGACCAGCTTTCACATGTCTGATATACTGACACACTGACGATTCATATGGGACTATCTGTGGATGCATCTGTCACAATTAATCCTAGGCTTTTACGCCTATTGTACTCTGACTCAGAACGGCTCTGGCAGTATATGTTTTTTTATTTTATTGACGCACTGGCAACATGCGGCTTCAACTTCCATGTGCTAACTTAGCCGACAGTGATGCACCCGTTAGTTTAGTTTGTTGATCACCATCTCCCGGTCGGGGGATCGAACAGCCATTCTGCAACTCCGCATAGCATCAGCAAACAGGCATCTTTCCACTGGACCACCGCACCAAGACTAAAAGTCAAGGATTGGCCGACCAGCTTTCACATGTCTGATATACTGACACACTGACGATTCATATGGGACTATCTGTGGATGCATCTGTCACAATCAATCCTAGGCTTTTACGCCTATTGTACTCTGACTCCAGAACGGCTCTGGCAGTATATGTTTTTTTATTTTATTGACGCACTGGCAACGTGCGGCTTCAATTTCCATGTGCTAACTTAGCTGACAGTGATGCACCGGTTAGTTTAATTTGTTGATCACCATCTCCCGGTCGGGGGATCGAACAGCCATTCTGCAACTCCGCATAGCATCAGCAAACAGGCATCTTTCCACTGGACCACCGCACCAAGACTAAAAGTCAAGGATTGGCCGACCAGCTTTCACATGTCTGATATACTGACACACTGACGATTCATATGGGACTATCTGTGGATGCATCTGTCACAATCAATCCTAGGCTTTTACGCCTATTGTACTCTGACTCCAGCACGGCTCTGGCAGTATATGTATTTTTATTTTATTGACGCACTGGCAACGTGCGGCTTCAATTTCCATGTGCTAACTTAGCCGACAGTGATGCACCCGTTAGTTTAATTTGTTGATCACCATCTCCCGGTCGGGGGATCGAACCGCCATTCTGCAACTCCGCATAGCATCAGCAACCAGGCATCTTTCCACTGGACCACCGCACCAAGACTAAAAGTCAAGCATTGGCCGACCAGCTTTCACATGTCTGATATACTGACACACTGACGATTCATATGGGACTATCTGTGGATGCATCTGTCACAATCAATCCTAGGCTTTTACGCCTATTGTACTCTGACTCCAGCACGGCTCTGGCAGTATATGTATTTTTATTTTATTGACGCACTGGCAACGTGCGGCTTCAATTTCCATGTGCTAACTTAGCCGACAGTGATGCACCCATTAGTTTAATTTGTTGATCACCATCTCCCGGTCGGGGGATCGAACCGCCATTCTGCAACTCCGCATAGCATCAGCAACCAGGCATCTTTCCACTGGACCACCGCACCAAGACTAAAAGTCAAGGATTGGCCGACCAGCTTTCACATGTCTGATATACTGACACACTGACGATTCAAATGGGACTATCTGTGGATGCATCTGTCACAATCAATCCTAGGCTTTTACGCCTATTGTACTCTGACTCCAGCACGGCTCTGGCAGTATATGTATTTTTATTTTATTGACGCACTGGCAACGTGCGGCTTCAATTTCCATGTGCTAACTTAGCCGACAGTGATGCACCCGTTAGTTTAATTTGTTGATCACCATCTCCCGGTCGGGGGATCGAACCGCCATTCTCCAACTCCGCATAGCATCAGCAACCAGGCATCTTTCCACTGGACCACCGCACCAAGACTAAAAGTCAAGGATTGGCCGACCAGCTTTCACATGTCTGATATACTGACACACTGACGATTCATATGGGACTATCTGTGGATGCATCTGTCACAATCAATCCTAGGCTTTTACGCCTATTGTACTCTGACTCCAGCACGGCTCTGGCAGTATATGTATTTTTATTTTATTGACGCACTGGCAACGTGCGGCTTCAATTTCCATGTGCTAACTTAGCCGACAGTGATGCACCCGTTAGTTTAATTTGTTGATCACCATATCCCGGTCGGGGGATCGAACCGCCATTCTGCAACTCCGCATAGCATCAGCAACCAGGCATCTTTCCACTGGACCACCGCACCAAGACTAAAAGTCAAGGATTGGCCGACCAGCTTTCACATGTCTGATATACTGACACACTGACGATTCATATGGGACTATCTGTGGATGCATCTGTCACAATTAATCCTAGGCTTTTACGCCTATTGTACTCTGACTCAGAACGGCTCTGGCAGTATATGTTTTTTTATTTTATTGACGCACTGGCAACATGCGGCTTCAACTTCCATGTGCTAACTTAGCCGACAGTGATGCACCCGTTAGTTTAGTTTGTTGATCACCATCTCCCGGTCGGGGGATCGAACAGCCATTCTGCAACTCCGCATAGCATCAGCAAACAGGCATCTTTCCACTGGACCACCGCACCAAGACTAAAAGTCAAGGATTGGCCGACCAGCTTTCACATGTCTGATATACTGACACACTGACGATTCATATGGGACTATCTGTGGATGCATCTGTCACAATCAATCCTAGGCTTTTACGCCTATTGTACTCTGACTCCAGAACGGCTCTGGCAGTATATGTTTTTTTATTTTATTGACGCACTGGCAACGTGCGGCTTCAATTTCCATGTGCTAACTTAGCCGACAGTGATGCACCCGTTAGTTTAATTTGTTGATCACCATCTCCCGGTCGGGGGATCGAACAGCCATTCTGCAACTCCGCATAGCATCAGCAAACAGGCATCTTTCCACTGGACCACCGCACCAAGACTAAAAGTCAAGGATTGGCCGACCAGCTTTCACATGTCTGATATACTGACACACTGACGATTCATATGGGACTATCTGTGGATGCATCTGTCACAATCAATCCTAGGCTTTTACGCCTATTGTACTCTGACTCCAGCACGGCTCTGGCAGTATATGTATTTTTATTTTATTGACGCACTGGCAACGTGCGGCTTCAATTTCCATGTGCTAACTTAGCCGACAGTGATGCACCCGTTAGTTTAATTTGTTGATCACCATCTCCCGGTCGGGGGATCGAACCGCCATTCTGCAACTCCGCATAGCATCAGCAACCAGGCATCTTTCCACTGGACCACCGCACCAAGACTAAAAGTCAAGCATTGGCCGACCAGCTTTCACATGTCTGATATACTGACACACTGACGATTCATATGGGACTATCTGTGGATGCATCTGTCACAATCAATCCTAGGCTTTTACGCCTATTGTACTCTGACTCCAGCACGCCTCTGGCAGTATATGTATTTTTATTTTATTGACGCACTGGCAACGTGCGGCTTCAATTTCCATGTGCTAACTTAGCCGACAGTGATGCACCCGTTAGTTTAATTTGTTGATCACCATCTCCCGGTCGGGGGATCGAACCGCCATTCTGCAACTCCGCATAGCATCAGCAACCAGGCATCTTTCCACTGGACCACCGCACCAAGACTAAAAGTCAAGGATTGGCCGACCAGCTTTCACATGTCTGATATACTGACACACTGACGATTCATATGGGACTATCTGTGGATGCATCTGTCACAATCAATCCTAGGCTTTTACGCCTATTGTACTCTGACTCCAGCACGGCTCTGGCAGTATATGTATTTTTATTTTATTGACGCACTGGCAACGTGCGGCTTCAATTTCCATGTGCTAACTTAGCCGACAGTGATGCACCGTTAGTTTAATTTGTTGATCACCATCTCCCGGTCGGGGGATCGAACCGCCATTCTGCAACTCAGCATAGCATCAGCAACCAGGCATCTTTCCACTGGACCACCGCACCAAGACTAAAAGTCAAGGATTGGCCGACCAGCTTTCACATGTCTGATATACTGACACACTGACGATTCATATGGGACTATCTGTGGATGCATCTGTCACAATCAATCCTAGGCTTTTACGCCTATTGTACTCTGACTCCAGCACGGCTCTGGCAGTATATGTATTTTTATTTTATTGACGCACTGGCAACGTGCGGCTTCAATTTCCATGTGCTAACTTAGCCGACAGTGATGCTCCCGTTAGTTTAATTTGTTGATCACCATCTCCCGGTCGGGGGATCGAACCACCTTTCTGCAACTCCGCATAGCATCAGCAACCAGGCATCTTTCCACTGGACCACCGCACCAAGACTAAAAGTCAAGGATTGGCCGACCAGCTTTCACATGTCTGATATACTGACACACTGACGATTCATATGGGACTATCTGTGGATGCATCTGTCACAATCAATCCTAGGCTTTTACGCCTATTGTACTCTGACTCCAGCACGGCTCTGGCAGTATATGTATTTTTATTTTATTGACGCACTGGCAACGTGCGGCTTCAATTTCCATGTGCTAACTTAGCCGACAGTGATGCACCCGTTAGTTTAATTTGTTGATCACCATCTCCCGGTCGGGGGATCGAACCGCCATTCTGCAACTCCGCATAGCATCAGCAACCAGGCATCTTTCCACTGGACCACCGCACCAAGACTAAAAGTCAAGCATTGGCCGACCAGCTTTCACATGTCTGATATACTGACACACTGACGATTCATATGGGACTATCTGTGGATGCATCTGTCACAATCAATCCTAGGCTTTTACGCCTATTGTACTCTGACTCCAGCACGCCTCTGGCAGTATATGTATTTTTATTTTATTGACGCACTGGCAACGTGCGGCTTCAATTTCCATGTGCTAACTTAGCCGACAGTGATGCACCCGTTAGTTTAATTTGTTGATCACCATCTCCCGGTCGGGGGATCGAACCGCCATTCTGCAACTCCGCATAGCATCAGCAACCAGGCATCTTTCCACTGGACCACCGCACCAAGACTAAAAGTCAAGGATTGGCCGACCAGCTTTCACATGTCTGATATACTGACACACTGACGATTCATATGGGACTATCTGTGGATGCATCTGTCACAATCAATCCTAGGCTTTTACGCCTATTGTACTCTGACTCCAGCACGGCTCTGGCAGTATATGTATTTTTATTTTATTGACGCACTGGCAACGTGCGGCTTCAATTTCCATGTGCTAACTTAGCCGACAGTGATGCACCGTTAGTTTAATTTGTTGATCACCATCTCCCGGTCGGGGGATCGAACCGCCATTCTGCAACTCAGCATAGCATCAGCAACCAGGCATCTTTCCACTGGACCACCGCACCAAGACTAAAAGTCAAGGATTGGCCGACCAGCTTTCACATGTCTGATATACTGACACACTGACGATTCATATGGGACTATCTGTGGATGCATCTGTCACAATCAATCCTAGGCTTTTACGCCTATTGTACTCTGACTCCAGCACGGCTCTGGCAGTATATGTATTTTTATTTTATTGACGCACTGGCAACGTGCGGCTTCAATTTCCATGTGCTAACTTAGCCGACAGTGATGCTCCCGTTAGTTTAATTTGTTGATCACCATCTCCCGGTCGGGGGATCGAACCACCTTTCTGCAACTCCGCATAGCATCAGCAACCAGGCATCTTTCCACTGGACCACCGCACCAAGACTAAAAGTCAAGGATTGGCCGACCATCTTTCACATGTCTGATATACTGACACACTGACGATTCATATGGGACTATCTGTGGATGCATCTGTCACAATCAATCCTAGGCTTTTACGCCTATTGTACTCTGACTCCAGCACGGCTCTGGCAGTATATGTATTTTTATTTTATTGACGCACTGGCAACGTGCGGCTTCAATTTCCATGTGCTAACTTAGCCGACAGTGATGCACCCGTTAGTTTAATTTGTTGATCACCATCTCCCGGTCGGGGGATCGAACCGCCATTCTGCAACTCCGCATAGCATCAGCAACCAGGCATCTTTCCACTGGACCACCGCACCAAGACTAAAAGTCAAGGATTGGCCGACCAGCTTTCACATGTCTGATATACTGACACACTGACGATTCATATGGGACTATCTGTGGATGCATCTGTCACAATTAATCCTAGGCTTTTACGCCTATTGTACTCTGACTCAGAACGGCTCTGGCAGTATATGTTTTTTTATTTTATTGACGCACTGGCAACATGCGGCTTCAACTTCCATGTGCTAACTTAGCCGACAGTGATGCACCCGTTAGTTTAGTTTGTTGATCACCATCTCCCGGTCGGGGGATCGAACAGCCATTCTGCAACTCCGCATAGCATCAGCAAACAGGCATCTTTCCACTGGACCACCGCACCAAGACTAAAAGTCAAGGATTGGCCGACCAGCTTTCACATGTCTGATATACTGACACACTGACGATTCATATGGGACTATCTGTGGATGCATCTGTCACAATCAATCCTAGGCTTTTACGCCTATTGTACTCTGACTCCAGAACGGCTCTGGCAGTATATGTTTTTTTATTTTATTGACGCACTGGCAACGTGCGGCTTCAATTTCCATGTGCTAACTTAGCCGACAGTGATGCACCGGTTAGTTTAATTTGTTGATCACCATCTCCCGGTCGGGGGATCGAACCGCCATTCTGCAACTCCGCATAGCATCAGCAACCAGGCATCTTTCCACTGGACCACCGCACCAAGACTAAAAGTCAAGGATTGGCCGACCAGCTTTCACATGTCTGATATACTGACACACTGACGATTCATATGGGACTATCTGTGGATGCATCTGTCACAATTAATCCTAGGCTTTTACGCCTATTGTACTCTGACTCAGAACGGCTCTGGCAGTATATGTTTTTTTATTTTATTGACGCACTGGCAACATGCGGCTTCAACTTCCATGTGCTAACTTAGCCGACAGTGATGCACCCGTTAGTTTAGTTTGTTGATCACCATCTCCCGGTCGGGGGATCGAACAGCCATTCTGCAACTCCGCATAGCATCAGCAAACAGGCATCTTTCCACTGGACCACCGCACCAAGACTAAAAGTCAAGGATTGGCCGACCAGCTTTCACATGTCTGATATACTGACACACTGACGATTCATATGGGACTATCTGTGGATGCATCTGTCACAATCAATCCTAGGCTTTTACGCCTATTGTACTCTGACTCCAGAACGGCTCTGGCAGTATATGTTTTTTTATTTTATTGACGCACTGGCAACGTGCGGCTTCAATTTCCATGTGCTAACTTAGCCGACAGTGATGCACCCGTTAGTTTAATTTGTTGATCACCATCTCCCGGTCGGGGGATCGAACAGCCATTCTGCAACTCCGCATAGCATCAGCAAACAGGCATCTTTCCACTGGACCACCGCACCAAGACTAAAAGTCAAGGATTGGCCGACCAGCTTTCACATGTCTGATATACTGACACACTGACGATTCATATGGGACTATCTGTGGATGCATCTGTCACAATCAATCCTAGGCTTTTACGCCTATTGTACTCTGACTCCAGCACGGCTCTGGCAGTATATGTATTTTTATTTTATTGACGCACTGGCAACGTGCGGCTTCAATTTCCATGTGCTAACTTAGCCGACAGTGATGCACCCGTTAGTTTAATTTGTTGATCACCATCTCCCGGTCGGGGGATCGAACCGCCATTCTGCAACTCCGCATAGCATCAGCAACCAGGCATCTTTCCACTGGACCACCGCACCAAGACTAAAAGTCAAGCATTGGCCGACCAGCTTTCACATGTCTGATATACTGACACACTGACGATTCATATGGGACTATCTGTGGATGCATCTGTCACAATCAATCCTAGGCTTTTACGCCTATTGTACTCTGACTCCAGCACGCCTCTGGCAGTATATGTATTTTTATTTTATTGACGCACTGGCAACGTGCGGCTTCAATTTCCATGTGCTAACTTAGCCGACAGTGATGCACCCGTTAGTTTAATTTGTTGATCACCATCTCCCGGTCGGGGGATCGAACCGCCATTCTGCAACTCCGCATAGCATCAGCAACCAGGCATCTTTCCACTGGACCACCGCACCAAGACTAAAAGTCAAGGATTGGCCGACCAGCTTTCACATGTCTGATATACTGACACACTGACGATTCATATGGGACTATCTGTGGATGCATCTGTCACAATCAATCCTAGGCTTTTACGCCTATTGTACTCTGACTCCAGCACGGCTCTGGCAGTATATGTATTTTTATTTTATTGACGCACTGGCAACGTGCGGCTTCAATTTCCATGTGCTAACTTAGCCGACAGTGATGCACCGTTAGTTTAATTTGTTGATCACCATCTCCCGGTCGGGGGATCGAACCGCCATTCTGCAACTCAGCATAGCATCAGCAACCAGGCATCTTTCCACTGGACCACCGCACCAAGACTAAAAGTCAAGGATTGGCCGACCAGCTTTCACATGTCTGATATACTGACACACTGACGATTCATATGGGACTATCTGTGGATGCATCTGTCACAATCAATCCTAGGCTTTTACGCCTATTGTACTCTGACTCCAGCACGGCTCTGGCAGTATATGTATTTTTATTTTATTGACGCACTGGCAACGTGCGGCTTCAATTTCCATGTGCTAACTTAGCCGACAGTGATGCTCCCGTTAGTTTAATTTGTTGATCACCATCTCCCGGTCGGGGGATCGAACCACCTTTCTGCAACTCCGCATAGCATCAGCAACCAGGCATCTTTCCACTGGACCACCGCACCAAGACTAAAAGTCAAGGATTGGCCGACCAGCTTTCACATGTCTGATATACTGACACACTGACGATTCATATGGGACTATCTGTGGATGCATCTGTCACAATCAATCCTAGGCTTTTACGCCTATTGTACTCTGACTCCAGCACGGCTCTGGCAGTATATGTATTTTTATTTTATTGACGCACTGGCAACGTGCGGCTTCAATTTCCATGTGCTAACTTAGCCGACAGTGATGCACCCGTTAGTTTAATTTGTTGATCACCATCTCCCGGTCGGGGGATCGAACCGCCATTCTGCAACTCCGCATAGCATCAGCAACCAGGCATCTTTCCACTGGACCACCGCACCAAGACTAAAAGTCAAGCATTGGCCGACCAGCTTTCACATGTCTGATATACTGACACACTGACGATTCATATGGGACTATCTGTGGATGCATCTGTCACAATCAATCCTAGGCTTTTACGCCTATTGTACTCTGACTCCAGCACGCCTCTGGCAGTATATGTATTTTTATTTTATTGACGCACTGGCAACGTGCGGCTTCAATTTCCATGTGCTAACTTAGCCGACAGTGATGCACCCGTTAGTTTAATTTGTTGATCACCATCTCCCGGTCGGGGGATCGAACCGCCATTCTGCAACTCCGCATAGCATCAGCAACCAGGCATCTTTCCACTGGACCACCGCACCAAGACTAAAAGTCAAGGATTGGCCGACCAGCTTTCACATGTCTGATATACTGACACACTGACGATTCATATGGGACTATCTGTGGATGCATCTGTCACAATCAATCCTAGGCTTTTACGCCTATTGTACTCTGACTCCAGCACGGCTCTGGCAGTATATGTATTTTTATTTTATTGACGCACTGGCAACGTGCGGCTTCAATTTCCATGTGCTAACTTAGCCGACAGTGATGCACCGTTAGTTTAATTTGTTGATCACCATCTCCCGGTCGGGGGATCGAACCGCCATTCTGCAACTCAGCATAGCATCAGCAACCAGGCATCTTTCCACTGGACCACCGCACCAAGACTAAAAGTCAAGGATTGGCCGACCAGCTTTCACATGTCTGATATACTGACACACTGACGATTCATATGGGACTATCTGTGGATGCATCTGTCACAATCAATCCTAGGCTTTTACGCCTATTGTACTCTGACTCCAGCACGGCTCTGGCAGTATATGTATTTTTATTTTATTGACGCACTGGCAACGTGCGGCTTCAATTTCCATGTGCTAACTTAGCCGACAGTGATGCTCCCGTTAGTTTAATTTGTTGATCACCATCTCCCGGTCGGGGGATCGAACCACCTTTCTGCAACTCCGCATAGCATCAGCAACCAGGCATCTTTCCACTGGACCACCGCACCAAGACTAAAAGTCAAGGATTGGCCGACCATCTTTCACATGTCTGATATACTGACACACTGACGATTCATATGGGACTATCTGTGGATGCATCTGTCACAATCAATCCTAGGCTTTTACGCCTATTGTACTCTGACTCCAGCACGGCTCTGGCAGTATATGTATTTTTATTTTATTGACGCACTGGCAACGTGCGGCTTCAATTTCCATGTGCTAACTTAGCCGACAGTGATGCACCCGTTAGTTTAATTTGTTGATCACCATCTCCCGGTCGGGGGATCGAACCGCCATTCTGCAACTCCGCATAGCATCAGCAACCAGGCATCTTTCCACTGGACCACCGCACCAAGACTAAAAGTCAAGGATTGGCCGACCAGCTTTCACATGTCTGATATACTGACACACTGACGATTCATATGGGACTATCTGTGGATGCATCTGTCACAATTAATCCTAGGCTTTTACGCCTATTGTACTCTGACTCAGAACGGCTCTGGCAGTATATGTTTTTTTTATTTTATTGACGCACTGGCAACATGCGGCTTCAACTTCCATGTGCTAACTTAGCCGACAGTGATGCACCCGTTAGTTTAGTTTGTTGATCACCATCTCCCGGTCGGGGGATCGAACAGCCATTCTGCAACTCCGCATAGCATCAGCAAACAGGCATCTTTCCACTGGACCACCGCACCAAGACTAAAAGTCAAGGATTGGCCGACCAGCTTTCACATGTCTGATATACTGACACACTGACGATTCATATGGGACTATCTGTGGATGCATCTGTCACAATCAATCCTAGGCTTTTACGCCTATTGTACTCTGACTCCAGAACGGCTCTGGCAGTATATGTTTTTTTATTTTATTGACGCACTGGCAACGTGCGGCTTCAATTTCCATGTGCTAACTTAGCCGACAGTGATGCACCGGTTAGTTTAATTTGTTGATCACCATCTCCCGGTCGGGGGATCGAACAGCCATTCTGCAACTCCGCATAGCATCAGCAAACAGGCATCTTTCCACTGGACCACCGCACCAAGACTAAAAGTCAAGGATTCGCCGACCAGCTTTCACATGTCTGATATACTGACACACTGACGATTCATATGGGACTATCTGTGGATGCATCTGTCACAATCAATCCTAGGCTTTTACGCCTATTGTACTCTGACTCCAGCACGGCTCTGGCAGTATATGTATTTTTATTTTATTGACGCACTGGCAACGTGCGGCTTCAATTTCCATGTGCTAACTTAGCCGACAGTGATGCACCCATTAGTTTAATTTGTTGATCACCATCTCCCGGTCGGGGGATCGAACCGCCATTCTGCAACTCCGCATAGCATCAGCAACCAGGCATCTTTCCACTGGACCACCGCACCAAGACTAAAAGTCAAGGATTGGCCGACCAGCTTTCACATGTCTGATATACTGACACACTGACGATTCAAATGGGACTATCTGTGGATGCATCTGTCACAATCAATCCAAGGCTTTTACGCCTATTGTACTCTGACTCCAGCACGGCTCTGGCAGTATATGTATTTTTATTTTATTGACGCACTGGCAACGTGCGGCTTCAATTTCCATGTGCTAACTTAGCCGACAGTGATGCACCCGTTAGTTTAATTTGTTGATCACCATCTCCCGGTCGGGGGATCGAACCGCCATTCTGCAACTCCGCATAGCATCAGCAACCAGGCATCTTTCCACTGGACCACCGCACCAAGACTAAAAGTCAAGGATTGGCCGACCAGCTTTCACATGTCTGATATACTGACACACTGACGATTCATATGGGACTATCTGTGGATGCATCTGTCACAATCAATCCTAGGCTTTTACGCCTATTGTACTCTGACTCCAGCACGGCTCTGGCAGTATATGTATTTTTATTTTATTGACGCACTGGCAACGTGCGGCTTCAATTTCCATGTGCTAACTTAGTCGACAGTGATGCACCCGTTAGTTTAATTTGTTGATCACCATCTCCCGGTCGGGGGATCGAACCGCCATTCTGCAACTCCGCATAGCATCAGCAACCAGGCATCTTTCCACTGGACCACCGCACCAAGACTAAAAGTCAAGGATTGGCCGACCAGCTTTCACATGTCTGATATACTGACACACTGACGATTCATATGGGACTATCTGTGGATGCATCTGTCACAATTAATCCTAGGCTTTTACGCCTATTGTACTCTGACTCAGAACGGCTCTGGCAGTATATGTTTTTTTATTTTATTGACGCACTGGCAACATGCGGCTTCAATTTCCATGTGCTAACTTAGCCGACAGTGATGCACCCATTAGTTTAATTTGTTGATCACCATCTCCCGGTCGGGGGATCGAACCGCCATTCTGCAACTCCGCATAGCATCAGCAACCAGGCATCTTTCCACTGGACCACCGCACCAAGACTAAAAGTCAAGGATTGGCCGACCAGCTTTCACATGTCTGATATACTGACACACTGACGATTCAAATGGGACTATCTGTGGATGCATCTGTCACAATCAATCCAAGGCTTTTACGCCTATTGTACTCTGACTCCAGCACGGCTCTGGCAGTATATGTATTTTTATTTTATTGACGCACTGGCAACGTGCGGCTTCAATTTCCATGTGCTAACTTAGCCGACAGTGATGCACCCGTTAGTTTAATTTGTTGATCACCATCTCCCGGTCGGGGGATCGAACCGCCATTCTGCAACTCCGCATAGCATCAGCAACCAGGCATCTTTCCACTGGACCACCGCACCAAGACTAAAAGTCAAGGATTGGCCGACCAGCTTTCACATGTCTGATATACTGACACACTGACGATTCATATGGGACTATCTGTGGATGCATCTGTCACAATCAATCCTAGGCTTTTACGCCTATTGTACTCTGACTCCAGCACGGCTCTGGCAGTATATGTATTTTTATTTTATTGACGCACTGGCAACGTGCGGCTTCAATTTCCATGTGCTAACTTAGTCGACAGTGATGCACCCGTTAGTTTAATTTGTTGATCACCATCTCCCGGTCGGGGGATCGAACCGCCATTCTGCAACTCCGCATAGCATCAGCAACCAGGCATCTTTCCACTGGACCACCGCACCAAGACTAAAAGTCAAGGATTGGCCGACCAGCTTTCACATGTCTGATATACTGACACACTGACGATTCATATGGGACTATCTGTGGATGCATCTGTCACAATTAATCCTAGGCTTTTACGCCTATTGTACTCTGACTCAGAACGGCTCTGGCAGTATATGTTTTTTTATTTTATTGACGCACTGGCAACATGCGGCTTCAACTTCCATGTGCTAACTTAGCCGACAGTGATGCACCCGTTAGTTTAGTTTGTTGATCACCATCTCCCGGTCGGGGGATCGAACAGCCATTCTGCAACTCCGCATAGCATCAGCAAACAGGCATCTTTCCACTGGACCACCGCACCAAGACTAAAAGTCAAGGATTGGCCGACCAGCTTTCACATGTCTGATATACTGACACACTGACGATTCATATGGGACTATCTGTGGATGCATCTGTCACAATCAATCCTAGGCTTTTACGCCTATTGTGCTCTGACTCCAGAACGGCTCTGGCAGTATATGTTTTTTTATTTTATTGACGCACTGGCAACGTGCGGCTTCAATTTCCATGTGCTAACTTAGCCGACAGTGATGCACCGGTTAGTTTAATTTGTTGATCACCATCTCCCGGTCGGGGGATCGAACAGCCATTCTGCAACTCCGCATAGCATCAGCAAACAGGCATCTTTCCACTGGACCACCGCACCAAGACTAAAAGTCAAGGATTCGCCGACCAGCTTTCACATGTCTGATATACTGACACACTGACGATTCATATGGGACTATCTGTGGATGCATCTGTCACAATCAATCCTAGGCTTTTACGCCTATTGTACTCTGACTCCAGCACGGCTCTGGCAGTATATGTATTTTTATTTTATTGACGCACTGGCAACGTGCGGCTTCAATTTCCATGTGCTAACTTAGCCGACAGTGATGCACCCGTTAGTTTAATTTGTTGATCACCATCTCCCGGCCGGGGGATCGAACCGCCATTCTGCAACTCCGCATAGCATCAGCAACCAGGCATCTTTCCACTGGACCACCGCACCAAGACTAAAAGTCAAGCATTGGCCGACCAGCTTTCACATGTCTGATATACTGACACACTGACGATTCATATGGGACTATCTGTGGATGCATCTGTCACAATCAATCCTAGGCTTTTACGCCTATTGTACTCTGACTCCAGCACGGCTCTGGCAGTATATGTATTTTTATTTTATTGACGCACTGGCAACGTGTGGCTTCAATTTCCATGTGCTAACTTAGCCGACAGTGATGCACCCATTAGTTTAATTTGTTGATCACCATCTCCTGGTCGGGGGATCGAACCGCCATTCTGCAACTCCGCATAGCATCAGCAACCAGGCATCTTTCCACTGGACCACCGCACCAAGACTAAAAGTCAAGGATTGGCCGACCAGCTTTCACATGTCTGATATACTGACACACTGACGATTCAAATGGGACTATCTGTGGATGCATCTGTCACAATCAATCCAAGGCTTTTACGCCTATTGTACTCTGACTCCAGCACGGCTCTGGCAGTATATGTATTTTTATTTTATTGACGCACTGGCAACGTGCGGCTTCAATTTCCATGTGCTAACTTAGCCGACAGTGATGCACCCGTTAGTTTAATTTGTTGATCACCATCTCCCGGTCGGGGGATCGAACCGCCATTCTGCAACTCCGCATAGCATCAGCAACCAGGCATCTTTCCACTGGACCACCGCACCAAGACTAAAAGTCAAGGATTGGCCGACCAGCTTTCACATGTCTGATATACTGACACACTGACGATTCATATGGGACTATCTGTGGATGCATCTGTCACAATCAATCCTAGGCTTTTACGCCTATTGTACTCTGACTCCAGCACGGCTCTGGCAGTATATGTATTTTTATTTTATTGACGCACTGGCAACGTGCGGCTTCAATTTCCATGTGCTAACTTAGTCGACAGTGATGCACCCGTTAGTTTAATTTGTTGATCACCATCTCCCGGTCGGGGGATCGAACCGCCATTCTGCAACTCCGCATAGCATCAGCAACCAGGCATCTTTCCACTGGACCACCGCACCAAGACTAAAAGTCAAGGATTGGCCGACCAGCTTTCACATGTCTGATATACTGACACACTGACGATTCATATGGGACTATCTGTGGATGCATCTGTCACAATTAATCCTAGGCTTTTACGCCTATTGTACTCTGACTCAGAACGGCTCTGGCAGTATATGTTTTTTTATTTTATTGACGCACTGGCAACATGCGGCTTCAACTTCCATGTGCTAACTTAGCCGACAGTGATGCACCCGTTAGTTTAGTTTGTTGATCACCATCTCCCGGTCGGGGGATCGAACAGCCATTCTGCAACTCCGCATAGCATCAGCAAACAGGCATCTTTCCACTGGACCACCGCACCAAGACTAAAAGTCAAGGATTGGCCGACCAGCTTTCACATGTCTGATATACTGACACACTGACGATTCATATGGGACTATCTGTGGATGCATCTGTCACAATCAATCCTAGGCTTTTACGCCTATTGTACTCTGACTCCAGAACGGCTCTGGCAGTATATGTTTTTTTATTTTATTGACGCACTGGCAACGTGCGGCTTCAATTTCCATGTGCTAACTTAGCCGACAGTGATGCACCCGTTAGTTTAATTTGTTGATCACCATCTCCCGGTCGGGGGATCGAACAGCCATTCTGCAACTCCGCATGGCATCAGCAAACAGGCATCTTTCCACTGGACCACCGCACCAAGACTAAAAGTCAAGGATTGGCCGACCAGCTTTCACATGTCTGATATACTGACACACTGACGATTCATATGGGACTATCTGTGGATGCATCTGTCACAATCAATCCTAGGCTTTTACGCCTATTGTACTCTGACTCCAGCACGGCTCTGGCAGTATATGTATTTTTATTTTATTGACGCACTGGCAACGTGCGGCTTCAATTTCCATGTGCTAACTTAGCCGACAGTGATGCACCCGTTAGTTTAATTTGTTGATCACCATCTCCCGGTCGGGGGATCGAACAGCCATTCTGCAACTCCGCATGGCATCAGCAAACAGCCATCTTTCCACTGGACCACCGCACCAAGACTAAAAGTCAAGGATTGGCCGACCAGCTTTCACATGTCTGATATACTGACACACTGACGATTCATATGGGACTATCTGTGGATGCATCTGTCACAATCAATCCTAGGCTTTTACGCCTATTGTACTCTGACTCCAGCACGGCTCTGGCAGTATATGTATTTTTATTTTATTGACGCACTGGCAACGTGCGGCTTCAATTTCCATGTGCTAACTTAGCCGACAGTGATGCACCCGTTAGTTTAATTTGTTGATCACCATCTCCCGGTCGGGGGATCGAACCACCATTCTGCAACTCCGCATAGCATCAGCAACCAGGCATCTTTCCACTGGACCACCGCACCAAGACTAAAAGTCAAGGATTGGCCGACCAGCTTTCACATGTCTGATATACTGACACACTGACGATTCATATGGGACTATCTGTGGATGCATCTGTCACAATCAATCCTAGGCTTTTACGCCTATTGTACTCTGACTCCAGCACGGCTCTGGCAGTATATGTATTTTTATTTTATTGACGCACTGGCAACGTGCGGCTTCAATTTCCATGTGCTAACTTAGCCGACAGTGATGCACCCGTTAGTTTAATTTGTTGATCACCATCTCCCGGTCGGGGGATCGAACCGCCATTCTGCAACTCAGCATAGCATCAGCAACCAGGCATCTTTCCACTGGACCACCGCACCAAGACTAAAAGTCAAGGATTGGCCGACCAGCTTTCACATGTCTGATATACTGACACACTGACGATTCATATGGGACTATCTGTGGATGCATCTGTCACAATCAATCCTAGGCTTTTACGCCTATTGTACTCTGACTCCAGCACGGCTCTGGCAGTATATGTATTTTTATTTTATTGACGCACTGGCAACGTGCGGCTTCAATTTCCATGTGCTAACTTAGCCGACAGTGATGCACCCGTTAATTTAATTTGTTGATCACTATCTCCCGGTCGGGGGATCGAACCGCCATTCTGCAACTCCGCATAGCATCAGCAACCAGGCATCTTTCCACTGGACCACTGCACCAAGACTAAAAGTCAAGGATTGGCCGACCAGCTTTCACATGTCTGATATACTGACACACTGACGATTCATATGGGACTATCTGTGGATGCATCTGTCACAATCAATCCTAGGCTTTTACGCCTATTGTACTCTGACTCCAGCACGGCTCTGGCAGTATATGTATTTTTATTTTATTGACGCACTGGCAACGTGCGGCTTCAATTTCCATGTGCTAACTTAGCCGACAGTGATGCACCCATTAGTTTAATTTGTTGATCACCATCTCCCGGTCGGGGGATCGAACCGCCATTCTGCAACTCCGCATAGCATCAGCAACCAGGCATCTTTCCACTGGACCACCGCACCAAGACTAAAAGTCAAGGATTGGCCGACCAGCTTTCACATGTCTGATATACTGACACACTGACGATTCATATGGGACTATCTGTGGATGCATCTGTCACAATCAATCCTAGGCTTTTACGCCTATTGTACTCTGACTCCAGCACGGCTCTGGCAGTATATGTATTTTTATTTTATTGACGCACTGGCAACGTGCGGCTTCAATGTCCATGTGCTAACTTAGCCGACAGTGATGCACCCATTAGTTTAATTTGTTGATCACCATCTCCCGGTCGGGGGATCGAACCGCCATTCTGCAACTCCGCATAGCATCAGCAACCAGGCATCTTTCCACTGGACCACCGCACCAAGACTAAAAGTCAAGGATTGGCCGACCAGCTTTCACATGTCTGATATACTGACACACTGACGATTCATATGGGACTATCTGTGGATGCATCTGTCACAATCAATCCTAGGCTTTTACGCCTATTGTACTCTGACTCCAGCACGGCTCTGGCAGTATATGTATTTTTATTTTATTGACGCACTGGCAACGTGCGGCTTCAATTTCCATGTGCTAACTTAGCCGACAGTGATGCACCCGTTAGTTTAATTTGTTGATCACCATCTCCCGGTCGGGGGATCGAACCGCCATTCTGCAACTCTGCATAGCATCAGCAACCAGGCATCTTTCCACTGGACCACCGCACCAAGACTAAAAGTCAAGGATTGGCCGACCAGCTTTCACATGTCTGATATACTGACCACTGACGATTCATATGGGACTATCTGTGGATGCATCTGTCACAATCAATCCTAGGCTTTTACGCCTATTGTACTCTGACTCCAGCACGGCTCTGGCAGTATATGTATTTTTATTTTATTGACGCACTGGAAACGTGCGGCTTCAATTTCCATGTGCTAACTTAGCCGACAGTGATGCACCCGTTAGTTTAATTTGTTGATCACCATCTCCCGGTCGCGGGATCGAACCGCCATTCTGCAACTCCGCATAGCATCAGCAACCAGGCATCTTTCCACTGGACCACCGCACCAAGACTAAAAGTCAAGGATTGGCCGACCAGCTTTCATATGTCTGATATACTGACACACTGACGATTCATATGGGACTATCTGTGGATGCATCTGTCACAATCAATCCTAGGCTTTTACGCCTATTGTACTCTGACTCCAGCACGGCTCTGGCAGTATATGTATTTTTATTTTATTGACGCACTGGCAACGTGCGGCTTCAATTTCCATGTGCTAACTTAGCCGACAGTGATGCACCCATTAGTTTAATTTGTTGATCACCATCTCCCGGTCGGGGGATCGAACCGCCATTCTGCTACTCTGCATAGCATCAGCAACCAGGCATCTTTCCACTGGACCACCGCACCAAGACTAAAAGTCAAGGATTGGCCGACCAGCTTTCACATGTCTGATATACTGACACACTGACGATTCATATGGGACTATCTGTGGATGCACCTGCCACGATTCAATCCTTGGCATTTAAGCCTATTGTACTCTGACTCCATCACGGCTCTGGCAGTATATGCATTTTATTTTATTGTCGCACTGGCAACGTGCGGCTTCAATTTCCATGTGCTAACTTAGCCGACAGTGATGCACCCATTAGTTTAATTTGTTGATCACCATCTCCCGGTCGGGGGATCGAACCGCTATACTGCAACTCCGCATAGCATCAGCAACCAGATATCTTTCCACTGGACCACCGCGCCAAGACTAAAAGTCTAGGTTTGGCCGACCAGTTTTCACATGTCTGATATACTGAATGTATGTATGTGTACTGATCGGAGCTGTATCTAAAATGAACCTACTGTTCCAATTTGGCCCAAGGTGTAGCAAAAGAAAGAAATATGCCATACGAGAAAATATCCAGACTTGGCAATGATCTGGGTCAAGAACGGAAATGTTGTCGAGGTAATCCGATCGGAAGTATCACGTGGTACTTGTGCATGCGTACTGTGCAAGCACATGGGAGTAAAAGAGTATCATTTCCGAACGCAAAATAGTATAATTGGCTTGAGAAGAAATGTAAACACTGTTACATAATTACTGTACTCTTGTTAAAAGCCGCCATATTTGTTTACATGTCTACGCACGCGCGCACTTTTACTCTCGCTCGATGCGGGAGTACTCGAGTCGGATAATTTGTACCACGTGATACCGTAATCCGATTATACTCGTGTCGTTCGAATATGTGACCGGTGTAAGCGGGGTACGTCGACAACGAGCCAGAATTCAACCCCGACTAACAGCTTCTGAAAAAAATTCTCACTCTGTGGATATCTCGGAAACTACTGGTTCGATTTAGCCCAAACGTTAAAGTAGAAACGAGTATGACCATACCCTATGATTCTAAAATTCTGGGCGGGATAAAAAAAATCCGAAAAATTAGAAAAATCTCAGATAATCCGAAAAAAATCCAGAAATCCGAAAACATTTTCTGTGACAAAAACGGATCGGGACTTTATTATTAGGCAACGTATAATTAGTTTTGTCAACATTTAGCGATAATTTAGTTAGTGAGAATCAATTTGTAATTTTTGTCATCTCATCTTTAACATTTTTGTATAGTGTTTATATATTTTCGTTGCAAAAATGGGTTTGCTATCATCTGCAAAATCCTTTACTTGCATGCGCTTGCATATATTAATGAACTCATTCATGCATAGCAGGATTAACATATGAAGAGAAGAATATCACTATAATGGACCTATCCATCTGTCAATCTGACGTCATATGACGTCATAATCAGCTAAACGGCATCATAATAATTACGTCATAAATGATTCTATATGGCCCGTCTTACTCTTAATATTCAGACACGTTGAATTGTATGTCTATACTATTAAATAAACATGCTGTTGAATATTTTGAAACTAATTTGACTGGGCGCTGTTGCTGCCATAGGCATGGTTCGGGTTAGAGTTACTTCTTTACCCTTGGTGAAATCGATTTATAAACTCTGATTCTATTCGATGAGCAAAAATTCTAATTTTCTTGACCAAATTTAGCCAATAATGATTTGATCTCTTGTGTTAACAGCGCCTCAAAGCGCTCAAAATACTATTTGATATATCAATTACACAATTTGAGGGTCAAGATTTTTCATTATATTTTAATTTTAGAAGACTATTTTTGTAAATTTACTACTGAATACCTTTTCGCCAGCTTGACCATTAAAGGGGTAATGCAAAGAAAATTACAGTTTTTACTTAGCCGGTGTCTATCTGCAGGCCGGGAGAAGAGTATGTTTTATTTACCGCTAGAATGACTGAGCCAGTCATTTTAGTGGTAAATATTTAAAAAAAACCTATTCTCTAGGCCTTTCAAATAGCCATCTCTGAAGACCACCGCAAAGTTGTTTTTGGTCAGCTTGACAATTAAAGGGTTAAGTTGACACAAGAGGGGTTAAATGATAACGTTCAGTTCATTTTCGCAATGCATAGCTCTTATATTGGTAACACAGCTTATGATTCTTCAGTACAGTAGAAAGATCTTTTGAAAATGTACGTCGATCTACTCCCAAACCTGCTTAAGAAATCACGTGACGTGTTGAGTCGCAAAATGAGTGTTTTAAGACACGTGGACATCATCACCGTCGTCATCGTCGTTGTTATTTTTTGTTGAACATACCTGGTATGAATTTATAAAACGTGGGTAGATAATCCTCCCAATTGTGCGGTAGCTTGGCTTCTGTAAACACACGAAACTTCTTGAACAGGTTAAATTGTGAGACTGAGACGTCCTTGCAATTTCTGGTGACGTATATAAACTTTCGGTTTCCATCTTTAAAGACGGACCGGTCAACATCGTGAACGGTCATATGCGAGTTCAACACACGTCGCCCTGTTTGAGAATCTGTAAATAAAAACCAGTGGTAGTAGTAGTAGTAATAGTAGTAGTAGTAGTAGTAGTAGTAGTAGTAGTAGTAGTAGTAGTAGTAGTAGTAGTAGTAGTAGTCGCTGTCGGCGGTCGGTGTCAGCTGTTAAACCTTTTGCTTTTTTGAAAGCGCTGCAAGTGTTAAGACGTGCCCCCAAGTGTCAGGTGCCCACATAAATAAGTTAGTATGCGTTGGTTTTACAAGGCGAAAAGTCACTGATATATATCTCTTGAAAGGTAGCTGCTATTAGCTCTTGTTCTGGGGTAATTTTCGAAAGTCTATTTGCAAGTAAATTTAAAATCGCATAAAATATGTAAACATTCAATTTGAGCTTCTTTATGCTGACAATGTTTGTAAACATAGCCACATACACAATAAATGCGTTTGTTCCGGGTTATTTCTGGAAAATAATCGCGCAAGTAAAGTGATTTGTTACTTTTCAATTCACATTTACAACATTATGCTGCGGTGTCGCTAAACATAATGCGAATATTCTAGTATTTACCGTTCTATAAATCATCATTAATTGGTTTGTTTCATAATATTTATAGGCTTACGTTTGCTCTGTGTGTTTTTGTTATGACCTTTATTACACTGCTGCCACTATGTATTTATACAGTAGAGTCAGTAGCAAAATGACAAGTATGTGTTTTGGCGGCGGTGTTGCTGCAAGTCGTTGCTGTCATGGACAGCAACAAGCTTGCGGCGGCAATATTGATTCGAAAATATACATGGCTGTCATACGAATGCGAAGTTTTTTTGAGAGACTAAAATTTCAGTGTTTTCATGGTCAAATAAGTGTCTGCTCTCTGAACGTGTGGAATTTAAAAGTTATGGTGTAGCGCTTAATGGCTGGAATTGTTGGTGATATAATATATCATCTTATAAAAAGGTTTTATGCTAATGGTTTGTTAACCCTTTGAACCCTGGGTTCACATAATCTCAATGTCAAATAATAGTACAAGAAAGCCGTTTGGTATTTTGAAACAAATTCAACACGAACATGTTGCTGTCATACAGCAACAGCTCCAAGTCGGGTTGCTTTGGAAATACGCAAAAGAATATTGATAAAATCATATAGTATTTTTGCATGATGTCATTTCATGTTGAAAAAAAATTTATGCATTTGGGCTTCAAATATGTATTACCTATTTATACATGTGACTGATACGATAGCTGTTTTCTATTTAGTTGTTCTATGTTTAATGTTCTTTTCAGTCAGTATATTTTTGGGTATTATGGATTTCCACACGATCCTTTGATCGTGCTACGAAAAAAAGAAAAACAATTAGTAGTAGTAGTAGTAGTAGTAGTAGTAGTAGTAGTAGTAGTAGTAGTAGTAGTAGTAGTAGTAGTAGTAGTACTATCAGCCGCAGTAGCAGCAGCAACAACAACAACAGCAGCAGCAGCAGTATCAGCATCAGCAGCAACAACAGCAGCAGCAACAGCAGCAGCAGCAGCAACAGTAGTAGTAGTAGTAGTAGTAGTAGTAGTAGTAGTAGTAGTAGTAGTAGTAGTAGTAGGGGTAGCAGAAGAAGCAGATGGTAGCAACAGCGCCGAGTCAGATTAATTTCAAAATATTCAACAACATGTTTATTAAAAAGTAAAGACATTAAATTCGTACAGCAACGCTTAGTCCGTCATCAATTATACGTTGGTAGCGAACATATCTACATCATACACGTCACGTAGTTGATTGATGACGCCATATGAGTGATGGATAAACTGGGAAGGACCATTCTCCTCTACTCCTATCACACACTGCTGTCCATGGTCGAGGTACTACCGTCCTTACATAGCCATAGAGAAACAGGAAAGGAAATATAAACAGGATTTTAGATTTTTAAAATATGATCACTTCACAACCGGTGTGTCCAGAGATGGTGAAGTGCGGGTGAGAGAACCCCCTTCCATAAGTAGTGGGGGTAGGTGGGGGGAGAGGGTCCTCCGCCAAGTAAGTCTAAAATCTAGATGCATTTCTGGACAACTCGAGGGTAAATGTGAACAATTATTTGGCTGTGTCTTTTACCCATTTTCTATGCTACTATACGGATAAGCTGTTGAATGTTTTGAAATTAATTTGACTAGTTGCGGGTTGTTGCTGCTTATGGCAGCAGCTGCTCCCAGTCCAATTACTTTCAAAGTATTCAACATAATGCTTATTAAGTTATAAATTCATCAAAGACACACATATCATACATTTTCATAATATTCTGATTGTGAACTCAACACCGCGCAGAGCCAGAGATACCATTGAGCTGAAGTAATAGTTGCTTTAGTAGACTGTTTTTGTTGCATGATCACTGCAGATATTGGATTGAACATGGCGCAATCTTGCAACACTCTGCACTTATTGTCTACCCTGAATACACTTACTGTTAGACAGACTAAAACACAGACCTTTAAATGGTGGTAACCATACATGAGATTCCTCCATAGGATCCAAGATTGGTTCAGCACTGCCTTCCATCAGCATCCGGGTAATCATCCATGTTAAGTGTGTTCCTGGTGGCAACAATTAATCATAAATAAAATGATGCTGTTCACATTCCTATAAATACGAGTAACTGGGTTCAGCCATTCTACAGAACAATTTCAGGCATACTGTGCTACCTAGACTTCATGTGCGTAGGTATAAGCATTTAGCAACCCCAAGGTTTGATTTGGACGGATCTATGGAAATACAAAGAACATGGCATGCTTCCGATGGATGGACACGATTTGTTAGCCGAGTATCTGACGCTATAATCAATTACGCCACATGTAGGCTGACGGCACAATTAAAACACATAATGAGTGACGTATCCAGCTCCCTCGCGAACATGAAGAAGTCCGACAGTCATTTAAAATTACATGACGGGCTTCTCTACGTCATTCATTACGCATTTTGATTACTACGTCAGCCTACATGTGACGTAATCCATTATGACGTCATTATACCCGAGTGACAGATTGTAGTCATTCATTGAAAGAAGCAGATGTTTGTTTCGTTAATCATGTGAAGGGGTCCACGAAACAAACTATGGTTCAGTTGAGAGTGCTGATAGAAGCTATGTGGTGTTTTGCCATTCTTGAAGTATCACATATATATGCCTACTAGTGTTGCTGAAACTAGCATACTATTGCCAAAAGGAGGATCTACAAAGAGAATTGAAATTGTTATTGGTATTATTGCAGCAACTGCGCCCATCCAAATTAATTTCAAAATATTCAACGGAATCTTTAATAAATAGTAAAACCACCGCAGCATACAATTCGTACAGTTGGCGGATTTTTCGATGTCCACAGCGAACCTATCTAAACAAATGACTATGCATTATCGTGAGGTCTGCCTAAATTTCACATATACCTGAGTGAGAGGTTCGAATCTCGCCATTGAGTTCCATTAGATTATCTTCATATTACTTGTTGGAACGTGGTGATGCAAGACTGCGTGCTTCATTCATAAGTAAGCTGAGTCGTTTAATGTATTTGTTAATCGTTGTGTGTCATTACTACCCGCATGAATATCCATGACAACATAAAGACTAAAGACCCCAAGGAACCATTCCAGTTTTAGCTATGCCCGCCCATCTCTAGCTACGCTCACCCACGCTTCGCTCATGTTAGGATCGATCACTCCGTGAACTCACCAGCTATCAATTTCCAGGAAACTATGAAGGTAAGCTGTGGAATATTTTGAAACTAATTTGACTGGGTGATGTTGCTGAACGTGTCTACGCCATTCATGGCGTCATTGATTATGACGTCATCATATACGTCACGAAGTTGATTATGACGTCATATAATGAAGGAAACAACTGGAAAGTTCTATTGTCTATAACAGCCGCTGCATGGTCCATTAATAGGGGTTTGGGTGGGGGTGGGTGTTGGGAGTTGGGGGGGGGGGGGGGCGGTCAGAAAAGACGGCGATCACTATGATCAATGACTTTTGCTAAGTCATACAAGAGGCCCAATGGGCCTGTATCGCTCTCCTGGAACATTGGCATTTAAACTAATCTTACTTAAGTTGTACATCCATCAGTGTCACTTCCAATGACTTTCAGTCAAATGATTTAGTTTTCGAGATATTGACAACAATCTATGGACTGGTTTTTTTTACAATGTCTAAGTGAAAATAGATGATATCAGTGCTAACAACAGCTGGTTTCTTAACTGTCTCACTTCTGCAAGCCAGTGCAGCCAATAATTTCAATTTTCAAAAGCTCTTGACTTGTTGAATATTTTGAAAACAATTCGACTGAAAGTTGTTGGTGGCTTAGCCATCAACAACTTTCAGTCCAATTGTTTTCAAAATATTTATCAGGTTCAGAGATATAACCTTTGGAATATGTCGTCTGCAAAAACTCAGTCAGACGGTTACTAGAGGGTTAAATACAATTTGAAGAAAATGGTCTCTAAAGGCAGGTAGGTGGTCTTTATAGCAGGTTATTCCCCACCACCACACAATCCATTTAACACATGCACATCTGGCTGAATCACCGAGTTAGCAGCAGGATTATGGTGAGCTGGAGTTGATTTAGAAAATAATTTGACTGAAAGTCATTGCTGCCTTAGGCAGCAACAACTTTCATTGCTGCCTAGGGTAGCAACAACTTTCAATCAAATACATTTCAAATATTTCTAAGAGCATAGATGTCAGAGCACATAATACATATCTTAAATATTTCTGCAGTATTGGAAATGTTAATCTGTTAATTGGAATTTAATATCTAGTTTGGCAATAAAATCTGACATGGTGACAAATCAATGGACGGTGGGAACAAACCATTATTTGCCCTATGAAAGTGTGACTGCAAATATAGAAGGAGTGATAACTCTGACATTTGACATTCTATCAATTTCATTTTCACAACACAGATATTAGATGCGGTCATTAACATTGTGACCAAGTTTTTGTGTCAATCCGTCAAGCAATAACAAAATGAGCCGCCATTGTTGGTGACGGACAAATAGATGGATGGACGGACATACAGAAGACGGGTGGGGTTATTGCTATACGATAGCTGACTGACACGTAAGTGGAGATAAGAACACCAATTTCAGCTTCAAAATCCATAAAAAAAAAATTTGAATATGGCAGCCAAACACGCTAAAATTTAATTGTCCACGGCGGCCATTTTTTTCACCTATCAACTTCCCATGAACAAACTTTAACGGCGCTTAGTCCATAATTATATCCCCAAAATTTCAGCCCGATCCGTTCAGCGGTTCTGCAGAATAACTCGTTTTCACGAAAACTAGGTCATCCAAGATGGCCGCCGAACCATTTGGCCAATCAGGTTCCTTCGAACAAACTTGGTTCAGCTCTTGCCCTATATGATATTTCGTGAGTTTTGAATCAATCCATCAAGCGGTTTCGGAGAAGATTTTTAAAAACATTTCCTAAAATCGGCCAAAATCCAAGATAGCCATCGGCCAAATCAGCCGATCGGCTTTCTTTGAACAAACTTAGATCCCTATGCCCTAAGGATACTTCCTGCCAAATATAATTGAAATCGGCCCAGTGGTTATTGAGAAGAAGTCATTTAAATGAAAAAGTTGACGGACGGACGGATGGACAGACGACGGAAGGTCGCCATGGCATATTCTCACTTGGGCATTCTGGCCAGGTGAGCTAATAACAATGCGACCATAAAGAGAGTGGTCTTGTAACCATCTGGCTAAAGGAGGCACCATCATTTGGAACATGTCCGTTGCAGATAGGATTGCCTGCCTAATTTGAGTGAGATCATTCGTAGAAATATCATGCTTAATATGATACAGTTGGTTATTAACTTACGAGGTACCCAGCCCTTCGTGGGACTCATTGATTTAAAAAAGTGTCTACTGACTGTCTAATACCTGAACGAGGAACGGTAACCACAACGACATCATCATTTTTCCACTCGAATGCACGAATTCTTCCGGCCTGTATTCTTGCGATTGGCATGAATTCGGGCGTGAACCAGTATTCAGGTGACGTGACATCATGCTGAACAGCGGCTTTTCCATCCTCTGTTGCCATACCCTTTTAAAATTTTAACGAAAACGAATGAGACGCATGCTAAAAGAGGCAATCAATCAATCAATAAATCAATCGATCGATAAATCAATCAATCAATCAATCAATCAATCAATCAATCAATCAATCAACCAATCAATCAATCAATAAATCAATCAATCAATCAATCAATCAATCAATCAATCAATCAATCAATCAACCAACCAACCAACCAACCAACCAACCAATCACTCAATCAATCACCCTGCCTCCGTTCTGCCGTCCTCCCACAGGCCTGATCGCCCTATTTCCGTCCTTCCCACCCTACCCACAATTCCACCACCCACGTACTCACCCACCCACCCACCCACCCACCCACATCCCCACTCACCCATCCTCCCACCCAGCAACGCTCACAACCCACTCAACCACACACTAACTCACCCACCCAAGCTGGCCACCCTAGAAGCCAGTGAATTGGAAATCCGTCTCGGTAGTGATGTCGAGATTGACCCAAAGAATATCCCTCTCGATTTTTACCTGGATCTGGTGAACAATAACGGAGGAGTAGAGACTCTAATATTTAAGGATGGGCGCCATATTAAAAAAATCGAACAGGTTAGCGAATTGAAAAGTGGGTTCCATAATGATGTCAAGAATTACCCATAGAATACGACTCTCAGCTTTTATGAAGACCCACTCATGAATAACAGAGGAGTAGTGATTTTATTGTTTAAGGGTGGGGCGCACTACATCATGCACTTGCCCCAGTATGTTACCCAGCAGGGCAGTGAATTGCAAATCTGGCTCCCTACTGATGTCAAGAGCTACCCATAAACTATCCCTCTCAACCTTTATCAATACGTGACGGAAGAGAAGCGATTTTAAAATTCAAGGGTGGTGCGTGATGGGGTGTGCTATAAAACCAAACGGGTGATGAACAGAAAATTGGGCACCACAATGATGTCGATAGTTACCCATAGAATATCCGCCCAAGTTAGCGATTAAAAAAGTTAAGAGCAGGATAGCCTATCAAAAACCAACAGGGCGGTGAATCTAAAATCGGGTTCCGTACTGACGTCGGGACTTATCTCTGGAAGAGGTGTGTGTGTGCAAGGTTTCAGGAAATTGAATGAGAACTGAATGTGGAGTAGCAAAAAGAAACCAAATGTCCACAGCAACAGCAGCAAGAACAAGAACGAGAACAACAACAACAACAACAACAACAACAATAACAACAACAACAACAACAGCAGCAGCAGCGGCGGCGGCGGCAGCAGCAGCAGCAGCAACAGCAGCAGCAGCATCGTGTCTGTCTGTCTGTCTGTCTGTCTGAATTCATGAATTATATCTTGAGTAACGGTACTTACTATAGGCACTACCAACTGAGGTTCTTGCTTGTCGGCAGCTTAGATACAACTGAGAGCCTATGTGCACGCAGTAGGCTAAGAACGCTACACTGAATCAAGCTACTGCAATGCACAGTCGCACCAGTTTGTTGAGTGACCCGAGGTCATGCTCTGTGTTCATGTTATTAGGACGCTTTAGTGGCTTATTAGAATAATTATATACGGACATTGTGACCTTTTCTCACTTTTGCAGCAACAGGATGGCAATGGGGGAATCCAGTTTTAGCTATTCCCACCCATATCTAGGTACGATCCACCCACACTTCGCCAGTTTTGGGATCGATCGATCATGGAACTCTTTGAATCACAATTTCCAGAAAACTATACAGGTAAGCTGTTAAATATTTTGAAACTGATTTGACTGGGTGCTATAATAATGATTTCTACATACCGATGGTCTTACATCCTTATGTCCTTAAAGAGTGGAGGACTCCGATTCATCCCTCAATCATATACCGGCATAAGCAACTACGTGACGTCATAACCAATTACCTCATAAATGACGTAGATAAGTTCGTGATGAACACGTAATTGATGGCGGACTAAGCGTTGCTGTACGAATTGTATGCTTTTACTATTTAATAAACATGCTGTTGAATATTTTGAAACTAATTTTACTGGGAGCTGTTGCATACCGAGTCTGTTCCGCTCATCAGCCGGCTGTGTGATAGATATTTGAATGGGCATGACTTGTCTAGGTGGTCCGTGCCAATCATGTCTTTCGAAATATTTGTCACGGGGGTCGATTAAGGGTCAGACCATACTTAAAACCTTTAATAGCTACATTTCGTCAAGAATATCTAAATATTTGCCTATTGAATGCCCATTTGCAGGCCATGAGAAGACTATGTTTTTGAAAAGTTACCTCTGAAATGACTTTTCAAGTCATTTCAGTGGTAAATCTTCAAAGATAGTTTTGTCATGTCCTGCAAATAGACCACTGCATTGGCCGGATTTGACCAGCCGGCTTGGTCATGAAAGGGTTAACGCGTCGCAACAATGTTTGTCAATATAGACTCTATTTCTCAAAGGTCACATATCATGGTTAATTTGCCACGCGCACTACGAGCTATTAAGGATGACCGTTAATAGTTTTGTATCACGCTTCGGAATTACGAGAATATAATATATTTGTAAACCGTGCACAATGATCTATGGATGTCACAGTCAAACCTGTGTATAGCGACCAGCCTATAGAAGACCATCGTGTGGTTACTACGTGGTCTCTTAATGCATGTCGATCACTTGCCATATAATTATTGGTATGGCTTCGGGTAAGCTGTTGTACAGTCTTCTCTTGGTTTGCAAATAGGAATTTTTTCAGGTCCATTGCAACAGCCGTTTTTGGTCAGCTTAGATGTTAAGTCTTTACAAATGTGTTCATAAACTCTATGTTACGAATGTCAATCAAATATAAAGATTGATCTCGCTGGCCAGACATCAGACCAAGCAACATCACACGGATTAACGATAATTGCTTTATTGCTAGATTATTTACATCTGGCTCATTGTTAATATAGTCAATAACTAAATTAGCATCCCATGTCGCTATATACCGCGGTAGTGCTGCTTTAATATTATGTACACCTTTCAAAAATAACTTTATCAAAGGAGTATTACCGATGCTTTCACTAGTCTCAACACTAAGCAAGGTAGATACTACTGATCTTATTGAATTTAGACCACTGTAGCCCAATCCAGACTTGCATAAAAAATTGAAAAAACAAAACACATTATTTATAAATGGTGAAAAGGGATCAAGTTCTCTTTGTTCACACTTTTTTTTTATATATATACACCTGTGCAAAAGTTAAGCACCACCCTATTTTTACGCACATGCGAGGGTATATTCATGTGCTATGAAGAAAGCAATAGCATAAACATTTATGTACCCATCCATCTTAGTGCAAGAGGTAATAATGCAACTAGAGGAATGCTGATTATGATGGTGGGGAAACACTGTATGTTTTTGTTTGAACTTGAAAACGAGGCCTGAATATGGTTACGTTGACACAACTGACAACTATTGCCCTACAGTTGACACACGTGGCTAGATTGTCATTAATGGTGTCTGAAAACGAAGTTTAACATCTGTGCACGAGTTTGAGACTGTCATTATTAATACCGGGTATATCCACCTTGTGCCTGGATGACGGCCTGGACACGACGTCTCATGCTGGTCACCAACCGACTGATACGCCATTGTGGTATTCGTTGCCATTCAAGATGGAGTGCGTCTGTTAATTCCTGTAGGTTCTGCACAGGAGGATCCCTCCTTCTCACCATGTTTCCCAGAATGTCCCAGATATGCTCAATAGGGTTCATGTCAGGGCTCCTTGCTGGCCATGGTAGGGTTTCGATGGCATTCTGGCGGAGGTATTCATGCACAGCTCTAGCACGATGTGGTCGGGCGTTGTCATCCATGAATATAGGGTGGGTTCCAGGTGCATGATTTACAAAATGAGGGACCACAACTCTATCCAGTATGGAATCTTGATATCTTTGTCCATTTAGTGTTCCAGGTACAGTCAACAGATCCAGCTTACAATCAAATGAGATGCACCCCCATATCATAACGGAACCTCCACCAAATGGAACTTCTTCCATGATGTTACGTTGGTCGTACGCCGTGCGTCTGGACCTCCATACACGAGTTCGACCATCTGTGGCATGAAGCAGGAACCGACTTTCATCGGACCAGTGTACCCGTCTCCAGGATCTCATGTTCCAGTGTCTTCTTTCGTTGCACCACCTCAGACGCTCCTCTTTGTGGTGTGCAGTGAGGAGAGGACGTCTGACAGGTCTCCTAGCTTTCATGCCAGCAGCATACAGTCTCCTTTTGACGGTAGCCATTGACACTCTATTGCGCGTTTCCCATTGCTGGCTGAGACCTCTGCTGTTGGTGAATGGAGATCTCCTAACAAGGCGTACTAGGGCTCGATCATCACGGGCAGTAGTCTTCTTCGGTCTTCCAGATCTAGGCCTGTCCTTCACCTCGTTAGTTTGCCCATGTTTTGCAATCAAACGACTGATTACAGTATGGTTAATGTTCAGCTGTCTGCCAATCTCTCTGCATGACATACCAGTGGTATGCATGCCTATGATTTGCCATTTCACACGATCACTTAACCTTCGTCTTGCCATAGCGGTTCACAATCAAGAGCTAATTCTCTCTGTACAAATAAACCACGGTCATGAACACAAAATTCCTAATCTTGTCGCCTAAATCTGTATGTAGTGTTCTACACCTCAAACTGGATTTTACATAACTGAACACGTGTGCTGTTTCCCGCCACGCACGGACATCAAGCGGCGTGAAGTCATGCATGCATGTGCATTTCGTACTTGGAATTAGGTCAGCTAACGCGGGGACAAAAAGTATGGCAGCCTAGTTGTACCATCATGTTTCTACGTTCTATTGTTTTTGCTGGTGCTTAACTTTTGCACAGGTGTATAGATGGTTCGAGTTTGCGACCTTTATTTTTGTAGATTGGTATAATCTCACCGATGAGCCGTTTCAGGGATAATTCCGCTATCAAAAACTAGGTTAAATAATTGTTCATATATAGGTAACATAATCTCAATTGTGGATTTAATATACTCGTGTATTATATAATCAATACCGCTTGTCTTATTATTCGCAGTTTTGTGTGTGGCTTTCCTTATTTCGTCTTTACGTATTGGTATATCAAGCTCGTGTCATGCTGTTATATCAAGTTCTGCTGACTCGAGTTCATCTTCATTGCTGCCTTCATTAATTTATTTTCTTAGTGTGGAAAGAGGCCGTTCACGTCGATTTTTTTCATCGTCGCCATCACTTTTTCTATTACTGTTTATTGTTTTCCAAAAAGCTTTGCTGTCGTATTGATGCAACGCCCTTAGATTTGCTTGTACTTCTACTTGTCCGTGTACCCAGTCCTGCCACTTTCAGATCGGTATTAATAACGTTGAGCAGGTTTGTGCAGTGGCGTCCACCGCGGGCTGTGTACGTGTTGGCTCCGAGTACAGAAAAGTCCATGCATTGAACCTTTCCATTTTATCCATCCATCATATGACTTCATAATCAACTACGTGACGTATAGGATGACGTTATAATAAATACGCCACGTTTAACTCGATTTAGTCCGTCTTTAACGCTTAATAGTCCGACACGTTGTACGAAGTGTATGTCTTTTACCATTTAATAAACAGTCTGTTGAATATTTTGAAATAAGTAATCTGTTAAATATTTTGAAACTAATTTAACTGGGCGCTATTGCTGCCATAGGCAGCAACAGCACCCAGTAAAATTAATTTCAAAATATTTAACAGATTACCTATATAGTTTTCTGAAAATAATAGTCAGTGAGTTCAGGGATCGATCGATCGATCTGAACACGAGCGAGATGTGGGTGGTGTTTAGCTAAAGATGGGCGGGGCTTAGCTAAAACTGGAATGGTCCTTTATATGTCTAGTGGCATTGAGAGAATATAACCCAAGTTACCAAACGTAGGCCATCTTTACTGGTCACCTTCACTAACAGTAAGACGGCATCGCGCATGGTGAATGACGCGCCATTGGAGAGTAAGCCGTCCAGTCAGTGATGTTGGGTGACAGCACAGAGGCGTTTGCTGTGGCAGGCATCAAGCTTATCTTGGACCGCCTTTGGAGCTGCCTAGCTGCTACATCTGTACAGCGCCAGGGATGCATGTGTTGCGTGTAATTTTTAGCCGGATGAATCGTAATCAGCGGATCCATAGTTTCCAAAATAAGACGGAGAGGCTATGTTTTCTATGATGCAACGTGTAGCCATGTTCTTGTCCAATTAGCCTACATAATTTATGTCTGTATTATGAAACAGTGAGGCAGTTTGACATTTGATACCAGCGCTATGATAGCCGGGGCAGTAATTGCTCCAATATGCGAAGCAGTGATCTAACAATGGAACAATTTCTCCTACACTTTATACTTCAGGTATCAATCATTAGTTTCGTATGTATGCCTTTGACTGATATAAGGATTTCTACATTTCATGGATTAGGGTTCCCCTGCATGTATATTTATGAATGTGGTGCCGTGTGGTGATCTAAATCTCACCAGCATCGAACTGATTTTGATTAAGAACTACCAACTTAAAGATTTAATAAATCAACAGACAGTGCAGATTTTTAAAGATAGATATGTGATGGCTGTTTGTTTTTGTGCAGCTGAGCTGATAATATTCAAAATAATATTTCTTACGTTGTAAATAATCTTTCAGTGACATGTTTCGGGCGTAATGGGTGAATTCAATATGTCACTCAAGTATATGACGGAATAATGAATTACGTCACATTGTAAATATGGGATTTACTGAGTAGCTACCTTAGGCCCCACCGAGACCCTTGAGAATCTTTTGGGACTCGTACAAATATTTGGTTATGACCTTTGACCCTGTGTGCTTGATCTTGCATTCGAACCGTGTAAATACGTCATCTCATTCATAAATATTCATAATGCATCTTTGTAGTATAGTTGGCAATGCGCACCACTAAGTAACTGGTTGCGTTGGACAGTCACTGAATATAGTGTTTATGTATGAAATTAGGTGAGTCCTCAACGATTACATAACAGCAGGCAATGCTATGTTTAATGCTTGTGTTATGAATACCTCCGCCTGTTTACGAGTTATGAAGGACTGGTTCATGAACTGAATAGGTGATGGCATGATATTATTACAGCAACAGAAAGTAGCTTACCGTGAGCTGTTTTTATCCATTGTAGGAACGATAGCGATTCGGTCACTGTGACCAAAAGCTGTGTATGAATTAAATAAGTGTTATGCTAGTATGCTGCCAATACTGATGATGTGTATCACCTGCGAAATAAGACCTCCATCTTTAGTAAGGATTAAGTATAAAATGCGGAATAAGGCATTGGGCGACAAGGCATTGATAAGTTAGATACGAGGATGTCTTAAGGATGTTTCCTCGGTATATGATGTGTCAATATCTTGCAAGGCGAAGCTTTAGAAGATTATTTTGAGAATCAGGCATAGTATTTGGCTGGCTGTAGTAGCTTGGCTGGCTGTAGTAGCATGCTCAATAATTTGAGAAACTACTGCTACACAGACAGGTTAAAGGCTTTGAACCTCATATCACCAAAATACAGAAGGCTTAGAGGAGACTTAATCGAAATATAGAAATTTATCCATGATGATTACAACATTGACAAAAACACATTCTTTGACCAAACTAGAGGTCACACATTCAAGCTCAACACTAAACGCAGCAGAAAAGAAATTCGTAGGCATTCTTCCCCGAACCGAATTATTAACCCATGGAACTCACCCCCCACCCCCCTTCTTTTGTGGTCGAGGCACCAACGCTCAGCGTGTTTAAATCAAAACTAGTTATGCACCTAAATGACATAATATACGATCATGACATAACCAACTAATAGATATATAAAAATAAGACAATCCAGAAATATACCCAAATGCTGGGCGCAGAGGGGTGTAACCATGAGCGTGGGTGGAACACCGCAGCTGAAGCGGGGATAATCCATCTAACCCACAGCACCTCCCAAAGCCAACCAGGGTCCCGATTACTGTCAATGAATAATGCCAACCAAACAAATAAACAACTGTAGCTAAACAAAGTACAAGCACTAGTAATACAATACTAACACAACTCCAGAGGCGATAACAAGCCAAGGGCTTATGCCTCGTAAAATGATGATGATGATGATGATGATGAAGCGGTCATCGAATCATATCGGTTACACATCCCAGTAATGATGATTTTGGCCCGTTACAAGGGTGGGTATGATTAGAGCATACACTATTGCCTTGATATAATGCAAACTGACACAACTGGTCAAGGTGGTCGTTAACTTGTGATCTTAGCTAATCACTTAGACTTATCTAAACATGACGTGGATCTAAACATGCTATGGATTACTTAGCTTTGTTGTGATAACTCCGTTGCTAACAATACAGCGCCAATAAAACATGTTTATTTAGTATCCGAATTGCTACAATTTGCGATGTGGACTACCCGTTTAGATTAGCAGAAGCTTAGATATAGGTAATCATGTGATTTTTAACGGAATTGTGATACTTATTCATGCAGCATAAGACGCCAACCAACGCCGGTCATACGTACACAAATTAAGTAGGAAAATCATTTTAGATCCAATTAGATTTTTTTAACACTGAACACGAAAGACCAATAGACATTCAATCATTTATAATTTTACAAATATTAACTAATATGGCTGGGATTTGGCGCTACAAACAACAGCAGCATCTTCCAGGCACAATAGTTTCAAAATAGTGGAAATATTACAGATAGAGTGCAATTCATCATAAGCAATTCAGTAGGAATAGAAAATAACGGAAATGTTGACTGTTCAGATGGGTCTGCGTTTTAAACCTTTACTAGATAAATTTGGTCAATATAATTATAATTGTTTATGGATTTGCAGAAAAGGGAGGATTATTTTTTGAAAATTTACCCCTAGAGTGTCTGCTTTCATTATCGATCCAGTAATTCCAGTGGTAAATTGTCAAAAATATAGTTCTTTAGCATTGCAAATTGACACTTTTTAAGACCTCTACAGAGGCCGATTTAGCAGCAATATTTGTAATTAAAAGCATAGATTTTTCAGTATTGGCTAAACCGAAATCTCGGTTTTTCGGTTTGAGCTTGATTACGACGATGTTGAACCGGTTTACGGTTTGAGATCGGCATATCGCGCAGCTCTACATCAAAATTGGTTTCATAAATGTGTGTGGTTTGAAATCAAAGCTAAATTACCCCGAAATGAACTCTTTCATACAAAAATACCATATATAGTAATTGTAGCTGAAACGAAATTGGACGAATATGACTGTGTAGACATAGCCGGCTACACTGCAATACTAAAGAATATATCAAATGCATTACATAAATCAGGCGGCTTCTGTTTTTTGGTTAGAGACACAATAATAAACATTGTATCTGAATTGAAAAAAGAAAGCGACTTTGTGGCTTACACTACGCAAATGTTACTATATTCGACAAAGACGCCATGCCTAGTTGTGTATATATCCCACCCATAAATTCAAGGTATGTTTCTGACGACGCTGTCGATGAAGTAGGAAATGAAATATCATATGTTTACGTCCAACACAGATCACGTAATTGTAATTGGTGACTTTAATGCAAAAACAGCATAAACCCTTGATTTTATCGTAGATGATACAAACTTGCTAAATTTAGCAGGTGTAGATATACGAGAAATTGACGAAATACAACCCAATATACCAAATAGAGCAGTACGGGACAAACACAGAGTAGACCACCATGGACATACATTCTTAGAATTATGTAGATATAGGAAAATGTATGTTCTAAATGGTAGACCAGGTAGCGATAAAAACACAGGACATGTAACCAACTATATACACAAAACAGTTGTAGACTACGCTATAGCCTCGTATCCATTCTCTAAAATAATTACCGTATTTGATGTCCTGGAGTACTGTCCCTTGATATCAGATATCCATTGTGCACTTGCAGTTACACTGAAAACGATTTAAGCTGTAGGGTTAAATAAACCAAAACAACAATATGGTAAACAATCCAGAAGAGAACCCGGCCACCCAAGAAAGTGGAATAATGAAAAACGTGAGGTTTTCCTTAAAAATGTAACAGAGCATCCAATGTTTACTCAACTAATGATTAGCATAGAGCAAAACAATCAGAGCCAACTAACAATTACTGAAATTACTGACAATATATCCAAAATGATTAAACATGCAGCAATACAAAGTGTGTGTACGGTAGTGAAGCTTTAGACTGAAAGGGAGAAGTCCGACAAGGCATGGTTTAATCCTGAATGTCACCGCGAGAAGAAAAATTATACTAACACTAGAAAGACATACAACATAAATAACACTGATAACAACACAGGTGCTATAATCAATGCTAGTAAAGACTATAAGCAAATAATGCCCAAATGTATCTCAGAGTACAAATTTTAATCAAGAAATAAAGTAAGGGAAATGCAGTTGAAAGCCCCAAAGCAGAACTCGCAGATCTCTATGAATATTTCAAAGATGTTAACGAAGGTGAAATAGGAAACGAAGCAGAACCCACCCCTGACCTTATGACACACGATACAAACATGGAAAACCGAGCATTAAATGCCCTCATAACTAAAACACAAATTAACAAAGCGATTAAACGCCTATAATCTA
This sequence comes from Chaetoderma sp. LZ-2023a, assembly GCA_034401795.1. Lineage (NCBI taxonomy): Eukaryota > Metazoa > Mollusca > Caudofoveata > Chaetodermatida > Chaetodermatidae > Chaetoderma > Chaetoderma sp. LZ-2023a. Next base: position 145,708,169 of record CM067372.1, read on the forward strand.
ACAAATCATTTTGTTAGGGGCGGGTACAGATGGATTAACCAACGAATGTATCAAAGCTACAGAACAAATAATGATAAAGCTGTGCACATATATATTTAATTTAGTCTCGGATAGTGGAGAGATACCAGCGACATGGACCCATGGACTTATCATGCCAATCTATAAACAAAAGGGCAACACAAATGAACCCCAAAATTATCGACCGATAACGCTCCTAAACCTTTCACATCGAAAACCCACAAAGTATTAAACAAACTCTGTAATTTTATCAGAATTATCTTAGAACAGTTCCCTAGCCGCCGTGTACACCAACAGCCGCTACAACAACAACAACAACAACAACAACAACAACAACAGCAACAACAACAACAACAACAACGACGACGACAACAACAATGACAACGACAACGGCAGTGGCGCCGACAAAAACAGCAGAAACAACACGAACAACGACGACGACAATGGCAATGGTGAGAACAAGGATGATGATGATGATGATGGTGATGATAATAATGGCGACGACGATGACGATGATGATTATAATGATGATGATGATTTTTACTAAATAATAATAATAATAATAATAATAATAATAATATTAAAAGACGATAATTTAATTACTTATAAACTCTGTATATAGTGTAAAAATATGTATTTAATATCTTTTCCCTCATGTGTCAATGTAAAGTTGAACTGAGTGTAATAAAGTTCAATTTAATTCAATTCAATTCAATATACATATGACGGCCATGGTCTTGAAATTCTCTTGCACGCCAAGTTCCCTTTTCTTTGTTAAAATTGGAGCCAAGTCGGATCAGTAGGTTTTTAGATACAGCTCCGATTACATCACACACACCGCACGCACGCACGTGCACGCAGGCATGCTCACAGGCAGACAGGCATGCAGGAAGGCAGGCACACACGCACGCACACGCACGCTCGTATGCACGCACGCACGCACGCGCTCGCACGTGATTGAAAAGAGTGGAAACCTCTTTCAGCCCCTAAGCTTTATTCGATTTTCTCTGTCAGTTGCAAGAATCATGTGCTCATTTAACCTTTTAAACGTCTGACTGCTGAATTTCTGCAGACGACGTGTTCCTGGGGGTTACATCTCTGCACCTGCTAAATATTTTGAAAACTATTTGACTGAAAGTTGTTGGTGGCTTTTACTCATAACTTAAACGTATATCGTATTCCAGCACACAGCGTAAAATAGGTTACCACATCACGCGCTCCTGACTAGGTCACACTGCTCATCTATCTATAAACATGATATTTGTTACATGAATAAAAACAAGTGCGTACATGTTCAAACGCACATATACACACGCACACACGCGCACATATTACATAAATGGTTTCTCATAAACGCTGTACATAAATCACGATGACGCTGTCGTGACGCAGAAGACATTTATAACTGAGATGAATCTATCAAAAGACGACCAAAAAGACTAACAGAAGATTTGGGCTTCAGGCTCGCCACGTCAAGAGGTCATATGCAAATAATGTTTAAGACAGGAACCGACAATCTTGAGGCTAGCTACTTCCTCAAAATCCCCAGATCCGAGTCCGGATATCCACAAAATGGACATTTCGCATAACCACTACAGAAGTCGTATTTTGTCGGCTTGAGCGTTAAAGTGTTAAACCCCTGTCCTAGAATCGTGTATACTCAATGGATCGCTTTGTGGAGCCATTTGCGTCAGTCCCTCGTGACAACAAACACATTTTTTGCTCGATATTATTTCAGTCGGTGATGTGTTGATACTGGGGAGGTTACGTTATATAAAATATGATAATATGTGTATTTCATCTGGATGCTTAGTTGCCGTAATTCATTCCTTCAAGCAAACACTACTGATGTGCATACTGACTAATCTATAAACTGGCGCAACATCAGATTGATCCTCTGCTGAAATAATGCACTTACACAACAGCGATTGAGGACTGAGGTAAGGGAATGGCATCGCGATATGACAGAATAACAGGGAGGGGTCTGGATTAGCCATGTATGTATGAGTACTGTATTCTGCGGCTGTAGTAGTAGAAACATCCTAGAGCTGCAATCAGTCTTTCTCCGCTTTTGCCCACTGTGGCTTGTCCTCAACCAAAATCCTTAGCTTCCTCAGGTCCATTCTTGACTTGAGTCTTGCTTTCTTGAGGCCACTCGTAGCACACACAGCAGATTTATTCAAGTATGCCCTCTCCTGGCTTTGTATTTACTATCTCCTAGTAGAGCGAATTCCAAGGCTCTCTGCGCTGCTGTCTCTTCTGACATTCTTAGCACATTGCTAAACATGGACCATCTTTGCTGGACGACGTTTATAGACAGCGGCGACGTATTACACATCTTGTATAGTGCATCGATGGAGATTATGCGGTCTGGCCATCGATGTCCAGTGATGATGCATAGGTGTTTGCGGTAGCTTAGCCATGCCACACATATTTCTAGCCTAGCTTCGTCAACCTTTCTACGCCTGTTGGAATGAACTTGAAACTTTCAAACTGGAACTCCCAAAACCAAAACAACTTCAAGGTAACTAACCATACAGGTAAGCTGATGAGCAATTTGAAATTAATATGATAAAATGATACCACCTCCCTCAACTGGCCGCCGTTCGGCGATCCGTGGCCACCACCGCCCTCTCAATCCCGTTGGTGTATGCCTCTAGATGGAGGCCCCCAGGGTTGTTGAGACAGGTTGTTGGGGGTATGCCTCTAGATGGAGGCCCCCAGGGATTGAGAGGGCGGTGGGGGCCACGGATCGCCGAGCGGCTGCCAGTTGAGGGAGGTAGTATCATTTTAATTCCGACACTACTACTACCAGGGTCGGAACGCCCATTTAGAGACAAGCCTCCATAGTGATATACACCACTGATCGCCTTGTGATCAACCACACCAGAAGGGCCGGCCTCTCTCTATTCTGTGTAGACTCAGACAAACATGGAGTCTCTGCCAGAGTCGCATCGGCATGATGGGACCACCCATAGCGGCTTCCATCTACCTTGACAACGCTCACCTGGGAGGATGCTAAAGTGATTAGCATTTGAACCACGGCAGACTCTGGCATGCTCACATATTACGCAGGAAATCTGGTGCTGAGCAGGGGTCTCCAGCAGACAACCACGCCCTACCCTCTCCACCCCATATTAGTGGCAGACAGACTCGATCTCTTTACGTGGGTGAAAGCGGTCGTAAATGTTTCGCTGCAAGGGGTCGACTCAAGGATTGTACTGGGGGTCATTCCGGAAGTGGACCCACTTGGCATCCAATATCATGGCGGTCTCAGCGCCCTGTGCTACTGCTGTAGACGCCAGCACGAGCAGTATGATGAGAATCATGGCTATATATGAAGAGTTAAACTGAACAGAGTGAACCCCTCGAGAAATATCTGTGCCAGATCGACCCCTGTTGCATCCGGATCGATAGTGATCTTCATCCCCTCAGGGGCAGGGGCTAGCCGCTTCACTCTGCGCCCGGCTAAGAAACGTAGCTCTAGGACTATATTAGTCGTGTGCAGGCTAGTGAGTCTGACTCGCTGAAGCAGTTTAACAGCACCTTTGACTTTGGAGACATGTGACACACCATCTACCCGTATGACGCCCTCCTGGAGGTTAACAGCTTCTTCTGGTCCATCGAATGGACGAGGCAGCAGGAGCTTTCCACCTGTAACCCCGATCCGTGGACCCACCCTCGTCAGGGAGAAACATTCACATATGTAGGTGAGGAAAGATGATCCCCGATTGTAGAGCTTTCGAACTGTCCCATCCTTTTTTGCAACAGTGGAGAGGGGAGTAACCTTCATGTCAAGACTGCGGGAGGCCTATATAGGGACAATCATGCTTGCCAGTCACCCCCAGGTCCAGCGCAGTACCACACTTCATTCTTCTCAAATAGCGTGCTCTCTGCTGCCACCCAGTCCTGAGCTGCTCCTATCGTGTTCAGCCACGAGCTCCCTGGAGCATTCTTTTGGAAGAGCATCACCCTACCGTCTTCGATGTGATGGATGCGATAGGTATGGGTGTAGCGGAGGTAGAAGGCATTCTGAACAGTCTGCTGGATCTTTTGCATAATCTGGCCTGTGAGGTCTCCTAGACATCTAAAGAATGCCCAGCATACTGACTGGCGTCCTCTATCCTCTTTCTCCCTTTTGCCGAGCCGCTGGTCGAGAATGGGTTCGCCTTCTCGGCTCATGCTCTGGGCTAAGGGTTCAGACCTAGGCCCCCTTATGCTCCAGGCTGGGCTCAGACCTCGGGATTGATTAACGATCCTGCGTTTGAGAGTTAAGCGCTCCAATGGATGGGCCTCCATCCACCTCACTACAGTCTTGGCTCGCAAGCTAGCAGTCATCCAACTGACGACGCTCACGTATCCGCTGCGCTTTCTTTTGGGGATTCCAAGGATCCTCTTTGGTAAGCGCTGGAAGCCTTCCCATATTCATTGCTCGGGAGAGTCGCTTCTGCCACTCCTCGGCACGGACCTGTCCGATCATCTGGAGTAGGTCGGCTTTCTTAGCCTTACAGTAGACTCTAAGGTGGAATTGTTTTGCAATAGCGCGAAGCTGTGCAACAGTACTCATGGTGTATATCCCTGTGGATGCCTGCGTATGGTGCGGGGGGGCCCCTGCATTGGAGAGTTAAGCGCTCCAGTGAATGGGCCTCCATCTGCCTCACTAGAGCCTTAGCTCACAAGCTAGCAGTCACATCGTCGTCCAACTGACTAAACTCACGTATCCACTGTGCTTTCTTGTGGGATTCCAAGGATCCTCGGTAAGTGCTCGAAACCTTCCAATATTCATTGCTCAGGAGAGTCACATCTGCCACTCCTCGGCACGGATCTGGTCGATCATCTGGATCAGGTCGGCGTTCTTGGCCTTATAGTAGCCTCTAAAGCCGAATTGATTTGCAATAGCGCGAATCTGTGCAACAGTAATCATAGTGTATATCCCTGTGGATGCCTGTCTCAAAATGGGCGTTCAGACCCTATTATGTGTGGCGATCAGTACCTGTGGATGCCTGTCTAGGTATTCAGACCTATTATGTGTAGTGCTGGCGATCAGTACCTGTGGGTGGATGCCTGTCTCTAAATGGGCGTTCAGAATGCCTGTCTGGGCATTCAGACCCTATTATGGGTGGTGTATATCCATGTGGATGCCTGTCTCTAAATGGGTGTTCAGACCCTATTATGTGTGGTGCTGGCGATTAGTACATGTGGGGGTGTATACCCCTGTGGGTGCCTGTGGGTGCCTGTGGGTGCCTGTGGGTGCCTGTCTCTAAATGGGCGTTCATACCCTATTATGTGTGGTGCTGGCGATTAGTACCTGTGGGGGTGTATATCCCTGTGGGTGCCTGTCTCTAAATGGGTGGTGCACATGCATGCCCCCTGGATAGGATAGTATGCGCGCGTGTATAAAGCCCTATGAGAGATGTATGGCTAAGTCCGTAAGAACGCGTAGCACGCATAGGCATGCGTCAGATCCACGTGTCAGTATTGGGAGAGTGTATGCTTATATTGTATCGAGAAATCACTTCATTCTCGTCGTTCTTGGCAGCAATTAGGACCGAAATGAAGCTAGAATTTCACAACTGTTTACCATTTTAAAATCGGACCAGAAATGGTCGAGTTATCCACAAATGCTAATAGTGAGATTTGAACCTGTGATTTTAAGTTAGCTAATAAACACAAAACAAGGATCCCCCACATTAACTGCCTCGGCCATGTATGCATTAGTAATTATAGCTGATAGGTTATGTGTTCTCATTGCTGTATTATTGCGCTTATCAGTCCCTCTAGATCTTGACGTCACTTCGAGATAATGCAGTAACAGCAATTTTACAAATCACGCTCAGAGATAAGATTACTAAGAGGCGAGATTTTAGTGGTGTTGCGGTGGGTCAATCAATAGAGTATTGAATTGCATAGGATTCTCAGGCAGCAGACTGGGGTTCAAATCCGCTCAAAAGACCTCGCTAGAACTTACTTAAAATTTCGAAACTAGGTAAGAGCCAGGGTAATATGACCAGGTTAGATAAATACCCACCACGACACTCCCCAGTGCAGGGCCAAAGCACCACAGACACGCACACACACACACACCAGGCGGCTGGAATAGCAACAGGGTGGGGTAGGAGATACGTGGGGTAGGATAGGTAGGATACGTACATAGGTAGGATAAGTAGGATAGGTAGGATAGGTAGAAAAGTGGCCCACAGATAGAAAACCCTCCTTAGGATACCAGTCAGAATAGAGAGAGAGAGAGGCCGGCAACTGGCCGGTATCCTGAGGAGGTTCTCCCGGACAGTGGGGTCCACATGGGAGTTTTATATTCACCGAACGGCGGCCAGTTGAGGGAGGTGGTATCATTTTAATTCTGGCACTACTACTAAGACATACAATTCGTACAACGTACCAGACTATTAAGCTTTAAAGACGGACTATATCGAGTCATTCATGACGTCATGATTATGACGTCATCATACATAGCACATAGTTGCATTCTAAACAGAGCCGTAGCTTCGCAAGTGCTATGCCGAGAATACACCTCTAAGATAATGACCGGCCATTTTGTTGCGTCATCGCAATTATGGAACTATTTTTTCCCAAAATGATCGCGCTCATAAATGGCAAAACGTGTATGCATAGACACTGTAAGATGTATTTTAGGTGGTTCCTGCCTCTATTTCTTGGACATAGCGCATACACTCGAATGGAGAATAACTCGTTAAATGGGAAACATAAGAGATTATTAATTTATAATACACGGGTGCTCTGAAATAGTGTTTTATGCCACACGAATACTGGTGCCTACTGGTACAGGGAACCCTTTTGCTGCTCGTTCCGTATTTCGTGCTACAGGTATAAAGCAATGCTGTAGCCATACTCGCGAATATATTGGTGCAAATCCATTGCTGGGTAGGTTGGTCCTTGATTTAATGAATTATGGTAGCTGGAGTTGTGAGCAAGACTGAAATAGAGGAGGGGGTGGGGTGGCGGCAACGTCTTTACGTGGCCCCTGGCTAAGTGTCTGGGCAAATTGAGCGCAGGCAGCATGCATTATCTTCCATGTTAAGCGACCTTGGATAACTGAAAAATATTCTCAAAATGTCTATCACACCCACCACCATACGCCACCTCTACATACACATATGGTGGTGGCTCTAATGGACAAGGGGTGGGGGCGGTGGTGCTGTAATAAACACAACTCTAACAATACAGTGTATGATTGCTATTTAATGATTCATAAATGTAGCAGAATGAATTATTTAGACTTTATACAATGCATATATAATCAATACATTCCACGATATTAGTGCAGGAGTCCAACTTAACACTATTCACACTTGGAATCCACAATTATTTCCATTTTTGTTTAATCTTTTGGTTGTATGTTAAAGCTGCAACATCAGCCAATCAAAATCATTTCAAAATTAAAACATTTCGAAACATTATAGTATTTGGTCTGCATTTTGAAAGGGTTAATTAAAATCATATTCTACATTGGGTTAACCCTTTCATCCTTATAGACCATACAATACAAATTATGTTTGCTTCAAAGAATATTTTGTTGAATATATTGAAACTAATTTGACTGGAAGTTACAACAGCTCACAGTCAAATTATTTTAAAAATATTCAACAGCTTAGATCTATAGTTGTCTTGTAATTGAGACATTGAAAACGCAGGACGACCAAAATGGTTAGCATAATCTTTATAATCACTTTCAGATGTGAGTTTTCACCTGAGAACGGTACTCAACAAACAGCCTCTGAATCGTGAACCTACAATGTATGATCAAGAAGTTTTGACTGTTTAAGAGGATGGAGAAATTTTGTTAAATGGCATTTTAGTTGTGGCTCGCAAGTCAGTTTGTTAGTCTGTCTATCAAATTGTTTACATTTGAGACAAGGCTGCCTATGTTGCAATTATAATGTGTCGCGCTTGTTTATATTGTCAACTGAAATCCTGGTCTGTGCTAAAGCTGCACAGGCTCCTTGCCAGCAGGGCTATGGTAACAAGTAAATTCTTCCACCCTGACAATTATGAACTAGCCATTAATTTGCAGATTCAATGAGTGCTTTTAGCAATTAAATCAGAGAGATGTTACTATTCAATTTCCTTGTGAATGATAGTTTGTGTAATTATCTTATTATTAAAGTACTGCACACTGTTAATGGCTAAGACAAAGCCAACTCTCGGAGACAGCAAGACTGTATGAACAAGAGGCCCAAGAAGGGCATGTGACGCTCACCTGAATCATTAGCTTTTGAACCATTTGCATGGCATAGTGCACAATTTTACTACATTAGGATCCTTCCAGTCAAATTTGGATAAAATCCATCAATTGGTTACTTAAGGAAGAGATGCATGTTGACAATATCCGGTCAATTTTTCATAAAGCTAGAATTTTAACCCAAACAATTTACCAAGCACAATTCTGATTATAAGTCCTGGAGCCCAGCAAGCTAGAATCCTATAGCTTCCATATGGTAATTCTAAACAAATTTGGTTGAAATCCGTCAAGCGGATAAGGAGATGTGTGTTGACAATTTTTGGTATATCTTCATTAAAATCTAAGATTTTCACCCCAAAAAATGATGATGCAAAATTCTTAATAGAAATCCTGAAGCCTGCCACAATATGGTGATTCTAACCAAACTTATTTGAAATCTGTCAAGCGGTTAGGGAGGAGAGGCATTTTGACAATTTCCCGTAAATCTTTCATAAAATCTAAGATTTTCATCCAAATAATTGACCAATCAAAACTCTGAATAAAACTTCTAGAGCCTACAACAATAGGAGGCTTTCAGTCAAGTTTGGTTAAAATCTGCTAAGTGATTTAGGAGGTTTTAAAGCAAAAGATGATGGACGGACAACGGATAACAAATGGAATGTCGACATGGCATAACCTCACCTCGCCATTCTGGCCAGGTGAGCTAAAAATTGCACACGTTGTCCATGGCATGTCAATAAAATTTGAGTTCCCCCAATTGCCAAACAAACAATAATTTAAGGGTTCTCAGTGAGATGTCAGGAGTACATGCCTCAGTGAGATGTCTGATTGCACCAGTCTTCCACATGCCAGGCTATAACTTACTGAGTATGGACAGACCATGAGAAATGATACTGGGAAGACAAGAACTTTGCTCTTTTTCTGAAAAGCATTTCTAATTAAGAATAAAACATCCACTATTACTGTGTTCAGAAATCTGCTTAAATCAGAAAAATGGTTTGTCTGGAAGTTGTTAGAAAGACCTGAATTGTAAAATAAAAAATTAATCAGATTCAGTAATTAGATCCAAGCCTACCCATGGTGCCTTAAAGATTACAGACCACTGCCCGCATAGCTACATAATGCTTTGACCCACACAAATTAGTATTTTGGATAGTGAAGGTTCTTGAATGAGATCCGCAACCTGATCAGAGACCTGTGTACACACATTAGAGCATAATCTACAACAGGGATAGTACACCTTTCTGTGCTTGAAATTCCATGACTTTTGCATTACTTTTCATGAGCAAAATTAACACATTCCATGGCCTCTGAGAATTAATATCTAGATTTGTATAAAACTTATAATATAGTTCCAAAAATAAGATCAGAATTATTCTGTAAAATGTCTGAATATTGCAAAAAACAAGCCACAGCCTTGTTTTGATAAGCTGTTGCTAAACTTTTTATTGCATAGAGATTATTTATCATGTTTATGTCAACAGATTTCTTTTTATTTTACATGATTACCATTTTCCATGATTTTTCCATGACCTATCATTAAAAACATTGATTTTCCATGACTTTCTAGGTCTGGAATTTAAATTTTGAAATTCCATGACTCCAGGATTTCCATGATCAGTACGAACCTTGCTATAATTACCAATTCACAACATGAGAATGGATGGCCACCCATATATGGGTACAATATTAAATCATGACCGAGTTGTTCAAAGCACATTCAACATTAACTATATTTTTCATCTTACATAATTCCAGCCATAGCATAATACATAATTAAAGCTTTTGGCTCAACCCATTTGTCATAGAAAATGTCAATTTGCAGACCAACAGATAATTTTGACAAGTTTACCACTGGAATGGCTGGCTCAGTTATCGAGCCAGTCATTCCGGTAGTAAAATTTAAAAAATAGCTTTACCAGTGCTTGGTTTGCAAAATGAATATTTCTCAAGCTAAAGGTGTTTTGGCAGGCTTGAGTGTTAAATGGATTAATGGTTAGGATTGGTCAACTTAACCTTTCAATGGCAAAGATTGGTCAAGAAATTCTAAGATTTTTCTCACTGAATGGTCATTTGTTCAGGCCAACAGGACTATTTTTAGAATTCGCCACAAGATTAATTGACTTGGTTGCTTGTCAACTTAGCCAGCTATTCCAGTGGTAAATGTTCAAAAATAGTCTTCTCTTGGCCAGCTAATGGACATTCTTCAATACCAGAGGATGTGTTACAATGCTACATAGTCAACAGGAGTCATAGACTTGCAGAATGAATTCCATACAGAGTCCATAACTAATTTATCAAATTCCAGACCAAGTTTATGAAGCCTCCAATCAATTTCCATTTCAAGACAAAAACTTGCAGAAAACTCACGGTTAGTAGACGAGCTCGCAAAATAATAAAGATAATAGTGATATTCAGTTTACGAGGATTTTTAATACAGTTATTTCCTGTTGAATAAATAGCTGTAGTTTGTCATGGGATAACATGTTCTGCTTCATTGTACTTAACCATTTAACCATTGAATGTGTTCAAGAAAATTTTAATTTTCTCATAGATGTTCATTTGCAGACTAAGAGGACTATTTTTGAAAAGTTACCACTGGAATGACTAGATCGGTCATCGGGCCAGTCATTCCAGTGGTAAATTTTCAAAAATAGTCTTCTCTTTTTCTGTAAATGGACATTTCTCATGACTGTTTTTGGCTGATATGAGCGTTAAAGGGTTAAAACATGACAGGATACTAATACTGAATGATAGAAACACTGAAAAACATCTATAGCAGGTTGTGTTAACAGTGCTGGTGTGGTAGATTGAGACAAATTCAATTCATCCATATGTTAAGTTCAAGTGTTACGTCAATATAAGTAAGTAACATATTTTCAACGCCCAATTCGTGAAATGTGCTATGCGTTTAGGTTCAAAATCATCCATGCGAATGAACATTTGCACTGGAGCCCTCTGTCAGAAGACGTCTGCTGATGATGCTACATATTTTGACTGTCATTGTAGTCTCGTCATCAGTTCTAAATATATTTTACAACTGTTCAAGTTTTGTTGCAAATCCAGTACGTCCAGCAGAGACCAGCTGCAACCTTGGCGATTCCTGATGATTAATCTTGCGACTGTTTTTAGATCAGTTTGATACTTCATAAGTAAATCGGAGCAGGTTTGTGAAAGAACTCTGTCGAAATGGACGATGGGTCAGAAATCCAGTATGGGTGCCAACTACAAGTAGTGATATGAGCTGTGGCATTGTGTTATAAATGTTATGAACCAAATTTAACTCGTTCTCACGATTATTGAGTACACTCTCCTAAACATGTCACCATACTATGCACCGTTTACAAAGGTCTGGCTAGCATCCGGAATGCACAATGTACAGCATGCTCTATGCTGAAATATACAATTATTTTGTATTGTCAATAGGATTGTATTTGCATATGAAAATGCTTCGCTTGACACAACAGCTGATCAAATGCCTGGTGATGAAACCATCTATGGTTGACATGTTGCCTGAAATATAAACAAATTATGTTCAACATAAAAAAGAACCACAACATTAGCAATCGCAAGAAAATTCAAATTGTTGCTTTATGAACGTTAATTTTTAGGCAGACCAAGATACTACTTTTAGAAAATTTACCACTGGAATGACTCGCTCTGTCATTGAGCCAGGCATTCCAGTGGTACACTCTCTAAAGTAGTCTTCTTGGCCAACAAATTAAACATTTCTCAAGTTTCAAAGCAACTCTAAATGCTGGTTTTCATCAGTGTGGCCATTAACCCTTTAACAAATAGGACATCTACTGGATATAATAAAAATACATATGACTGGAAGCAATTGCAGCCATAGAAAGCAACTGCTTCCAGTCATATTAATTTCAAAATATTGAACGAAATATGTTAAACTTCGCAGAATATACTTGGAATTGTCGTTGAAAGGGTATGGTGAAGCGAGCCAAACCCGGTCTCTGTAGTGCTCTTGAGAAATGTTCATATGCAGGCCAGCAAGACTATTTTGGAAATGTGTACCAGATGAACTTGTCATTTCAGTGGTAAATGTTCAACAAAGTCTTCCTTTGGCCTGCAAATTATTGATATTCAATAAGCAAATATTTTTTGGACCAAACTTAGCTATTAAAGGGTTAACTTAAACGTATACTGAACTTCACTGGCCAGATTGGCGCAACTGACAGACTTTAACAAATACGAGAAAATTCTAATTGTTTCTTTATGAATGTCCATTTTTAATCGGACCAAGAGAACACTATTTTTTTAAAGTTTACCATTCAAATGACTTGCGCCGTCATCGAGCCAGTCATTCCAGTGGTAAATTAAAAAAATACTCTTTTTGGCCAACAAAAGCACATTTCCCAAACTCACAGTAAATGCTGGTTTGTGGACAGTTTGAACATTAACCCTTTCACCGATAAATTCAATGTATCTCAATCTCAGGACAAACAAACAGGAAATCATTTGAAAATTTAAAAAGTGATTGACTGAAAGCGACTGCCATAGGAAGCAATTGCTTCCAGTCATATTAATTTCAAAATATTGAACGAAATATGTTAAACTTCGCAGAATATACTTGGAATTGTCGTTGAAAGGGTATGGTGAAGCGAGCCAAACCCGGTCTTGACCCTAAACGTTGACTGGCTGCCTTAGGCAGCAACTGCTTTCAGTCATATTGATTTCAAAATATTGAACAAAATATATTTTGCGCATCGCATAGAATGTACTTGGACTTGTCGTTGAAAAGGTATGGTGAAGCCGCCGCCGGCCAAAACCGGCCTCAGTAGTGCTCTTGAGGAATGTCCATATGCAGGCTAAGAGAAGACTAGTTTTGAAAAGTGCACCAGGAGAGTGACTGGCTTTTCATTCCAGTGGTAAATTTTCAAAAAAGTTCTTTCTTCTATTTGCAGGCCAAGAGGACTCTTTTTGAAAATTCTACCACTGACTTACCACTGCTTGGTAACAGAGCCAGTCATTCCAGTGGTAAAATTTAAAAAAAAATAGTCTTCTTGACCAAAAACCAGCATTTACAGTGAGCTTGAGAAATGTGCATTTGTTGGCCAAGAAAACTATTTATGGAATTTTACCACTGAAATGACTGGCTCGGTTACCAAGCCAGTCATGTCAGTGGTACACTTTTCAAAAATACTCTTCTTGGCCAACAAATGCACATTTCTCAAACTCACTGTAAATGCTGGTTTTTGGTCAAGAAGACTATTTTTTTTTTAAATTTTACCACTGGAATCACTGGCTCGGTTACCAAGCCAGTCATGTCAGTGGTTCAATTTTCAAAAATACTCTTCTAGGCCAACAAATGCACATTTCTCAAACTCACTGTAAATGCTGGTGTTTGGTCAGTTTGACCATTAACCCTTTCACCGATAAATTCAATGCAGCGCAAACAAACAGGACATCTTTTGAATATTTAAAATTATTATGACTGGAAGCCATTGTGCAGCAACTGCTTTCAGTCATATTAATTTCAAAATATTGAACAAAATATGTTACACATTGCAAAGAATATAATTGGTAAACTCTTTCACAGTGAATCCGGCCAAAACGAGCCTCTGTGCATAGTGGTATTGAGGAATGTCAATTTGCTGGCCAAGAGAAGACTATTTTTTGAAAATTGTACCACTGACATGACTGGCTTGGTAACCGAGTCAGTCATTCGAGTGATACAATTTAAAAAATAGCCTTATGGCCAACAAATGCACATTTTCCAAACTTACAGTAAATGCTGTTCTTTAGTCAGTTGGCCATTAACCCTTTCACCGATAAATTCAATGTATCTCAATAAGAGGGAAATATATAGGCATATGCTACACACTTACTGCTTCATCACATATCTTGGCCTGGCATAACTGAATATGAATATGAGATGACTAGTGTTTTCAATCGCTGTATTTTCGTCGACTATGCTATCATCAGTGTCTGGCTTTAGACTTATCTCGTTGACAAAACAGCTACAAGATACCATTGGATGGATGTAGTAGAAAATGCCTCGGTCGATTTTTCGAGTAAATCCACAGTAATACGAGTATATTCATGTTCAAAGCTCAGAGTCGTGAAAATATTTGCTTATCATGGGTGCAGCCATTTTAGATATACGCAGAAAATATGGGGGGGGGACTATTTTCTGTATAATAACCGTCTATATCGAAGGCTGCTCAGTTAACAAAAAATAATATACTTTGTTATATACAGAGTTGATTTCTTTGCATTTTAACTGTCCTGGGTTATAAGAAAGCAAATCCCGAAATTCTCGGGGAAATTACTACGCTAATGGCCGGTCAATATCCATGAGAGCTATCTCGCTCCTGTTTAGGGTAGGAGATATTGCGAGAACACGACATGCACATAGTTGATTATGATGTCATATGACGTCATATGATGGATGGAACAGGTCCATGGAACAGGTCCATTAGACAGGTCCATTACGATTTACTGAACTCGACGTCACCGGCGGTCGGCATAACTAGCCCCATAGTGAGGGTTATGTGATCTAGCGAGTATATCCTATATCTCTGCCTGCTATATAGTTTGCAGTCAAAATTACATTTCTCACATAAACTTGGCTTTCAGCGAGTTTCATATTTCTCGATAAGAACACGCGTGTGTAATATTCAACGACATACTTTCATTGGTTATATAACGCGTGGTTAGATAAATAGATGCTATGAAATGCTTAGTCGCATATTTGCGCTCTTATTTCGCCCTGCATTCTATATTGGTGAATAATAATAGTAGAATTCAGTTCCCTAAGTCCCGCGTTTTCATATTTTTCATCACGTGACCTACTTCACGAAACATGTCAAGTTCCAGTTCACTTTATTACACCCAGGCCCATCAAGGGAGTAGTAGTAGTAGTAGTAGTAGCAGTAGTAGTAGTAGTAGTAGTAGTAGTAGAAGTAGTAGTAGTAGTAGTAGTAGTAGTAGTAGTAGTAGTAGTAGTAGCAGTAGTAGTAGTAGTAGTAGTAGTAGTAGTAGTAGTAGTAGCAGTAGTAGCAGTAGTAGTAGTAGTAGTAGTAGTAGTAGTAGTAGTAGCAGTAGTAGTAGTAGTAGTAGTAGTAGTAGAAGTAGTAGTAGTAGTAGTAGTAGTAGTAGTAGTAGTAGTAGTAGTAGTAGTAGTAGTAGTAGTATTAGTAGTAGTAGTAGTAGTAGCAGCAGCAGCAGCGACAGTAGTAGTAGTAGTAGTAGTAGTCGAAGTGAACGCACGCGTTTATTTAGCTCTGCAATTGCTGCCCGAATTTGCTAGTTTCTGGCGCGATTTTGTAAATAAATTTTATACATATATTTCGTATTAGTATTTCCTTTCAAACTTTATGTTTAATTTGTAAATTCTTGGCTTGGTTGGAGCGCATTTTGTGTCTCCATTTGCTAAAGGCATTCCTCTTAGCTGGCGGTTTCCGCCATTTAATAGGGCTCCTCTTACTGTGGTCAATGCAATACATTTCTCCCCGCGCCAGTCTGCTATTTCTATAGTTCGTAGGCTAGCGCATTATATTTGGCAAGATCGCTTGAGTGAGTGGATTTAATTCCTTTGTCATTTGTAAGCACAAGCCTAGTTCTATAACTATATAAATCCTTGTAGTCAGTTGGCTGTTCCCGGTCAACTTGAACAGACTAACAAATATATGACTGTACTATCTATTCATATATTTGTTAGTATATTTTAATCGGCTAGGTGTTAGTGAACCACTTAGAAAGTGGTTCAAACTAACAAATATACGACTGTACTCTCTATTCGTATATTTGTTGGTAGACGTCAGGGTTTCAAAAGGGGACACAATTTATTTAGTGTTTAGCTCTTTCCCTGACGTCCTGGTGTTATATAAGTATATATTTATTATATATTGTAGTAGTATGGGGTTCCTCCTTTGATAAACCACCATGGCAACCTATAAGCGTGCCCTAAGCCTTAAAATAACAACTAAGGGGTGGGGTGTCACGGCTATCGACGTGTCTCATGGGTTAAAAGACGTCATTGGCACGGGACCTGCTACTTTGCAGGGGCTTATCAATGTTACTAAAACTGTATGGAATGTAACAGTGTCAAATGAGGGGGTCAAGGAAAAGCTTCTGGAAGATGTTCTTATTGTAAAAGGTGAAGTTTGTAACGTAGAGGAAATCGAGTCAGATAGGTTGCTAGTGAAGATGAAAGTTCCACTAGAAATTCCAGATGACAGAATCATGAGTGAACTCAAGAAGTATGGCAAAGTGCAAAAGATTGAACGGGAAACGTATCCCTTTGACAGAACGCTAGAAAACGGTGTAAGACGTATTTGGTTTGATAAAGTGGATAGCCCTTTACCAAGCAGATTGACGCTTGATGGCAGCTTTGTCCTGCCCTTATGGTATAGAGGGCAAATTAAAGAATGCCGGATCTGCCTAAGTACTGACCATTTGGCAACAGATTGTCCCAATCGAAACAAATGTTTGCTCTGTGGTTCAGTTGACCATTTTAAATGGCGCTGTCCAAAAAATCAAAACAAGCCCTCAGTATCAGGAGATAATCGCCCATTAAAGGATGCAACTGAGTCAAATGCTTCTGAAGCAACCGCTACGGAAGCTGTTGTTTTGGTTCATGCCACTGTAAATGACACAAACAAATCATCAAATCCTGTTAAAGTAACTACAGTTGATGAAATTCATGTATTAGAGGAGGGTATAACCTTAAGTCAAGAAAATACTCAAAATGCAGTGGAGCCAAACGTTGCTGTAAAAGACACGCAGGAAAATGATGATCTTACAGAAGAGTCAGTTTACAATTCCTTAGAAGATGAATTAAAATTAGGACATGATAAGTTTAGGACTCAGAAGACAGAAAGTTCAGTCGATTTTCCGCTAAGCCCACTTGATTTAAGTCAGCTTGAAGATATGGTAAATGATGCTCCTGCCAAATGTTACTTAAGTAGCAATAAGCGTCATAAAGAAGACAATAGCTCAGAATCTGAGATTGAAGTAAATGATATGGATGATGACACAATGTCAGTTGCAGAATCAGATGTGTCCATTCACAGAGTTCACAGATAAAAGATGAAATGGTAATGTACCGATCAGAAGGGGGTGTAGTGTTAGTGCCATATGTAACGGCGAGAGGCGTGAAATATCGTCTACTGCGCCATGATTCTGATATTTCCAAATATGAATATTTGTCTGTGGTAGAACTAGGAAATATTGAATTCGCAGGAAAATTAGGTAAATGGTCTAAGAAACGAGCTAAAAAAACCAAATCTAGTTAATCTAATGATGGCGGTTGTAAACATCATTTTACAAATTATGATTATCTGCACCATCAATTGCAGAGGATTAAATACCGAATTCAAGCAGCGCCACTTGCTTGAAGAATTAGCAAATGAGAGAGTTGATATTGCTTTTCTACAAGAGACCAAAATTCAAAAAGCTGAAGTGTATGAATCTTTCATAGCTATTTCAAAAGGGCCAATTTTTTTTTCTTTATCACAAGATAATAGTGCCGGAGTGGCCATTCTTATTCTGCCCCGCTGTCTCAACTATGTTGACGTTATATCGTCGCCATCAGATTCAAATGGACGATGGATTTGTGTATCAATTGATGTACTAAACACAAGTTTAAATTTGATGGGCCTTTATGCACCTACCTCTCATCAATTGCGCCGTGAATTTCTAAATGATGTTTCCACAATAATTCAAGACAGAACGCCTGAAAACCTAATTATGGGCGGTGACTTTAATTGCATATTAGACGAGGCTAAAGACAGACACTCTAGGTCTAATTTTAATGACACATCGCATAATATTTTGAAACACATTTGTGAAAATAAAAGCTTGTTAGACACTTAGCGGATTGAAAATCCAGAAGGCCAGGAATTTAATTGGTGTTCAACCGATGGAAGGTTAGCTTCAAGGTTAGACAGGATCTATGTAGAACGTTCATTGAAAGGTTACATGTGTAAAACTAACATAAAACCAGTAACTTTCTCTGATCACAATATGTTTTCCATCACATTAGACAATGCTGACTGGGTCAACCGAGGAGATGGATTTTGGAAACCTAATGTAGCATTGCTACGAGATAGTTGCTACCGCAAATGTGTGGAAAGTTGTTGGAGGCATTGGGATGAAAGAAGAGGTTCGTATGAATGTATAACAGACTGGTGGGAAGATGCTAAATCAGACCTGAAATATATTTCAAGGCAGTATTCCATTAGGAAAGCACGTGAAATACGAAAGCGTAAAAAGGCGCTTCAGAGGTCGTTGTGTAAAATTAATAAGAAAATTAATGATGGGGAATATAATTATTACGAACTATTAGTTAAATTAAAAGGTAGACTAAATGAAATAGAGCAATATCAGTTTGATGGCGCCAATATAAGGTCAAGAGCACAAATGCACACCAAGGGCAAAAAGCCTACACGTTACTTTTGTAGCTTGGAAAAAGCAAGAGGTATAGAGAAATTAATGCGCTCACTGAAGACTAATGATGGAGTATCAGTGTGCTCAAATGCAGAAATGATTAAACCAGTATCCGAATTTTACAAATCATTGTATAAATCTGAGGGAAGCGAGGAAACTGCAACTAGAGATGTTTTAGCTAATATAACGAAAAGACTTCCAGATTCATGTCGCGAAAGCTGTGACCAATCAATAACAATTGATGATTTGACAAAATCCCTCAAAGGTATGAAGTTAGAAAGGTCTCCTGGATGTGACGGACTTCCAGTTGAATTTTATCAAACATTCTGGCACATATTTGGGCCGGTATTAGAAGAAATAACAACCAGCATTTTAAGCAAGGGCATCTCCCTACATCGATGGCCCAAGCATATGTTCGGCTTATATACAAGAGGGGTGACAGAAATAAAATACAGAATTATAGACCAATCTCTCTACTCTGTGTAGATTATAAGGTTATTACTCGCGCACTAACATTAAAACTTGGCGCAGTCCTAGGCGAAGTCATTCATGATGATCAAACCTGCTCTGTCCCAGGAAGATGAATATTAAACAACACTTTGCTTATACGGGACCTTATTCAATTAGTTCAAAAGTATTGTATCCCAGCAGCAATAATAGCACTTGATAACGAGAAGGCGTTTGGCAGACTAGAATGGGATTTCGTGTTTAAGTCTTTAGACCATATTGGCTTTGGTTCAAGATTTATTAAATTGGTCAATATTTTATATACTGATATAACAAGTTGCTATTTAGTTAACAATCAGCTATCCAAACCTGTAGTGTTGGAACGAGGTGTCAGACAGGGTTGCTCACTGTCCCCGCTTCTATTCGTTATAGCTATGGAATCGTTGGGTGCCACATTGAGGCAACACAATGACTTTCAAGGAATATGTATACGTGGCGTCGAAAGGCCACTAAAGGTTTCTCAATATGCAGATGATACGACTGTGTTTGCGTGTAAAAATACGGGTTTTAGAATTTTAAATGGAGTATTAACAGATTTTCAAAAGGCATCAGGACTTAAAGTCAATAAAGATAAATCGAAGGGATTGTTTTTGGGCGATTGGAAGGGCAGAACTTATAATGTGATGGATATTAACTGCTCAAATGATGTCATAAAGATTTTGGGTATTTACTTTAGTAGAGAACAAAATGTATTACTAAACTGGGAAGAAAGGATATCCAAGCTAAAGTGTGCATTACTAAAGTAGAAACGACGTCGCCTAACTGTCTTTGGCAGGACAGTTGTCCTTAATAATTTAATTTTATCTGGACTGTGGTATACCGCTTCTGTAGTTCATATGCCCAAATCGGTAGAGTCAAAGATCAACACGTTACTTTTGTCCTTCTTATGGGAGGACAAAGCCCATTTAGTATCACAGTCAATCCTCACCAATGAAAAGCATGCCGGTGGCCTGGATTTGGTTAATGTTTCAGCAAAGTATGCTTCTTTAAAATTGAAATTCTTGAATAAGTTACTTACTTCAAACTCATCTTGGTCAAGTGTTTCAAGGGCACTTCTCCAAAGGTACGTTGACCCATTTCCAGTAGAATGTTTATTTATGTGCAATAAATTGCCACCTAATCATCAAAAGATTCCAAATGTATATAAAGAACAGCTCGAAGCCTTAAAAATATTTACATGATCAATGCCACAACCCAATTGTTGGGAAGACGCCTTAGAGCAACGTTTTTGGGGCAACGAGTTGATTCGGGATAATGATGATGTATTATATTTGCCCTCTATGGCCAAAAATAGTATTCAATATGTACGTGACTTGGTAAATCCGAAATCCCGTAAATGGATTGCGATGCAAGATGTAGCAAGAATAACATCAATGAGACATATTGATGCTCAGCGCTTATTTGTTAGAATAAAGAATGCATTACCTGCTGTATGGTTCAAATTGCCGAAAGCACGTGGCAACATTGATATGTTGCAACCAACATTAGTATTTATGTCAGAACATATAAAATACAACATGGCATCTAGAGACTGGTATAGAATTATAATGCAAAGTCGGAGACAGACTCCTATTGTGGTTAGGCATTGGAACAATTTAGGATGCACGCCAAAGAACTGGAAAAATGCCTGGAAAGCAATACATCTATCTTGTCTACCAGGAAATGCACGGGGCCTGGCATGGCGATTACTCCATCGAAGGCTATGGGTCGGTCATCTTACTTATATGTGTAAAATATTAAGTACAGACCGGTGCTTATTATGTAATACTGAGGAGGAAACGATAGACCATCTATTTACTCAGTGTCGCATAACTACAGACTTTTGGGTATATATCAATATGCTCCTTGCTAAATTTGGAACCAAATATGTGAATTTAGTGGTTGAAACAATTTTGTTCAAAGATTGCTCAACTATTGGACGAATCATTAATAGCAAGGGGAAAGGAGTGTTAATAACCCTGTTATCTGTAGGAGTGTGGGCCATCTGGAAGCATCGGTGTTCAGAGGCCAGAGATAAATCCGGCAACAACCATCAGAGAGCCAGACAAGCTATATTTCGATCATTGTTGATAAACTGCATTCATTGTGAATTTTACAGGCTAGTAGAACATGGGAGAGAAAGTAGATTTAAAGACGTATGGTGCAAAACTGGCCTAGTATCAATTGAATACGGATATCTAAAAATATCAGAAGCGGAACTTGTATAAGCTAGCACACTCGCTGCTTGCTGTATATTGATAACTGCTATTTTAATTTAATTTAATTGCCTTTATTTTAAAATTGTAATGCCTTAGGAGCCTCTAATCCTGACGAATATCCTAACCTTGGGATCAGAATATTTAAATATCAAATGAGCATTATGTCAATATTCTGGAGGTGATCCGATTTTCAAGATAACAGAGTGTGATATCTTACAATTAGCTTCCTGTTGTAAATATTTACTATAGGTGTAATTGTTCCAGGGTAATTTGCAAAAACTTACAATGAAGTAAATTTAGAATGTGAACCCAGAGCGCCATCTAAGTGGTCATAGTTTGTATACGTTCGCTTTGTGCATTATATTATATAAAGGCTACTACGTCCGTTGGGTATTTAATAATCGGCTAACTGGCGTCAATGAGTCACTTGTTGGCGAGCTGCACTCACCATGTGGCCCTATTACTATACGGTGTGCTACGTTAAACTACATATGATCTACTTAGCCTGCCGGTCATGAATCGGCTCAATGGCATCAATGATTAGCAGTAGCTTACTGCTAATTATTGATGAGTGGCTTTACCACTTGTTGGTTAGCTAAGCTCGCCAGTTGGGCCTACTACTACACGGTGTGCAAATAGCAATGTCTTTGTTGAATTATGTTATGTTATCTGCTCTTTATTACTTATGTTTTCTATGTAGTTATGCCACGGTTGTGGTATATGATAATAGAGTATTTTAGCTTGCACTGTTTTGACATGTTAGGTTTGTATTGTTATTCTATTAATAAAGTCTGCTATTTCAACCGATTTTTTATGGGGGTTTGCAAGCCTTTTTAAAGGAGTTCCTCCGGGAAGTGTATCCGACAGCGTCAGCGTCGGATTTTCAACAAAAAAAAAAGAAAAAAGTGGTAGTAGTAGTAGTAGTAGTAGTAGTAGTAGTAGTAGTAGTAGTAGTAGTCGCTGTCAGCTGTTAAACCTTTTGCTTTTTTGAAAAACTAAAAATGTATAGAGTTTTATGAGAACAGGTACATTGCATAGGGTTAAAAAATCTTTTTTTTTCCTGGGTTGAGACTTGCTATAAAGTACTGCGGGGTGTATTTTGATTGCTCATCATCGCATTTTCTGAAAGTGTAAAGAAAATGATTTTCGTGGTCTATTTCATTGCATATCCTACACACTCTGTCATTTCTTTCAATATTTTCCTAGCTGCCTGTTTCAATTTTCAGTTTGTGATTTATGGTCCAGAAGTGACACAAGCTAACAGCTTCCTTAAATGGTAGATTAGTAAGATAATTTTCATACCCAAAGTATTCTTTAATTTCATTGTACAAAGTTAATCCGGTAGAATCATCAATTTCCCGTCTCCAGCGTGCTAGGTATTGATTTTGCAATGTTTCTTTTATGACGTTAATAATATAATTTTTATCAATATAGTTCTTGATCTCTAAAGCTTGAAGAATAGATTTGATACATGCTAGCCACTTACAAATAAAAGTTGTATTATTATCGAGCTCTCTATATAAAAAGTAGATGGTAGAGAAGAGTTTCCAATAGCCGGCATTCACGAGAGTAGCCCAAAACCTATTCATAGTACATTTTACGGTAATACTTAATGGATATCGCCCAGTCTCTCCGTATACCATGTGTTTTGGTTGTTTGTTTTTCTCCTTAACTTCCAGCTGCAGTTGTAAGATAATTCATCTTCTTATTCGGCTTAATTAGGTTGTAGTATACATCTCTTAAACATACCAATGAATAGTTGAGGAGGAGTATTTATTAATAAAACTTTAAGGAAAAAAACTATACTATGAAGTTTACCTTATTGCGCAGATAAAAGGGCAGATAAAATGAGACAGACTTTGGATGTATGTTATATTTAGAAGGTTAGAGTACGGATGTCCCAAAAAGACGTCATTGTATGGATTTCCCTACCGGATGAGCTGTGCGCGGTTTGAGAAAAATCGAGCAGTGTTCGATTTTATTTGCCCTGCGGCTAACCGCCTACATGGAAAAGGTTATATTGTAAAACAACTGTATCGATTTTCATGGAAAAGCATCCTTATTAGTTTTTGAAGCGGTTAAGAGTGGCCATTTGTACGCCAACAATGTTATCACCCCGAGGGCGGGATATGGCTCTGTATCTGTCCTGCTATTTGGACCCGCAAAGTTTCCGTATTTGGACAGATACACCAATTAAGTCTTCAGCCAGCATCCCACACTTCATTGCTCTTACTACAACTTACCATTAATCGGAACAACGTTCCGGGTACAGGCTCCGGTCAATATTAAACAGTAGAAAGCGCAATGCATTGTGGAAAGTTGGTTGGAGACTGAATAGTATGAAATAAAATAATACACGTTATTTTGTGGCTGACTTTCGAATACAAATTGATTGAGTTTTGATCGTTTGAAGAATTTGACTTTATTTCTCTCATTTAATCGACAGTGTACTGAGTAAGTCTCTCCTAACCTATATGTCTATGCATAAATGACAAAACAGCTGTTTTGCTTTGCTTAGTCAGCCGCCGTAGTTTAATATTTTCAACTGAAAATACAGTTACAAATGTAACTACATTAACCTTCATAGGTGTGCTAGACGCCCAAGAAAACCGCGGATGGCTGTTTCCGTAGCTTTCATTGACATAGCACCCTCAGGTAGGATGACGGATTCCATCTTGATGAAAAATATAAGCAAAATATTTTCTGTGCAGAAATTATTTCAAACCATATGATACATCACCAATACAAATCTTTTCCCTTAAATTAGAATATTTCCAAAGCAAATTAATTTTGAACATTATGTATGAAATGTTCTGTTGAATATTTTGAACATAATTCACCTTTCCAAGTTTACCAGCGATCATATGACATCATATGACGACATAATCAACTAAGTGACGTGTAGGATGATGTCATGAATGTCTCGATATAGCCCGTCTTAAACGCTTAATAGTCAGACACGTGCACAAATTGTATGTTTTCGCTATTTAATAAACATCCTGTAACTTATGGCAGCAACAGCACCCAGTCAAATTAGTTTCAAAATATTCAACAGCTTACCTGTATAGTTTTCTGGAAATTGATAGTCAGGGAGTTCAGGGATCGATAGATCCCAACACGAGTGTGATGTGGGTGGAGCTTGTCTAGAGATGGGAGGGGCATAGCTAAAACTGGAAAGGACCGTTAGGCAGCAATGCCTTCCAATCCAGTTATTTCTGAGCAATACTGTACCTCTCATTTGTCTTCCTAACAGTTTTAAATCACCATGGCAACGGAGAATGAGAAGATAGATGCGCAGCCCGATATCATGTCGTTAGAATATTGGTTTGTACCCGAATTCCTGCCAATCGCAGAACTGTTTGATGTGAAAATTCGTGGATTCGAGTGGAAAAATGATGACGTCGTTGTAGTTACACTTCCCCGTTCAGGTATTTAGAAGTCTCTCAACTCTTTTTAAACATTGGTTCCTAGGAGATGATCAGGGGGGTGGGGTGGGGTCGGGTGGCGGTTGATGGGGGTGGGGGTGGTAGTGGCTGGTGTGGGTGTGTGTGGTTCTCCTATGATTTCCATGTGGCCGCCATTGAAATCTACTATCTACCATATCCCGGATTCTAAGCAATAAATTCCCGATTTTGGTGTATATACCCACATTTTCAGGGTCAAAATACCCATTTCTGTAATTACTGATACTATCATGTAATAGCCTCGGCCACCATATTTTAATCCAAGATTGGATACCACGTGGAAATCTGAGCTCGTATATGTCAAAGTGGCATGATTTTGGTGTCTATGCCCATATTTCCCAAGTGTTACATGATGTCATCCTGGGCTTTTGAAACCAAAGGTTTAATCTAGGGAAATTATGTAGTTCACTTGACGGTTTTACACAGACAAGATACTTAAACAAGAAAACTGTCTAAATTCCTGACATCATAACCATGATTGTAATCGTTATGTTTGCTTGTAACTATAAAACCCTAAGCCAAAGCTCACATGTCAATTAATTGCTAGAAATAAGTAAATAAAGCTTCCAAAGTTTGTTCCGTTTCTTTGAACATGAGAATCGATCATGCTCTCCATCCATTTCTGATATAGGCAGATTATGGCACGGGCCAGATTCAGATCAACTTGAGTACATTAGCGGTTTCGGTACATCATCACAGGGTACCCCTAGTACTGAAGCAAACGCCATCTGAACAGCATCATAATTCTCAATCGTTTGAGGAATGGTGTGTCAAACAGTGCACTGATCAACCACAGTTTAAGGTTTTTGGAAACGACTCTGAAGTTAGAACTGATACTACTTCAGTTTAGGTGATCCATTCAGGAGAAAAACTTCGGATTATATGTCAAGGTCTTGATGCAGACGGCCCCTTGGCTGTTTGTTCTAGATCACAGGACTTATTGCAGATGGTTCATTGTGCATCTACGCGATATGATCAACCTAAAGAAAGACTATCCCGAAGTTCACAGGGAATTTACGGATGGACATTTTGTCGTGCAGAAATCTTGTCATGTTTTCTCTCCAATGGCAATAGATCAGTGTCATGAACAAGTCAATGACCTCATAAAGGATGGTGGAGGGGCAGTCGGTTTGACAGAAATTCAACATGCCATTGAGAGCTGAATGGTGGCAGGGCCAGAGATAGCACGTGCAGTGATGGAGTTTGATGATAGCTACCTAACTTTGAATAAACGACTGTCAAATACGCAACATGAACACTACCCTGCACGAAAACATTTGAGACGTTTCATCTTTATTATCAGCGATTGAATGTATGGGGAACCCATTCATGGACGTTTGTGTTGACTTGCTGACATTAGACACAAAAATCATTATGAACAACGATATTGTGCAAACGATCTATACTAGCGAAGATATCGAAAAAGCCCAATATAATACATTCGTGCAAGAAAGTCTTGCAAGCTCATCAAACATACACCCCAGTGGCATTGTGTCAAGTGACAATTTGTCACTCTTCAGTAAGCCTCATGCACAGCAACAGACAAAGAACAAGGAACAATTTGTCTCAGCAAAGATGAACTGTGCCCTCTTTGCGAGGCTATACATTGCATGCGAGGCCAGAAACGGAGATTTGGATAGTTTCTTTGAGCATAAGAATCAATCGTTTCCTCAATCCACTTTTGATATGGCAGATTACGGCACGGTCCAAAATCAGATCCGCCAGATTGCCTTAGTTGTGTCTTTACATCATCACAAGATACCCCTAGTATTGAAGCTACCTTGTCGGGCGGTGCTGCGGTGATCCATGTGCTGAAGCCAGTGGACTGTCGAACTTTACACCTTTACGTTGACAATGTATTTCTTCCTTACATTACCACACAGCTTGTTACTGTCAATGGTGTCGACATTTTCTTGGACAGATATCAGACGGATAGTCTCAAGCAGTCAACAACCGAAAGCAGAACTCAGGGTAGAACAGTACAGCGACGAAGTGTTCACCCAGAGGGACCATTACCAGGAAACTGGAAGAGTTTTCTTAGAAGTAAACATAACCAGGATGAACTGTTCCATTCATTGACAGACTGTGTGAAGAAATATAATGCACATGGAAAGCTAGTCATTTGCACACATGGTCAGAATGTTGTGACTGCTGATCTGAATAACAGTAAATTAAACGACGTTGAATAACCACAGCCTTGCACTCATGAGGAGGCCAATACTCGACTCTTGTTACATGTAGCACATTGTGCAAAACAAGTGCTCCACAAAGTGACTATCCGAACGGTGGATACAGATGTTGTTGTCTTGGCTATTGGCCATTTTCATGCTTTTGAAATTGACGAACTGTGGGTCAGCTTTGGAGTATGTGCTTATTTTCGTCACATTGCAGTAGATGAGCATAAAGGTCAAACCGTTACTATTCTTCCATGCTATAAGTGGATGTGACACATTGCCTAGCTTCCTTGGTCGTGAGAAAAAGTCTGCTTGGTCAGAATGGGATGCATGCCCAGCTGTGACAAATGTATTTCTCACCCTTTCATCTCAACCGGAAGAAACCGATACGCAAACTATGGATGAAATGGAACGATGCAGCATCATCATGTAAAGTAGTAGTAAAGAAAGTTAACGAGGCAAGAAAGATATTGTTTGCACAAGGATCTAGGACCATTGAACATGTTCCACGATCCATAGCTGTTTTCGTTCAGCATGCCAAAAGGGCTGTATACCAGGCAGGCCGTTTGGGCTCAAGCCTTTATGCCATCTCCAATGCTTCCTAGCACTGGCGGCACGGGTTGGTCTGCTACCGACTCGGGATGGAGACCATACCGGACAGACCTTTCAGAGGCCTTACGATCGTGTCATGAACTTGTGCACTATGGATGTAGGCGCCAATGTACTTGTCAGTCATCACACCTGCAGTGTACAGAGCTTTGCAATTGTAGAGGATCATGGGATGACTTTTAAATTGTAACAATCGTTTTATTTTCATATCCTTGTTTCACCAAAAACCAGACATCTTAAAAACTCTTTCATATATGTTACGATATACCTATCTAATATATTAGAATCCATATAGGTATCAGCAAGATTCACCATCATAAATGTAGTACTATGGCAGAAACAGCTGAAAATATTCAACAAAATATTTATTAAATAGTAAATACATGCAGTTCGTACCACAACGCATAGTCCGTCTTCAATTATGCGTTCGCGACGTACTTATCTACGTTATTATGACGTCATTGATTATGATGTCATTTACACGTTATTATGACGTCAAATGATGGGTGGATAAAATGGGAAAGTTCATTGGAAAGTATGATTTCATGTCCATCATTTTTTTAATTTACGCAAATTTCGTATTAACTGTTTGTAAACATATCTAGGGTGCTCGGTTGACTATAGTTATCTAGCTAGTTAACTAGTTCACACCCGACTGAGCTCTAGCTAACTATGGTTAACTACGTTCAGCCAGTTGAACATGACCTATGCGGCAATCATTTGCCCTCAACGTAATTCGCTCCATTAAACCTCAAAGTTTGGTGTGGACTAATACGCCTAAGTGATCGAAATAATATTTTCACCGAAATGAAAACGTACCAGGTTAGAGGATGACAGCTAGAATGATCATCGTCCAATTTGGCAGTTTTCATGCATGTTACAAACTAAATTAAATGAGATATATGTATTTATTTATTTATGTGTTTACATATATCAATATACCGTTGGCAACGTTCGATGCCGTGCCAATACAATTACTATATAGTTAGCAATTTCTATCCCATTATATTTGTGAATAATTTCGTCACCAGGGACACACTTAACATGGACGATTACCCGGATGTTGGTTCAAGGCAGTGCTGAACCAATCCTGGATCCTATGGAGGAGTCTAACGTTTGGCTTCCATCATTTAAAGGTAAGCTTTTAAAGGAAAGCTTTGTATCGAGGAAGTCACATGTTGTCTGTCTAACGGTTTTGATATTTCTTCTATTTTCTCTCTGTGGTTGTTGCGAAGAGGCTATATCTATGACGTCATTGATCATGGACAACAGTATATAGGGAGTATCGATGTTTAGCCATGCCCCTCATAGTTGTAGCTAAGATCTGCCCAGGTTTTGCGCTAGTTGTGATCGATTTCCATAGTTTGAACACTGAATTCTCAGAATATAATTTTCAACGTAGCTATACATGTAAGCTGTTGACCATTTTGAAACTATTTTATTATGTCCTGTTAATGCATATGGCAGCAACAGTGCCCAGTCAAATTAGTCTCAAAATATTCAACTGAATGTTTATTAAATAATAAATTCTTCAAAGACATAGAATTCGTACATTTGGCGGACTTGTAAATGTTAATGACGGCGCTAGATACGTCATCCACTATGCAATTGATTGTGACGCCAGCCTACATATAACGCAATTGATTATAACGTCATATGCTTGAGTGACAGATCGGATCTCTCCATTGATTATGAGATATGTATTTTTGGTTCGATTTCTGGGATATCTATATACAGTAAAACTTGTTTATAACTTATTCTTCTACTTGTTAGATACCTTTTGGAGCCATACGAGGAGGATTCCTTGCATCGTATGACCAACTGCGTTAAATAACGGCAATCCTTTGACACCCCACCCCACCCCACCCCACCCCCACCCAAACCATAATCATCACCACCACCATAACCACCACTACCACCAGCACCTCCACTACGACCACCACCACCACCACCACCACCTCCACCATCATCATAATCAAAATCACCATCATCATCATCATCATCATCATCATCATCAGTATTATTATCGTTATCATTAATATAACTTGCAATGAGGCGGGTTTAGTGGAATTTATGTAAATTATTTCGTTCAACATATTTTGCAGCTTTTAACATTGGAATTTATTTTCAGATTCCCAAATTGGGAGACGTGTATTGAACACACATATCGGCATTCGTGAAGTTGAAGAGTCAGTCTTTAAAGAGGGAAACCGAAAGTTTATATACGTCAGCAGAAATTGCAAAGATGTCTCTGTTTCACAATTCACCTTCTTCAAAAGGTTTCGTGTATACTCAAAAGCTGTGCTACCAGACATATGGGAGGATTATATACCAAAGTTTTATAAATTCATACCAGGTTTGTTTAGTAAAAGCAACGACGACGATGACGACGACGACGACGACGACGACGACGGCGACTACGACGATAACGACGGCGGTGGTGGTGGTCTTTCGACCTAGAGAAACACCATAGCTAATTAAAAGCACATGTATTGTGAAGGATAGTGGACATCAAGAAATATATACAAAATATATACATTTTGGTGGTGATGTCAGTCTTCCGGTCGTTCACACAGTCGGTCAGATGGTCTGTCAGTCAGTCGGTTGGTCAGT
Source organism: Chaetoderma sp. LZ-2023a (assembly GCA_034401795.1). Lineage (NCBI taxonomy): Eukaryota > Metazoa > Mollusca > Caudofoveata > Chaetodermatida > Chaetodermatidae > Chaetoderma > Chaetoderma sp. LZ-2023a. Next base: position 145,738,380 of record CM067372.1, read on the forward strand.
CAGTTCGTCGGTTGGTCTGTTTGTCTGTCGGCAGTCAGCCAGCCAGTCGGTCGACTCTTTGATGTTTCTGATAAATCTGACAAATGTCGCAGCTATAATGCATTACACTTATTCTATTTAGATTCAATTATTGCTATAGCATTTTAAAGAGGAGACCAGTGCCTTGTGTGTAGTACAGACATATCACATCTAGTTCTTCTTTAGATTAGATCGGGAAGGCCTAGTCTGTCTAGTCTATCATCAAATAATAGTGTGACAATGTCTCTGGCAGCTTAGGCATCCTTCTTTTGACACCTTCGAACAGTTTTGAATTCTTCATATATTTGAGCGACCAGACTGAATTTCAGTAGTCTACGAGCGCAGTACAAGTGCGGTGAAAATCGTCTTTAGAGAATCGTCATTTAAGTATTTATATAATCGAGATCGGAGCCCCAGGGTCCTATTTATCTTGTTACACTAGCTGTACTAAGAACATATCTTCATTATCTCCTCATAACCCAGCTTGTAGACCTGAAGATAAGCTGCCTTGTGTTGGGCCAACTAAAGTTGTCGTTCTCTTTCGGGTGAAAATAAGAGTATAATATGAGTATTCACTTTAGAGTAATTTGCAAATATCTCTGATTAGATTCTCCCATGTTTATGTTTTCAAGTAAATGCTGATTTGGTACTGTAGCAAAATGCCGATAAACTCACTCAACTGGGACACCATATATCTTCATGTGCTCATTTTTCTAATATACACTTTTTGCCAGACTAACAGGACATCTTTCGTATTGTTCCTCTTCCCTTCTTAAGAAAGGGATGCTAATCTCATCTCAAATTTTGTATTTTACCGATAGCTTATGGTTTATAGATTCCATATTATTCATACCCTGTCACATTTTCTTATATATATCATAATTATCAGCTTTGTAATATCGCGTAGATGTTGTACAGTGTGATCGCCCCCATCATTTGTCTCCTCAAGCGATAGCGTGTGATGCCATGTAGATACCAATGCATTTCATTCTTTATTATTTTAATACTCACCCCCCTGAATATTTTGAAACTAATTTGATTGGATGTTGTTGCTGCCTGGGGCAGCAACAACTTCCAGTCAAATTAGTTTCAAAATATTCAACCGCTTACATGTATTGTTGCTTTTATACCACATTGCCAAACTATAGCTGGCACCTCTACGACTGTGGGTATATACCTAGGCAGGCGCGCTAGGTATTTTCTGATTGGTTGAAAGGTAAATCATGGCAGCCATCATAGGGCGTAGAAATGTATCAACATTTAGTTACGAAAGCCCGAATATCTTTCTTTAGCGCATGATAAAAAACTTAAAATTACCTGCATAGTTTATGAGTGGCGTATTAGATCACCTGAATAGCTATCGAGAGATGAAGCTAGTTATCATTTAAGGAATGGTTACAGCTGTATTCCATGCCATAGGGCAAACAAACATCCATCACGCAATTTATTGACAACACTTTGTTACAGTGCCCATTCCGTTGGCAAATTCTGGCAAATTTAAAGGGTGAAACCGAGCAGTTCCTCATGGCCTTCTGTAAGCTTCAATACCAATGTTGATTCCGCCAAGACTCGTTTGAATATGATCTAACTCAGATATTGGCATGAAACACATTTTCGAGGTCGTCACGTCGTCACTTCCCTTACGCTTGCTTCGTGTGGCGGTAAAGGCGGCGTTGAGAATTTGGTGTTAGCTTGTTAGCAAGTTTACCTGCATGTCTCCTTGGCTGATTCACGGAAAATGTGGGTGGAGCTTGGCTAGAAAGTGGCGGGGCATAGCCAAACAGGAATCCAACCATTGACGGTAGAACTTTAACAAGAATAACATCTTAAATCACTTCCGTAGTTTGGCCTCATTAGCTAGTCGTGTTCATTTAACCATTAGCACTCTGATGTAAAAATATTAAAATTTTTAATTAAATTATAAGATGAACTGGTGTGCTCATTTTGCAACAAAATTGTTGAAAAATGTACACCAATTTCATTGATATTGACACAACAAAAGATATAATATTGGCATCAGAGTGGTAAGGGTTAAACACTGATTTATATCTTTTTTCAGACGGCCTATCTAGCAACGATCTCGCCATACTACTAAGTTATGTGGGAATGAACAGCGAATATACAACTCAGAACGGCGACGTCTTACAGTTACAGGACACATCTACAGAATCTCAGTTTTCCGAAATACAAACTCCAATGACACCATCAAGATGTACTTGGGTTAACCACGTCCGCAGTTGGGAGAACTATGCCGCGAGCAATCCGAATGTAACGATTCTTTTCTTGTCATTTGAGGGGATTGTACGGTTCATCTATTCCAAATCCTTATCCATTTAAAAAAAAAAAATTTGAAAAAGATAAGTAGCTAATTATTTCTTGGAGCATCTTGAGTTGTATGCGAAGAAATTTTACAGGAAACTTATTTCTACATGACTACTGACTATGACGTTTAACAGAGGGATTCAGTTTTTATCTATGCCCCGCCTATTTCTAGCTAATATCCGCCAACATTTCACGTCGACTTTTATATGCTTTGAATCACGAATTTTCAGAATCCAAATTTCAAAGTAACTATACGGGTAATTTGTTGAATATTTTGAAACTGATTTGACCGGGTGCAATTGGTGGCTATGGTAGCGCCAGTGCCCAGTCAAATTAGTTTCAAAATATCTAACAAATTGTTTATTAAATAGTTAATCTATCAAAGGTATACAATTCGAAGACTTGAGAGACTTTCAAATCTTCATGACCACGCTAGATACGTCATGCATTACGCATATGGATTGTGACGTCAGCTACATGTGACGTGATGGCCTTTTCCAGTCTTAGCTATTCCCCGCCCATCTCTAGTTAAGTTCCACCCACACTTCCCCGTGTTGGTATTGACTGATCACCGAATTCCCTAAAATTATACAGGCAAGCTGTTGAATATTTTGTAACTAATTTGAATTTGTGCTGTTGCTGCCCATGACGCCATTCATTATGATGCAATTCTACACGTCGCATAGTTGATTATGACGTCGTAGGATGGATTGATAAAGTGGAACGTTTTATTGATCATAACGTAGTATACGTGAGTAACAGATGAACTCTATCCATACACCCCTCCCCGTACTGGTTTATAGAGATGCAACTATCCTTCCAGATTAATGGTAGGATGGCATGACTTCTATGACCTAGTGCTTCTAAAGCAAGTTATCGCACTACGTGTCAAAATACGTTTCCTTTATATTTAGGTCTACTCCTTCCATGTCATATGTCTTGCTCATAAGATTGGAATTATCTTATACATAATGAAGCATATATGCAAAACAATTAATAAATAAGTTAACATAATCCAAAACAGAAATATGTTAGCTAGTAAATAATGTTCTGTTGATTATTTTGAACATAATTGGATTAGAAGACATTGCTGCTTCAGCAATGTTTTCTAATCCAATTGTGTTCAAAAATATTTAACGTTAATTTTGTTTCGCAATCACGTACGTTCTTTCTGAGCTGTACTCTAATGGGAATTATATGCAAAACAGCTCAAAATCAAATTCATTTTAAAATATCAAACATTACAATTTCCTATAGGCCTATTATTGTAAATGAGTTGCCAATGTCTAGTCATTAGTTTACGGAGCGTTAACCCAATACATGCACATGGAATAGAACTACGGCACCCTTTGTCAAGATAGAGATCAGGTCAGAAATGACTTAACATGTTTCCTAAGCAAAAACAGAAACATGTTAGTTAGTACAAAGTTGAACACGTATGTATGAAATGTTTGGCTGAGTACATTAGACATTAGACCTAACCCCTTAGTCCGTGGGCTAGAGGGGCCCACCTGGATACGCACGCCACCCTAACCCCCTCAACTAATTGACGAAACTATATTTTTCTAACAGCTTTCGAAAAAGAATAGCCATTGTGTCTGTTAATTCTGGGTCAGATTCCAAAGCTTGTATCTCTGACATCAACACTGTGTTGCCATCAGCAGATGTTAATTTGTAAGCCTTGCCCTCACAAATAGTAATATCCATCTTATTAAGTTGTTTTGAACTAAATATATATCGTCCCCAGACTTTCAGGATCAGTTGCACTGGCTGCTGTTTGTTTTCGTTATTACAGAGGAACTCCTTCCAATTTTCAGGTCTCTTTGTATTTTCACCCTTGATTATACGTTTCTCTCCAGAACATATGCTTGTTCTTTTGATTGATTTGATAGACTTTTTCTTGTACATGCCCGTACTGAATATTACATTGGATTTCCCGACTCTACCAATATCAAACAATTGCTGGCTTATCTGCTTGAACGTTCCTGGCACCGCTTTCATACAATAGAAAGTGGCGTTTCCATATTTAATGTTCAGTGTTTTGTGGTCAGATGGTGCGTCTGAATTTGATATTTTCTTAGTTAAGTAGTGAAACCCTTTACTTTTGTCTGTTTTCAACAGGTACCATTCAGACGTGCCAATTGATGATGGTACCGGCATAAGTGGATAATGCACAATAACTGGAAGGCAATATTTCTTTGTTTTCTGTGTTCTATTTCACGATTCTTTGAAGTTTTCACAAGAGCTCTCCTCCTCATATCAGAAAACGTTTTCAATATTTGCTTTATTATTGGTTCAAATAAATCTGTATTCCTTTCAATCTCTATGTTATAAAAGTCTCTTTGGCCAGTTTCCCAATTGACTCAGCAACCATGATATCAGTTTGGATGTGGGTAGGTGCAGGAGCACCAGCCTCAATACGGAACAGCTTATCATAATAATCGAGACTGAAAGGATTCATAAAGCTTTCTACGGACTCCATTACATTTACAGTGGCTGCCTCACTATCTTGCTCGTTCATATGCCGTCTTTTCCCAGCGTCGATGTGCATCATAGTTATTCAAGATGCCAGATACGCCAGCTGAGCTTCCTCCTGCTCCTGCATGCGATTTTGCATGCTTCATAAATGCATCCTCTATTGTTTTGTAATCCGCACACATTTCCAGGTACAAAGGAGCTTGTAAAACTTATGGTACCTAGCTTAATCAACTCCGTTGCTTCAGGGTGTGATTCTTCTATGTTTGCCAAGAAAACAGAAAAGTAGGTAATATACCTTGCATAATTCTACCCATCAAGACTAAAGAACAGGTCAGCCATTCGATTGAGACATGTTCCCTAAAGATAGTAATTGTCTGTCTTAACTACATTTAGGAGAGACAAGAGCAACCAAACATGGTCCATGTAAGATAACCAAAACTGGGCAGTCATTGCTAACTCGCAGTCGCAAGTCTGAGTAGTCATTTAGATATGAATGAAATGCTGTATCATTCGACAATACTTCGAAGTTCTCTTTGGTTCTTACATCCAATAATGTGGTTACTGTTGCAAATGAATTTTGTGCCAAATTCTCTAATAATCCATCGGACCCTTTTGTAGAATGGTATTAGTAGAGTAGCAATTGTTCAAAACCTTCAGCGATTGCTTTGTGGCAGTAGATTGCCCGACTATAATTCTTACCAGACACCTTTAATAGATTCGGTAGACATCAGGCCAGATTCTAGTATAATCTCTGTGAATCCAGATCCACTCATCCTCTTTCCGATATGATTTTCATATAGGCGCATGCCAAATGAAAAGTACCAATCATAACTATGTGATCCTTGTAGTAGTCTTGACTTTTCCATAGGATAAGCTTTCATACACACGCCTAGATCAAAGGTCGTTATGGCATATTTCTGCCCAACATCTTCCGATGCCTTTTTGGACATTCTTAGACACTCGTTTACAGTGGCATATTCTGTTATTTATCAAATGCTTTCTAATTACATCTTACTTCTTTGATTTTTTACTTCTAATGCCGTATTTGTTGCTTGATTTGCATATAAAATCCATCTATACATAAAGCTACTCTACGCAATTTCGATTCGATGATATGCTCATCTCAAGTTTAATTTACAATGATTGCATTTTTCATCGATTCTCACAAATTAGCTATGCTGTCAGTTGTTATAATAACAATAATCTATTAAATGAGTAAAGTTTTACTCATTATATTTATGAACTGATTTGCATGTAAACCATATGCCATCGTAGACGATACTATAAGCAGCATTTAGAGTGGTCGACCTCCAACCTACAACGATTCTATCAAAAGATATGTCAGTTTTTAATATCCCTACCCCTTAATTTGGTCTGCTTCACTGTGGGTATTAACTCCAATATAACCCATCAAAAATCATATTGAGTCCCAGTTTATCACATGTTAACATACATAATCTTAAAGAGGACATCGAAAGCTGTTGGAAAAATATAGTTTCGTCAATTAGTGTGGGGTGGTGGGTAGAGAGTATCCAGGTGGGCCCCTCCAGCCCACGGACTACGTCTTGTGTCAACAGCGCATTAAAGCGTTCAAAATACTATTTATTACAATTACCCATTTAATTGCCAATACTTTTCAAGGAAATTTACAAAACATTTATTTCTGTTATCCTTCAAATGGACATTCATCAAAAGGTCAAGAAAATTCAAATTTCCTCTTAGCCAGTGTCTAATTGCATACCAAAAAGAGTATTTCTTGAAAATTTACCACTGGAATGACTGGCTCGGTTACCGAGCTAGTCATTCCAGTGGTCAATTTTTAAAAATGTGCTGCTCCTTTAGCCTGAAAATGGACATTTCTCAAGATCAATGCAGAGGTAGTTTTTTTAAACCAACTTGACCATTAAAGGGTTAAGTTGACCGAGGGCAGCAATGGCTTTTGCTATGTGTTACGTGATTTGTAATCTAGGATACTATTAATCATACATATCGTTCACATTTCAGCACCCGGCAGAAAACATCAGTAAGATAGCCACGTTTCTTTCCCTTCCTCTCTCAGACGAACTCCTAGAAGGAATAATGGCGGTATGTAAATTTGACAATATGAAGAATGCGCCAATGACTGCAGGAATGACGGAGTTGTGGGCAAAAGGAACTGATAAAACCTTCTATAGAAAAGGTATGTTCTACGTGAATTGTGTTTTAAACAAAATCTCTGAAAAAACTGTTAGTTAAAGCAGCAATCGCTGAAAGAGCTTTGCATTTAACACATGGAATCATTTCCATAAGACGCTTCCATTGGTTCAATACTATCATTTTACCATCAATTCTTATATAAACAACTACTTAATATCTTAAAAGATGCACATTATAAATTCCACAAATATTACAAATGTGACGGTCGACTTTATCTCCCATTCGCAGAGAAATCAGAATATTTGATGAGTAGTGGTCACCTGCAATTCATTGCCGGTCTTGTATAAACAAACAGTATTACGCAACTTATTTGTTTGATGTCGTAATTCTGCGTGATTTCTGTCCTCAAAGTGTGTTGATCTTTGATGTTTTCGATCGCCGATCGCCGTGGCGCTGCTAGTATTTTTTTGTGGCCGGATGAGGGTCGGAATTTGTGTCAGCTATGTAGTGGTCTTGAGGCATGTCTATTTGCGGGTCAAGAGAAGAGTATTTTTGAATATTTGCCACTGGGATGACTGTCTCGGTAACTGGCTCGGTAACAGAGCCAGCTATTCCAATGGTAAATTTTCAAAAATACTCTTCTCTTGACCTTCAAATGGGCACTGGCTAACCAAAAGCTTAAATTTTCTTTAACGTTACACTTTTGATGGTCAAGCCGGCCAAAATTCAAGTGGTAAATTAGTTAAAATAGTTTTCTAAAATTAAAATTACTTGAATAATGTTGAGAATTAAAACGATTAATTGATATAAGTACTATTTTGAGCGCTTTGAGGCGCTGGTGACACAAATGGGGTTAAATTACAATAAATGTATCGAAAATTTCCAAATTTATTTATATCTCGGTCTCGGAGGTAATGCCTCCTTAATGTTTTGAACGACGAGCTCCCAGGATCTCAATTTGGATATCAAGACAAGAATACACGCAACAAAGCAAAGCATTATTGTGAAGGTATTTTGACCGGAAGGTGGTATTGTTGCAAATATCACGAACTCAGTCAAATTAGTTTCAATCTATTCAATATGAATTTTTATTCATTGAAATGCAAATGGACCTTTCAACCTTTAGCTATGCTCCGTCTATCTCCATCTAAGCTCCACCCACGCCTCGTCCATGCTGTCATCGATCGATCTCTGAACTCCCTACCTATTAATTTCCAGAAAACTATGCAGGTAAGCTGTTAAATATTTTGAAGCTTATTTGACTGGACGCTGCTGCTGCATATGGCAGCAACTGCGGCCAGTCAAATTAGTTTCAAAATATTCAACAGAATGTTTATTAAATAGTGAAGACATACAATTCGTATAACGTGTCGGCCTATTAAGCGTTATAGACGGACTATTTCGAATCATTCACGGCGTCATGATTATGACGTCAGCATACACGTCACTTAGTTGATTATGACGCCATATGATGAATGGATAAACTGGAAATGGCAATTCATATTTGGTCTATATTTTGCAGAGCTAATAAGGCTTTCGATAGATATAGAATAAGTAGATCGTGAAAACCCGTATAGAGCAGTCATTCAGAGTCGTAATCTCAACATAGCAAAACTCGGGTATACGAGAATTCGATATTTGCAAAATGCTATAAATTTATGCTGGATTAATAATAATAATAATAATAATAATAATATGTATGATTCATAATGGACTCGAGATCAAAAACGCCGTTGACAAAAAGACTTCGTTTATACAACGCAACCTGCGTATCCTTAATGATGTATAACTGTAAATGCTGGGCAGCTCCAAAGGCATCTCTAGACACGCTTCATGCCTTCCACCGAAAACACCTCCGCACCACCACGGCACAATTTCGAACGACACGCTATGCAGGATTTGTAATACATGACCGCTGTCTGTAAAAGTCGCCCAGCAAAGATGGTCCATATTTGGCCATGTGCTAAGGGTGCCAGAAGATACACCAGCGCAGAGAGCCTTGGAATCCGCCCTAATGGGAGCCGGTAAATATACGGCCAAGGGAGGACGTCATTCCATATCTGAGGACGTCATTTCATATATCTGTTGGGCCTGCTGCGAGGTGACCTGAAGAAAACAGAACTCAGTGCACTCAGATCAAGAATGGACCTGGGGAAGCTAAAGAGGAGGACAATGCTCACTGGTAAAAAGCTAAGAAGCGGCAGACTACAGTAATCACGCGTCATACATTATTCATAATTTTGTTAAATAATCAGATTAAAATTGTTTTATTCATAATACATGTTGTCATTGAATTTAAGATTATACTCTCATAAATATACACCTGTGCAAAAGTTAAGCACCAGCAAAAACAATAGAACGTAGAAACATGATGGTACAACTAGGCTGCCATACTTTTTGTCCCCGCGTTAGCTGACATAATTCCAAGTACGAAATGCACATGCATGCATGACTTCACGCCGCTTGATGTCCGTGCGTGGCGGGAAACATCACACGTGTTCAGTTATGTAAAAGTCCAGTTTGAGGTGTAGAACATTACATACAGATTTAGGCGACAAGATTAGGAATTTTGTGTTCATGACCGTGGTTTATTTGTACAGAGAGAATTAGCTCTTGATTGTGAACCGCTATGGCAAGACGAAGGTTAAGTGATCGTGTGAAATGGCAAATCATAGGCATGCATACCACTGGTATGTCATGCAGAGAGATTGGCAGACAGCTGAACATTAACCATACTGTAATCAGTCGTTTGATTGCAAAACATGGGCAAACTAACGAGGTGAAGGACAGGCCTAGATCTGGAAGACCGAAGAAGACTACTGCCCGTGATGATCGAGCCCTAGTACGCCTTGTTAGGAGATCTCCATTCACCAACAGCAGAGTGCTCAGCCAGCAATGGGAAACGCGCAATAGAGTGTCAATGTCTACCGTCAAAAGGAGACTGTATGCTGCTGGCATGAAAGCTAGGAGACCTGTCAGACGTCCTCTCCTCACTGCACACCACAAAGAGGAGCGTCTGAGGTGGTGCAACGAAACAAGACACTGGAACATGAGATCCTGGAGACGGGTACACTGGTCCGATGAAAGTCGGTTCCTGCTTCATGCCACAGATGGTCGAACTCGTGTATGGAGGTCCAGACGCACGGCGTACGACCAACGTAACATCATGGAAGAAGTTCCATTTGGTGGAGGTTCCGTTATGATATGGGGGTTCATCTCATTTGATTGTAAGCTGGATCTGTTGACTGTACCTGGAACACTAAATGGACAAAGATATCAAGATTCCATACTGGATAGATTTGTGGTCCCTCATTTTGTAAATCATGCACCTGGAACCCACCCTATATTCATGGATGACAACGCCCGACCACATCGTGCTAGAGCTGTGCATGAATACCTCCGCCAGAATGCCATCGAAACCCTACCATGGCCAGCAAGGAGCCCTGACATGAACCCTATTGAGCATATCTGGGACATTCTGGGAAACATGGTGAGAAGGAGGGATCCTCCTGTGCAGAACCTACAGGAATTAACAGACGCACTCCATCTCGAATGGCAACGAATACCACAATGGCGTATCAGTCGGTTGGTGACCAGCATGAGACGTCCTGTCCAGGCCGTCATCCAGGCACAAGGTGGATATACCCGGTATTAATAATGACAGTCTCAAACTCGTGCACAGATGTTAAACTTCGTTTTCAGACACCATTAATGACAATCTAGCCACGTGTGTCAACTGTAGGGCAATAGTTGTCAGTTGTGTCAACGTAACCATATTCAGGTCTCGTTTTCAAGTTCAAACAAAAACATACAGTGTTTCCCCACCATCATAATCAGCATTCCTCTAGTTGCATTATTACCTCTTGCACTAAGATGGATGGGTACATAAATGTTTATGCTATTGCTTTCTTCATAGCACATGAATATACCCTCGCATGTGCGTAAAAATAAGGTGGTGCTTAACTTTTGCACAGGTGTATATATAGAAATGTTCTTTTCTTTCACTATCCGGTTAACAGACGTGACAATTTTATGTAACGAGAGACCGGCCGTTTCTAGCAATGGACATTTCTACGTTTATCCATCTATCATAAGACGTCATATGACGTCATAATCAACTACGTGACGTGTAGGATGATGTCATAATCATGACGTCATGAATGACTCGATATATTCCGTCTTTAGCGCTTAATAGTACGACACGTTATACGAATTGTATGGCTTTACTATTTAATAAATATTATGTTGAATATTTTGAAACTAATTTGACTAGACACTGTTGCTGCCATAGGCAGCAACAGCGCCCAGTCAAAATTAGTTTCACAATATTTAACAGCTTACCATTTACAGTTGTCTGGAAATTGATAGTCATGGAGTTCAGAGATCGATCGACCCCTACACGGACAAGGTGTGGGTGGAGCTTAGATAGAGATGTGCGGGGCATAGCTAAAACTGTAAAGGTCCATGGAATTCCCCGCACATTTAAGAAATGACATAATTTCCTTCTTTTCCAGGTAAAATTGGCGATTGGAAAAATTGGTACACAGTTGCGCAGAACAAGCTCGCAGATGAGTTTCTAGCTAAATAGATGAAGGGCTAAAAAATCCTACCTATCTACGAGTGATGGATGCGTGCTTCCCGTCCAGGGTGACACCCCCAAAGTGCTCTATATTTTCTCACGACACACATTTCACCCCCTTTTTTACCCTGCAATCCTACATTCTCGATTTCAAAGTAATCAAAGATCAGACTAGCAAGATCCCGACTAGTTTGCGTGCCAAGTTCAAGTTCACTTTATTACACCCAGGCCATGTATAGGCATATGATGTATTACAGTTGATACTATATTTTATGACCGTAGATTTTATGTACATAATTATATTCAATATAGATTTATCGACAAAATGCGATTCGTACACTCGAAAGCACAAGGAGAAAGGTCGAAATAATCAACAGCTATTAGATTGTGACTCAAATTGTACACTTGAAAATGGCAAAGGGGAGGTAACTGGAGACATTTTTCAGCCAAATTAGTTTCGAAATATTCGGAAGTCATTAAATTTCTAATTTATAAAGAGGTAAAATTCGTAAAAGACATAAAGAAAAACTCAATTGTAAATATTCACAAGTCAAATTGGTTTCAGAACACCAAATAGTCATTAAATTGATCTATCAATAATATACAATTCATGCACAGGAAGGTGGTATAAGGAGCATTAAGCATTCTCTCCAGTTAATGGTGAGAGGGCGGCAAGGGGCACTGTCGTATCCATATATCGTGTGCCATTTTACTGGACGTTTTACTGGCATAGCTGCATAATGTTCATGTCAATCTAGAATGCACTCGTGGGAGATGCTGAGTCACGCCTTTGCGTCCTGGCTTGACAATGCACTTAGTAAACCCTGTAACTTAGATAGGAGATCAGATCGGTTGACTTCAAACGCAAAGCAATCATAAACTGTCCCAATATGAAGGCGTGTGCAAAATGTGGTGATTCTACCGTCTTGCATTTCTGTGACACGGTCAGAAAGGTGTATTTCAGTATGCACTTTGTGACCCAATTTCTTAGATATTTGATGCTTTGTCACGAAACTCATAGATCTCCTAGCCGCCTATTATATAAATGGCTGTGCGAAAGTTGTAAATTCTAGCTACTTGCTGACTAAATGTGTATTTATGGATTCACCTTGTAAGCCCGTGACCTAGATATTTGAACTTTTGGCATGAAACTAGTTTGATTTTAAGCAACGTCATAATCAGCTCCGCGGCTTGTAGGATGACGTTATAATCAGTACGTAATAAATGATTCTATTAGGCGTGTTTTTAACTCTTAATAGTCCGACATGGTGTACGAATTGTGTGTCTCTACTACTTAATAAAAATGCTGTTGATTATTTTGAAACTAATTTTACCATAGGCAGCAACATCACCCAGTCAAATTAGTTTCCGAAAATTCAACAGGTTACCTGTATAGTTTTCTGGAAATTGATAGTCATGGAGTTCAGAGATCGATCGATCCCAACGCAGAGCGATGTATTGGTGGAGCTTAGCTAGCGATGTGCAGTCCATTGATGATTCTCCCTTATTGCAATGCAAATTTATTGACCAATATGTGTATTCCGGTATGCACCAAGTCACCCCGTGACCTAGATTTTTTACCTTTGACCGCAAACACAATTTTTTTCGAGCCGCTTATAATATGAATCTATGTGCCAAATTCGGTTATTCTACCTCATAGGATTCCGGCGACATGCCTCGGATAACCAGGCAAACAGATGGACGAGCAGACAGACGGCGCCAACCGCAATACTCACGCAGGCCTTCGACGGAGTGAATAAATAGTTGCGGCCACTATAACATACCAATTGTTAGTTCATAATGTGTTTTTTTTAAATTTGATTTGTTTAAACATATTTTTTTGTAACATATTATGTGTTCAATGGAATTGGGCACAAGTTCTGTCAACTTAGGTACTACACCCTCTTCATAAAAGATCAAATTTGATCTGTAGCGTTAACATATTTAAGGAGCTATTATTGTGGTTGAAGTTCTATCATTACGGTAGCTAAGGGATGTTTATCAAACAATCATTCCTGGGAATACCAAGAATAAACGGCTCAAATTCTAACGATGCCATGCCCATCCCTAGCTAAGCTCCTCCCACTATTTTACACGTGTTTGAATCGATTCATATATTCGAAACTTGACTTCCCACAATCCTATTTAAAGGTAACTATACAGGTAAGCTGTTGAAAATTTGGAAACTAATTTGACTGGGGGCTGTAGCTTATAACAAAATGTTTATTAAATAGTAAATCCCTGAAAAGACATACAATACGCACACTTGACGGACTTTCCAATGTTAATGACGGAGCTAGATACGTCATACATTATGCTTTTTGATTGTGACGTCGACACGTCACGTAATTGATTATGCCGTCATATAATTGAGTGACAGATCGGATCTCTCCATTGACATCCCGCCTATTTGATAACCTTGACTGTAAACTGTTTGAAGCCACAAGGGCAACTGAACTCATCGGAACCCCAAGTCCAACCACCAACCGAAGCGTGGTCAAGATCCCTTCAGTAGAATCATGTTTAATCGGTTATGTAATACAAGTATCAAGACAAAAACGCGGTGTCAATGGAGGATTCCCGCTTCTCAGTCAATCACATGATGTCTTAATCGACTACGTCACGGGCAGTAAGAGGTCATAATCAATTACGTCATGAATAACGTAGCTAGGTTTATCACGAACGCATAAATGATGACGGACTAAGCGTTGTTGCACGAATTGTATGTCTTTACTATTTAATAAACACTCTGCTGAATATTTTGAAACTAATTTCACTGGGCACTATTGCTGCCATAGTTTTCTAGAAATTTATAGTCAGGGAGTTCAGGGGTCCATCGATCCCACCACGGATGAAGCCTGGGTGGAACATAGCTAAAGATGGGCGGGGCATAGTTAAAGATGTGCGGGGCATAGCTAAACTGGCTTCCCCCATTATCACGCAAATACCGTTTTATTGGTATTATAAATTTGCATATTACATTAAAATATCATTTATATATAGTACTTCTAATTTATTTCTGTTTCACAATATCTGAATGTTATTTATGTGTGGATATGATAAGTGATTTCTCAGTTCTCCATCTGTAATCTATCAATATGTATTATATTATTGCTAAAATATAGCCGTAATTGACCTTTGCAGCGTTAGCTACTCCCCGCCCATCTCTAGCTAAGCGTCACCCACACCTCCCTCACTCGTGTTAGGATCGATCGATCCCCGAACTCCATTACTATCAATTTCCATAAAACTATACAGGTAAGATGTTAAATATTTTGAAACTATTTTGCCTGGGCGCTGTTGCTGCCTATGGCAGCAACAGCGCCCAGTCAAATTAGTTTCAAAATATTCAACAGATTGTTTATTAAATGGTAAAGACATACAATTCGTTCAACGTGTCGGACTATTAATCGGTAAAGATGGACTGTATCGAGGCATTCATGACGTCATGATTATGACGTGTTCACACACGTCATTTAGTCGATTATGTTGTCATATAACGTCATATAATGGATGGATAAACGTGGAAAGGGCCATTACAATAGGCATTATGATATTAACGTTATTGAATCACTGGATAAATATAATAATTATATTAATTGACTTTAAATTATATATAAACATAGATGCATCAACTATGTCATACTAATTTATTAACTTACTAAAACATATAGACTATAAGAGTAATTAATTAAAAAACATATCATTAAATAATTAAACAAAAAGTAAATAAAACGAAGGTACCATCTATATATATGTATATAGCCTCCTCTTGATTGGCTGCTTATAAAACTATCAGTTATATTTCAGGTACTGCAAGGATTGCAGGTGTCCAACAATAAAACCGGATGTGGCTAGATCATGTCGATAAACTAGTAATCATTTAACCCTTGATTTTTTTTCACGAAAATTTAAATTTTCTCGCAGAAAATATCCATTTGCAGACCAAGAGAAGACTATTTTTTGAAAACTTACTACTAGAATGACTGGCTCGATTACCCAGCCAGTCATTCCAGTGGTAAACTTTCAAAAATAGTCTTCTCTTGGTCTGCAAATGGACATTTCTGAAGACCACTGCAGAAGTCGGTTTTGGCTTATATGAGTGTTAAAAGGTTAACAACTGAATATCTTACATTGTCTCATAGCACAATAGATGAGTCCAGTGTATCGATCAATCATATGATGTCACAATTAACAACATTACATGTAAGTTGACGCCATACTCAATTACGTCACGAATGCCTCTTCCTAACCAACTGCTATCTTATGTTTCGTTTCTCGAGAATTTCAATTGTTAAGAGAATGGCATACATGGGACTTTGAAATGTTATTCATTCAACAGGTTATAGCTAATGGACGTCACCAGTTTATCCGCCAATCATGACGTCATAATCAAGTACGTGACGTGTAGGATGACGTCATTATCGATGACGTCATGAATGACGTGGATAGGTTCGTCAGGAACGCTTAATTGATGACATATTAAGCGTAGTTGTACAAATATTACCGTAGAAACCATTGACATGGAGTTGATATTTACATGTGGAAGATGTGGTCTTTTATTTACAAGTCACATGCCACAGGAAATGACTTTTCTGAATAATGATACGGTTTACCTTTCTCTCTGCAGCGCTGCTTTAACGTAATGGCTCAATCTATGTGAGTCACAAAACGTTGGTCAATCTCCTTCGCTCCTTGCCTCTCTCCTCCTAGATTATAAATGGGTAACCAGTGTACAAACTGGAGAATTTATCTATAAGTATTTTTTTTATGTGTGACATTCTAAAACCATAGCGATAATACGAATCCCGGAAATTTTCTGGATCTTTAAATAACAATAAATGGGTCAAATGGTGACAAAGGTCGTTGTCAGCAAATATTCATGTTGTACGTAAAAATGTATTTATTATTAAGCTATTAATCAGTAGTAACAACTATAATTGGGATTAGATACATATACAAAAGTAATGTGGGTGCTTAATTAGAATATGAGAATCACTTGCCAATCATGTCAGCTCCTCAAAGTCAGAAACTAAAATATACAAATTTGTAGATAATATAACTTATATAATCAGTATCTCTCGTAAACAATACTGCCACAGTATGTGCGAATTACAAAACGGAGGCTGTAAGATTTCCTTCCATCGTAAAAATTTGCAGTAGACAAAAAAACATTTTCAAAAACTCATTAAGGAATCTTTTTGTCAAGACCGTCACAACCCATGAATATACTCTTACCACTCTGGTGTCAAAATTTTAAATTTTCAAATTAAATTAAAAAATGAACTGGTGTTTATTTTTCAATAAATTTGGTGGGCGATGGTGCTGTCGTAGACAGCAACATCTTCCACCAAAATTGTTGATAAATGTACACCAGTTTCTTCGATATTGACACAGTAAAAGATAGAATATTGACATCAGAGTGGTAAGGGTTAATATATGTGACAGTCAATCCAATAGTGAGTTATCGTCCCTGTCATAGCTCTCCAGTAACACTATCTTGCATCAGAGTAAAAAATACAACGGTATAACCATATAAGCGAAATTTGATATCTGAATCGTGTTATTTTGAAGAGTATATTAATTAGTTTTAACAAATGTTCCTATAATAAATTTAAATATTTAGAATGACAGCCTATTTTGATAAGCATATCAACATTACATCCACTGAGAAAAACAAAATGACAGCATCGATAAACACATACTGTCAAGACCATCACAGTCAAAACCATCGCGTTCCTTATTTGTAAATCATGAAAATGTGCACATTTCTTTACATCAGAGATGCCTTATGATGTTATGTGTCCTATTAAGGTATTGTGTATAATCGATAGACCTTCCTTTGCACAATATCAGTGAAATTTGCAGTTTTATGTTATTTCAGGTCAAGACTATAACATTTTGTCCAGCCCGTCACATATATCAAGACCACCAAATTGAACTTTTCATTTAGATTCATACAATTTTACCTCACAGCTAACGAGTGGATATATTATTAATTAATTGCCCTTATATATATTCTTGATAATTTTTCATCACATACATCTGCATGTTAGTTTTGATAAAATCATCACCCACCCCCACCCCAAATACCTTGCGATGGTCTTAGCAAAATCGATGGGAATTGGGGGTAGTGAGGACTTAATTTTCAGGAAATGGATTAAGATTAAGCATGGCAAGTTATAAAATCCTCCTCTCCAACCAAGACAAATGAATACAAATCCATATAATTATATATCAAAACAGTTTGAAATTTGATATTTCTTAACGACCTTTTTGGTACCCTTTCCGGAAATTGATCAATATATGGCATGCCCACAAACGATTAGATATGCTAGGCCTATATGCATCTTGGTCGTGCACAGCGTCTTGAAGTGTCGCACAAAGAGCAACTTCATCACTCAGGAGTTGGATTTATTTTGGAGCCAATCATCTGTTTAGCCAAAAGTCCATCTGCAAGCTCGTTTTGAGCGACTGTATACCAATTTTTCCAGTCAGCGACTGCACCTAAAATTTCAAAAACCTGTACCGTTCAAGTTGCATTGTTTAACCCTTAACACTCTGATGTCAATATTCTATATGTTACTGTGTCAACATCCAAGAAACCTGTGTACATTTGTCAACAATTTTGCTGGAAGATGTTGCTGTTTACGACAGCGCCATCTCCCAACAAATTTGTTCGAAAAATGTACACCAGTTTATCTTTTAATTTAGTTTGAATATTAAAAATGTTGACACCAGAGTGATAAGGGTTAAAATGGTTCAGACCGTGTACGCTAAAGGACTATATGACTAACGGATGTTAAGAGTGTCTATCAGAATAGTGATGCAAGAAACAAACGGGCCTACAGTAGATGGTTCCCTGATAACTCACGTTACTGGCCCAAAAGCTGGACATATTGGCCTGGTATTGGTCCATTATCGGCGTTATCATGTTTAGAACTACTTGAACAATAAGGTCTTCCACACAATGCATATATGCCCACCCCAACTGCCAATAAATAAACAACCTCACTGAGTTAGGGGAAGTGTGCATTCGTGCGTTTGTGCGCGTGCGCTCTCGTGACGATCTGTTCCTAGACCATTCGAAGAATCTACGATACAGATCTGACTTGGCTCATATTTTCACACTTACAAATTGTGATTATCTGGACTTCGACGAAGGCTCCATTTAATAAAATCAAAGCCATCGATATCGGCTTAATATCCTTACTCGTAGACTCATCTATGGATAGAACATCCACAACGTCTTTTAGCAGCAAACTGTAGGCAGCATATAGATAATTTTGAGCTAATTTCGATATGATACAACCTCACGCTAGACCACACAAGGCGGACCAGAGTCCATTGCTTGACCTTCAGATGAAGCAATCAGAAGATAAATACCGTAGCTGGCTTCCCGTTGTGGGTACAGTGCAGCTCATTAATAAGTTAAAAGCTTCCAAAACAGAAACATGTAACTTACAGCCCCGGATCTAGGGGTGGGTGGGGTATCACCCAAGGTACGTGCACCATCACCCCACCCCCACCCGGCCGGTGCTATCAATTGTCTTTACTTACCTGCTGGTGGCGAAGTGAGCCCATTTTCAAGAGTTAACTCCTTTGAAATTTTTAGTGCCACCCCAACCACCACCAACACCACCCTCTACCCCACCCGCCGGAAAATGACCTGGTTCCGCCCCTGACTTAGCAAGAAAGGTTATATTAAGTATTTTGAATATAATGGACCTTTCCATTTTTAGCTATGCCCTGCCCATCACTAGCTAAGCTCCACCCACACCTCGTCGTGTTAGGATTGATCGATCCCCGAGTGCTCTAACTATCAATTTCCTGAAAACCATACAGGGAAGCTGTTGAATGTTTTGTAACAAATTGACTGGGTGCCGTTGCAATAGCGCCCAGTCAAATTAGTTTCAAAATATTCAACAGAATGTACAACAGCGCATAGACCGTCTTCAAATATGCGTTCGTGACGCACTTATCGACGTCATTAATTATGATGTCATTCTACGCATCACGTAGTTGATTATGACGTCATATAATGGATACTCTGGAAAGGTGAATTGGGATGGAAGACATTGCTGGCATCCAATCCAATTATGTTCACAATATTAAACCGTACGTTTTACTTTGTTTTGGAAACATCTTAAGTTATTTTTGGCTGTCCATTACCATGACAATTTGCTCATGATTTACCAATGAGTTACGAATGAGTTACTGATATGGACATCGACAAATAAAATGCACCTACGCACCATTTGCGGGAAATGGGTTGTTCGTTCCTTGTTCCCACAGTTCCGATAGTTCTTCGGATACTGGCGCACTCTTCAAGTTGCCAATTGAAACCGCTGCCAATATGCCCTGTAGGAGCTCATCTGGGAGTGGAACGGAGAGAAATTCTGCCATTTGACGAATGCTTCCCTCGGGTTTCTAGAATAGAAAAGAAACATCATGCAGACTGTCGCCACAATTTTTAAAGAAACATATATAACACAAAATAGCTGATAGAAAAGATAGATAAAAAGGTGATGCTATTTTCGGCCAATACCATACAATAAAACCACCAAAATTTGCCACACAATACAAACTTATGATATATACATTAGTATATTTGCTGTGCCCACCCGTAGAATATCTTCAACGTAGAGGAAGAGAATGGCAGCATCCGGAGTCTTCTCAGCATACTCTTCCCATGCGCGGACGTGGAACACCCACCAGCAGGAAGCGTATGAAGTTGAGTTTACTGAAGCTGGGTCTTCTGAAGCGTGAACACAAACAAACCCTATGAATACGGACATAATATATGAATTCGATATGCCACTCAACTATATGACGTCATAATTAATTGCCTCGCGGGTAGCCTGACGTCATAATCATAATTGTCAGAGAATACCCCGCCGCGATGCTGGAATAGTCCGTCAAGTACACGAATTGATCGCGTCTTTGATAGATGTACTACTTAACAAATATTTTGTTGAATATTTTCAGACTAATTTGACTGTATACCACGCCTATTTGAAGTTAAGCACCTCCACCCTTTTCCGAGCATGTTCAAATCGAATTTATTGCTTTGAATCACGAATTCCAAGAACCTTAATTTCAAGATAACTATAGGTTAGTGAGCTATTGCAGATATGGAAACTAATTTGACTGGGAGCTCTTGAACAGTTGACAGTCGAATGAGTTTCAAAATATTCAACAGACTGTCTATTAAATTGTAAATTCATTAGAGATACAATGGACCTTTCCATTTTTAGCTATGCCCCGCCCATCACTAGCTAAGCTCCACCCACACTTCGCCATGTTGAGGTTGATCGATCCCCAAATGCCCTAGCTATCAATTTCCTGAAAACTATATAGGGAAGCTGTTGAATATATTGTGACTTATTTGACTGGGTGCTGTCAAATTAGTTTCAAAATATTCAACATAATATTTATTAAATAGTAAAAGCAAACCATATATACAATGACGCATAGACCATCTTCAAATATGCGCTCGTGACGTATTTATCGACGTCATTTATGACATCATTCATTATGATGTCATTCTAAACGTCACGCAGTTCATTATGACGTCATATGATGGGTGGATACTCTGGAAAGGTGAATTCCGGCTGTTGCTGTCGGAGCGTTGCCAATTTTGTGATGGACCTACGTCACTGGAGGAATCATGTTTTAGCTACGTCCCACCCATCTTTAGTTAAACTCCACTCACACTTCGCCGTGTTGAGATCGATCGAAACCTGAGCTCTCTGATTATTAAATTCCAGAAAACTATACAGGTAACCTGTTGAATATTTTAAAACTAATTTTACTGGGTGATGGGCAGAAACATCGCCCAGTCAAATTAGTTTCAAAATATTCAACAGCATGTTTATTAAATAGTAGAGATACAATTCGCACAAGGCTTATTAGGCGCTCGTGACGAACTTATCCACGGCATTCATGACGTAATTGATTATGAAGTCAGCCTACACCTCGCATAGATGATTATGGCGTCATATGATTGATGGATAAACTGGAATCATCCATTGACAAGGGACGTAGGGTAAATGTGTATATTATCTCGCACGTGGGTTGTATCGTTCAAAAATATGTTTGGAGAGACGTATTTGTTAAGCAAGTTATCACAAATTCGGCCATGCAAGGAGTGCTGACGTTTGCCGAACAGTATTTGCTATCGATCCCGTCATAGTATGAAAACAGGCAAATTCCAAATCTCGATAGGCAACAAAACTTAGACAAACCTGTATCTTTTCATATCTTTTAAAGTAATTTTTAAATTTGCTCAATGGTCGGTGATCAGATCGTTATTCAAGTCAAGCTAAAATAGTAAAGGGCCGGCCTGAGTAGAAGGGTGACGTTATGGCCGTTGATTCTGATTTGGCGAGAGGGGGCCACGTGAGCTGTGACGTCATCCCATTTGCATATTAGGCCACGCCCACATTACGATATATGGGCATGGATGGAGACCTAAATTTATCGATTTTGAAATGGGTTACCGCCCATGCCCATAAATATTCACGTGGACGTGATCTAATATTGAAATGAGATGATGTGACAGCTCACGTAAACCTCTCGACCAATCGGAATCTCCGCTCATATCTTTGCTGTCTTCAGAGATGTATATCTACAGGCATGTGCCAATGATTGGCAGGTCTAATGTCCCATGTCAGAGATCACCTAACACCTGTAGGTTAATCAGAATCAACAGCCATTTCATTGCCCTGCTACTGGAGATCATGTAACACATGTAAGCCAATCAGAATCGCCGCCCATCTCGTCGCCCTGGTGGTTGAGGTCACATAGCGCATCTAGGCCAATCATGGACACCCATCTGATCGGGCTGGTCAGGTCACATGATGCCATCTATGCTCGTTTCCGGGCCTAAAGACCTGTAAAACAGGTGTGACTTAATGTAGCGCTGGCAGGCAGTCCATATCGTCGCCATGGCCAGAGCACATGACACCATCTATGCTCATTATCTGGCCTAATAACTCATAAAGCCATGATGTTGCCTAAGGTGTGGGGCCCCAGCCTATTGTAGTCCATATTGCTGCAGGGAGTCCATATCATTTCCCTAGGGAGGGTCAGATTATGGGATGCCAGCTGGCTCATTGTCAGACCTTATAACCCGAGAAAAGAGGCCTGGCCTAAGGTGTGGGGATGTGGCGTAATGCAACCAATATCAGCACACTGTTAAGCGAGTCCATATCATTGCCCTGTGTTAGGTCAGATTACGGGAAGCCAGCTGTAATGTTGCCGGGCCTAATCACCTGTAAAAAGGTGTGTGTGTGGCCTAAATCCAACCCATATCGCCACACTGGTAAGTCCATATTATCGTCCTTGTTTAGGTCAGATTAGGAGATGCCAGCTTGTGCGTTGTTGAGCATAATGACCCATAAACGGGGCGCGGCATAAGGGCTAGAGGCATGGCCTAATGTAGCTAGATCTATTGCAATGAAGTGCTGAGGTATGAAACCTTTTAGAGGGTCTATGTACTGGGTATTCTGCAAAATATATAACACATTTGCCCATTGACGCGCATGACTGGAGCTGACTACGCTAAAGAAAACATGATTTAGCATGTCCAAATTTTCCCAGACTAAGTTTACCCTATCTTGGAAGCTAGTTCTTAACATGAGCAACAAGCTGTCTACTGCAAAGAAATCCCTCAAAACGCAATCCCACCCAGCACTAATAATAATAATAATAATAATAATAATAATAATAATAATAATAATAGTACTAAGTGGGCATTCACCTAGATTTCCATGAGAGTAATCCATGTAGATGTTGTAGCGTTTGCTGAAAATATGTCGTTACTCATTCGGTCAAACGTTTGCAAATTACACATTACAAACCGCTATAAACATTCAGTTCACCTCTAATAACAAGTAACCCTGTGTGAGCAGGTCTGAGGCAAAATGGCAGGTGAGCTTTTTTCAAAAACCTGAACATATATTTGCTACACGTACCTGAAACTAAATAAAAGCTTAACTTAATAACGTTCGGGGGCATTGGCTCTACATAGATCCATCAACTTTGCTGAAAATATGTTGGTTGGTCAGTCAGTGAAAAGTGTTTAAATATACCCACCACAAGCCTCCGTAAACGCTAAAACATCAAACTTGTGCGAATCTATTGTTATAGTTTTAAACTCTCGCATACAGGTTACAAATGACCGAGTAAGAAATAACATGATCTTAATAATAATAATAATAATAATAATAATAATAATAATAATAATAATAATAACAATAATAATAATAATAATAATAATAATAATAATAATAATAATAATAATAACACATTTACTGAAGTAACTGTAAATCTGCGATGACTGGGTATTAAGGTGCATTATAAGCCCTCTTCTCATATGATCATTGAACCTGTCTGATGCTGATCTGATAAAAAGTCTAAGTGTTGTCGCAGTTCAAAGATCCATAGTTGAAATTCCCATAATTTTACACAGGGTAGGGAAAACGTGATTTCTTGAAAACCGATAGCCTTGACCCTAAAGTATAAAATAATATGTCCTGCTTTTCTGTAGTAAAATCTTTACCAAGATCAAGGAAAATGCCATTACATGTCGAATAAATGAGAGATTAATGAAGTAAAGGTAAAGGGAGATTCATGCAAAAAATGTTTTTGGCATGAATTAACTCCCTTAACCTGTTGAAGATGATGAAGGCGGGTAACTTATGCCAAAGATGAAAACTGGAAAGCTTTACCCATGAAGGACCTTGACCCCAAGGGAGATATCAACATTTTCATTGGACACTTTTTAGATCACTCAGTGTTCTACAATTTGGCCAGGTTTGAAGAGAATCAGAAGACAACTATAGGAGATAACACTGTGTGGTGCTGGCGGTATCCTGCAATCCCAGAGTTCATGTTTTGCGGCTGCCGGGCTAGCTGATATCCGCCATTTCTACACCCAGCAGTTGTACCTTGGAACCTGAAACGCGAGCACCTGCTACCGGTTCCGTGGGCCAATTCAAGACCTCTGTTGGGTGAGTAACCTATTATAATGTATTAGTAGTATTACTACAAATGGTGTCAGGAAGACTTTGGGCCCTAAATTAAAAATTATTGTTAGTTATTTCTAAATTCTACTCACGATTTTGCTGTTAAAAAGGAAAGAATTCTCAGAAATATAAGGGCTGCTCTAGTCCTGCCCGAACGGCAAGTTTGACAGACTCTGGCTGCCATTTTGATTATTTTATAGTTTGTTTTTTTAATTTAATAATCACGGATGATTGATAGGCGAGTTATAGTTAAATATATATTTTTTATTTATACTATATCATGCAAATGTCAGGTATATAGATTAATATACCTTACACACATACGTCATATACGTAATAAACTCAAGATTCAATGCTATTTATTTGGGCTGTAATGAATCGAGGTCTATTTTCGTGCTAAGTTTCTATCATCTATGTCAGTATTCCATGGAATGACAACCCTATAGTTTCTGGATTGTTATTGTTAGTTGTCTTCAGTGTTATATGTAGGAAACCGCGATTCTGAGCTGCAATGTAGCCGTCGGTTTTTGGATATTTCTTTATACTTTAATTACAGTTCAATTTCGTTGTTTATTTCAGAATTATTTGAAATAAAGAAGTGATATAAATCACTGTTGTTGTTATTATTATTATTGTTATTATTATTATTATTATTATTATTATTATTATTATTATTAACTTTTTGAACATTAGAGGGTGATCTCCCTTCTAATCAACAAATATATTTAAATTGTAATATTAGGTTTACTAATTACACTGAACATTATTTGTTTTTTCTTGTTGTTATTAATTCAAAAAGTGCATTATCACATTGCTAGCTATGCTGTTAAAACACTACTCATCTTATTCCTTCTTTTCAAGTTAAATCTGAGGAGTTTTTGGCTCGCACCAAGTTTTCTGTGGATCAATCCTTTACCCACAAGGCTATTTTGTTGGGTACAAGTAGGCCTAAAGGTTTCATTTTGAAAAGGGCTGATCAAACTGTGTTTGTTGAGTATTGGTGTAAAAGTGGTGGTACTACACAAGACCTGGTAAATAATTTGCAATCGAGAATTGCCACCGCCGTTCAGAAATTTCACCGTATCATTTTCTATACCTGGGCCGGAACCTGTCACTTTAGCGAGAAACGAGGCGATTGTTTTGTCTATTTAAGTACGGCTGATGATGAACTCGCGGTAGACCGCATTTTCCAACACTATCACCGTACGATAGATATAGTAAGGTGTTACAGCCAAACGGTGAAGTTTATCGATATCCCGGAGTATTCTCTGGTCCTGTATAATGAGCAACTGCACAATTTGAATCCCTGTTCCTTCAAAGACCAAGAGCTACAACTGCATGACCAACACTCTCTTCTCAATGATAGAATTGAGAAAATTAATGCAGATATTGGTGTACACACCATCAAATGCAGTGTAGAGTTAATACTCCATAAAAAGTCTAGTGCACGTAAACGCATCTGATATCATTATACTTTCAAGTTTCTGAAGGATGGTTTGCATGCCGGTACGCTACTGAATCTGGTCTGGCTTCGGAAGATTCATTTAGACGTCCTCCGGAGTTGCTACACCATCACTACTCAGTGAGTTATGTTTTTCAGTAAGCATATGCTCACAACTTAGTTCAGTAAGTGATATTACTTTTTTAGCGATTATTAATTTTGCTTCCCTGGTATAAATCAGCAGGTGACCCATAATGCCGAAACCTTTGTGTATTAACACTGCAACCATGGAGGAACTTAGTGCACTCCATAATAGGGAGGTAGGTACCCCTAGAGAGCCTAAGAGGGAGTCGAGATCAGTTTTTCACCATGACACATGACGTCATCACCAGTTCGTAGAACCTACTTGGATGGCTCTTCGTACAATGACACTAGAATGTCATCACCTGGTCGTAGAAGCTACTCTGCTGTTCCTCCTCCACCTGAAATGTCAACTTTTGAAACCATTTTTCATACAGTTTGAGCATACTGCTTCAAGGTACCGTTGGTCTGATACGTATAAATTAGACATGCTCATCTCAGCTTTAAGGGACAAGGCCTTAAAGTTTTACTGCATCTGTTCTGTGCAAATCCAGAATGATTACTTCAGTTTATGTGACAAATTAAAGTTGCGATTTGGGAAGAAATATCTGCCCCACATCATCAGGAAAAAAATGCAAGACATTCGACAAGAGAGTAACTCTTTAGAAGAATTTGCAGATACCATTCAGGAGCTCACTTTAGATGGCTATCCTAATGCCGTAGAGAGTTTGGACGATACAATTGCCATTGATGCATTCCTACGCAGTGCAGTGTTGAGCATAAACGAGCTGCTCCGATAGCTATGGATAAAGATCCAAGCACCCTGGAGGAGACTGTACAAATGGTCAATGCAGCTATCCATAATCAAAGATTTATCATGGGTTCCATAAGACCTGAGGTTAGAAAGGTCCGTTTTCCGGATGATGCTTCTGGTTTGATGGAGGCAGATAATCCTGAGCAGTTGAGAGGCATAACGGCTCCAGGCAGGATAGATAAATTAGAGAAAGATGTCGAAGTACTTAGGAAGGATATGGCAGAGATGAAGGTAGTTGTTGTTAAGATTTTGAATCTTATATCTGGTCAATTCAGTCGAGGTCGGTCTCCTCTAAGAGGGAAGGTCGTTCCATCGCATTCCCCTTCTCCTCCTCTCAGATCGGGAAAGTGCTTTAATTGCAATTTTGATGGCCATTTTTCCCATGAGTGTCTGGAACCGAGGCGTACATGGTCGCCATCACCTTCTGCTTCACCGAGATCTTCGCCTGTGCGATAATATGATGTTTGCATGTATGAGTTTAATCGTGACCCTATGACTCTAGTCATTCCCATTAAAGTAAATGGGGTTTCCGTTGATGCAGTAGTGGACACAAGTGCAGCACAAGTGACAGTAATTGGCAATTTTTTTGCAAATAAATTACCTTACCCTTTAAAGAAGTTGGAGTCTATTTCATTGAAAGGTGCAGGTAGAGACAATATTATCCATGTGGAAAGTGTTAAGCCAGTCACAATTGCATTAGGCTCTATGATGCTCAACTGGCCGGTCCTTCTTGCCAATATTAATGATCCGATTATATTAGGCCTGGATTTCTTGAGGGCACACAAGGCCACCATTAATCTTACTAGACTGCATCTCACAATTAATGGAGAACCGGTTCAAGCATCAATGGGAAGGAAGCCCAAGTAGCTTGGATAACATTGAAGCAGAAAGTGGTCGTTGGTCCTTTTGAGGCCGTGGAGGCGACAGGCATTTTGGATCAGGATGCACATAATGATGTTGTGCTCCAGCCCTCATCTAAACTGGAGGGTCTGGTAATGCCTCATACAGTGAGCACTGCCAAAGATCCGCATACTCCTTTTTTGTTAAGGAACTTGTCGGCCCAATATATCACAGAAACTGAGGTTTTATACCCTGGAACATAATTTCAACTTGCTGGTAACCCCATACACCAGGATGGTTTACAGACTTCTACAGCCACTGAGGTGGACATCCTTGTGCTCTTACAGGATCTGTTTGACAGGTCGACATCGGATTTATCGGAGACGCAGTCTTTGCAAATTAAATCCATGTTAATCGAGTACCAGGATGCATTTGCAAAAGATGATCTTGATTTAGGGTTGTTCAAGGGGATAAGACATAAGGTTGACACAGGTAATGCACAACCTGTTCATTCTAAACTTAGATGAACTCCTCTTGGTTTTGAGAATGAGGAAGAGAAACACCTTGCGGAAATGTTAGAGAAAGGTATCATAGTTCCGTCAAAATCTTAGTGGTCGTCAGCTCCGGTATTAGTTCGGAAGAAAGACGGTACGGTGCGTTACTGCATCGATTTTTTAGCTCTGAACAGTCTAACTCACAAAGACCTTTACCCCCTACCAAACATTGAGACATGTCTGGATGCACTTGGTGGTGCTAAATTCATCAGCACACTTGATATGGCAGCCGGGTATTGGTAGGTCGAGGTTGACCCAGAGGACCACCACAAGCTCGCATTTATCACAAGATATGGGCTCTTTGAATTTGTCCGGATACCATTTGGTACATGCAACAGCCTGGCTACCTTTCAGGGGGTTGTTCAGCTGGTGTTGCAAGGTCTTAACTGGTGCGAGAGTCGTGTGCATTTAGATGACGTGGTAGTGACAGGGACTGACTTTGACAGTCATATGACCAACTTGAAAGCTGTCCTTTCCCGATTCCTGTCGCACAACCTTAAATTAAAACCTAAGAAGTGTAATTTGTTCCATACAGAACTCTGTTTCTTAGATAAGTTAGTGAGTGATAAGGGAATCGCTGTTAAGCCAAACAATATGGAAAGCGTCTCTAATTGGCCTGTTCCTAAGACCAGGAAAGAGCTGGAATCTTTCCTAGGGTTCATGAATTACCACCAAGAGCACATACAGGGTTTTGCTGGTATTTCTGCTCCTCTCTCTGCACTTACCAGTTCCAAAGTAGAGTATGACTGGACTCTAGAGCATCAAATAGCTTTCGAAACACTTCAGGGTGCTATGGCCAACCCTACAGTGTTAGGTTATTCAACACCGGATGGTACCTTCATACTGGATACTGATGCTTCAGAGACTGCTATTGGTGCAGTGTTATCCCAAATTCGGAATGGGAAAGAGGTGCTTACTGGTTTTGCGAGCCGAATGTTTACACCGGCTCAGCGTAAATATTGTGTTACATGCAAAGAGTTGCTAGACGTGGTAGCATTTACTAGGCAGTACCATGTGTACTTGCTAGGAAGGTCATTTATTGTGCGGACTGACCATCACAGTCTCACATGGCTGCTCAGTTTCAAGTACCTCGAAGGACAACTAGCTAGATGGCTAGAAGCACTGTCCCAATATAATATGACGATGCAGTACAGGCCCGGTAAACACCACTCTAATGCTAATGGTCTATCACGAATTCCATGTGATTCTTCACCTTGCCACTGTTATAAAGCTGGCTACTCTCTTAGTTCCTTACCATGTGGTGGGTGCAAATATTGTACCAAACTTCAGCAGCAATGGTCTCAATTTGAACAAGATGTTGATGATGTAAATCCTTTGGCTTTTCAAACCATAAGGGCCCTTCAACTGAGAAATAATGACCTATCAGACAGCGACACAGACAGTGACGATCCAGGTGGACTGCTGGATGGTGTCCCCCAAACAGACCAGGTTATCGGAAGGTCAAACTGGTTAGACGCATTCTCTTTGGAAGATCTAAGGGAGCATCAGTTGGAGGATCCTGATCTGAAGACAGTTGTATCATGGATTGAGCAGCTGCACAGACCTTCTGACGTGGAGCTATATTTAGCTAGTCCAGCTGTCAAGTTTTGGTGGGCTCATCGTGATCAATTAATTTTTGTCGCTAGCATTTTGCACTATCTTTGGGTAGAAGCAAATACCACACAGAATCTACTGGTAGTTCCAAAGTCCATCCAGAACCTGGTTTTGAGAATTGTCATGATTCCAAGCTTGCCAGTCACATGGGTGAGCAGAAAACATTAGAGAGAGTGAAGGCTACATCTATCTGGCACGGATACTCTCATGATGTGGTGGCGTATGTGAAATCCTGTCGGATTTGCAGCTGTAGCAAAAAAAACTTCCATCCATCCTAGAGCCGCTCTGGGCGAGTTCCATGCTGGTTTTCCCTTGGAATGGGTACATATGGACATTTGGGCCCCTTTATCACATCTGCACTGGGAAATAGATATGTGTTGATGATCATAGATCAGTTCACTAAATGGGTTGAGTGCTATGTGCTCCCTGAGCAAGGGGCAGAACTGGTAACCAAAACGTATGTGGAGCGTTTCGTCACCACATTTGGCTGTTCATATTTCTTACACACCGACCAGGGTGGTTACTTTGAGAGCAGCCTATTTAAGGAACTGTGCCATCTACTGTGGATTTCAAAAACATGCACCACAGCTTATAGACCATGTTCGAATGGCCAGATTGAACGTATAAACCGTACCGTCTTGCAGTGTATACTATATTGGTCGAGAAGTGCTACAGCCCATTGACATAATGTGCAAATGCCCTGTGTCCGCAACTACAGATGATGCCCCATCAGATGCCAGTGACTTCGTCCAACAGTTACGGCAAACGTTGCCCGAAACTCATGAGATAGCATGGGATAACCTTAAAATGACTCAGAAGCACCAGAAAAAAGAGTGTGATCTATGTTTGCATGAGCGTGCCTATCATGTTGGTGATGTAGTTTATCTTGCTAATTCTGCAACTAAGATAGGTCAGTCCAGTAAACCACAACCTCCTTGGACTGGTCCATTTATTATTCATAAAAAAGTTGTCAGAAGTACTGTTTGGTATAAAAAACCAACGCCGGGAACTAGTTGTTCACCATGATAGATTAAAGCTGCACAGAGATCGTGATTTACCTCCCTGGATATTGCGAATGAGACGTGCTATAAGCTCTGAAGATCATGGCGATGATGATGAATTATTATCCCCCAGATACTGGCCGTAGGTTATCTGATGGTAACCATGTATCAATTTTTGGAGAGGATTTGGATGAAACCATTCCATATGGTATTGATCCATCCTCATCAATTCTGCATGATGATCTAGATGCTGTTTTGACAGATGACCTGGATATCGACTCTGTTTTAGCCATCCCACAAACACAGCATCACTCTCCTAGGCGCATGAGGTGTCAGGTCCGAGGGGAACTGCATCACACTTTTCCCCCTAGGCGCATGAGGTCTCAGGTCCGAGGAGAAATACATCACACATCTCCTAGAGATGACCCACTCCAAACTCACACCATTCAGAGTCGAACAGGAAGGCCGTGCCATCATCCCAACAGGTTCCTAGATTATGAACTGTATTAGAAGGCTCTTTAAGCATTCGTGAATTAGACTACGTAAGTCTTCATGGACCCTATTGTCCACCTGCATATATGTTCCTCTGGTTTCGTTTTATTTCGGATTCATTTGGTCATGGTACTCTTGCAGACTGCAGTTAGCTTTTCGGTCATAGTACAGTACTGTAATAGTAGTTTGAAAATGTACAATGGTAACAGTAATTCAACATTAAAAGAATTACTGTAATCAAGATGATATGAAATTATGACTTCAGATCCTGGCATTCTGCATGACACTGAAGGCATTCAACTTGTCCGGAAAACATTTATAATCATTGGTTTATGTTCCATTTCCAGCTTAGTTTTAGTTTCGGCAACAGCAAAATTGTGATGATCTATTCTTTGTAAAACATTTGGAAGCTCTAAATTAGTTGGACATGGAAGCACATAGTGGCTTTTTTGCCCAGCAATTATAATCCTTGAGATGCCAAAAACCAACAGGGGTCAATGGCTGTATGACTCACAGAACGCGTTATAATTATGCGTTTTTCAAATGATGCGTGAATGATATGCTTGGTTATATGAACGCATTTCTTGAACAGCGCATGGATAATTACGCATTGCAAAGATGCATTGTCAAATGATGCATAGATTGTTACACATTAATCATATGCATTGTATTTATTGTCCGTCATGACGCTTGGTCATAATAATGTTTTCTGTGTGTGTATATGGCAAATCCACATACACACTTTGTATAATAAGTATATGCATCCTATGTTGTGATGCAGTCATCTATGTATAGTGAAATTCAGTTTAGGTTAGCTACGCTATGTCAGTTTTACATTTGTCAGCTCAGATATTTTATAGGGTAGCTCAAATACATATAGTTTTATTAGGCCAGGTCAGATATTTTATAGGATAGCCCAGATATATTAATTCTACATAGGTCAGTTCACATATTTTATATTAGGCCAACAAATTGTATTGCCATACCTAGGTATTTCATTTATTAAACGTGTAACAATTACATGTTAAAATGATGCAATGATGCATTATTACTCTATAATGCATAACTCATGCATATTTATAATGTGCATTACTCTATAATGCAGAAGTCTTGCATATGACAGCATATTTATAATATGCATTTAGCAAAGACTGCATAAATCATGCAGATGTATTTCTTACGCTTACCATTTCATAATGCGCGAAGTAATTGATGCGTTAGTCATAGCGCAAATTCATATGTTTCTTTCTTCTGCTGTATTATCCGTTCCGTTTTAGCTTCACTCAGATATATTTATTGTGATAGGGATAGTGGTGTTTCAGATTTCCTAAATTTGTAACTTCTGATCCATTCAATTATATAAGTGGTAGATATCTTAAATCATATATGTGAAGGTTAAAGATGTTCACTAAAATTAAAACCTTTTGCAACATTCATAGGTTTTCCTCGAATCTCACATATTTTAATTTCAGATAACACATGTGAGATTATTTTATTACTTTTTTTTTTATCAATTCGGCAATTCCATCAATTCTGTCAATTTTCTCCTGTGGTGGAAAACCACTGTCCTTAATTTTAGTTAGGGATGCTATGCTACTTTAAAATCTGTAATGATGGCCTGGCAGCTGTTGATCTATCCATCTGCATTATGCCATTATGTCTGGACAGATGGACATCTATCATGGTCAAAACTTTGGCATTTTCTTTATATTATTTTTGTAATTTAAAAAAAAGAAAATTCTAATTCTTCCTTTAGCAGCTGAGCGGCAATGCCTGTATGTTTCTTGTTAAATACAACAGTGAACCAGTCTGATTTTCTTAAAATAATTTTAGACGACAATTTTTACTGGCAATGGGGTACTGGCACCTCGTATTAAAAATCAAAACAAAACTATTTGTGATAATGTAATGTATACAAATTTGTGTGAAGCTTCCAGTATCAAAGCCCTTGGGTTTCTTATTGGGTGTAAATTTTAAAAGATATTAGAAAAATTTCATGTAAATTTTCATTGTCTTTTTACACTTGAATTTTATATTGGAAGTTTTGTTTAAACCTTAGATTTTTTTTTAGTAAAATTTTTTTAAATTATTCAATTTTCAATTAATTTGTCCATGTCTAAACTGGCAGATCATGTTTTTTAAAACAGGGGAGAGTGTGGTGCTGGCGGTATCCCGGAGTTCGCGTTTCACGGCTGCCGGGCTAGCTGATTCCCGCCATTTCTACAGACGCCCGGCAGTCGTACCTTGGAACCTGAAATGCAAGCACCTGCCACCGGTTCCACGGGCCAATTCAAGACCTCTGTTAGGTGAGTAACCTATTATAATGTATTAGTAGTATTACTACAACTGTTCCCATATTGTTCACATAGCTTTACTGTTGGGATATGTGGCACCCAAAAGCTGATTTTCTTGAGAACTGTTGGCCGGATCAACTTTAAATTTGAGACCAAATCAAGTCTGTATGAGAGTCAGAAGTTTACCAAATTTCAAGCCGATCAGAGCAAAACCTCATTTTGGTGGCCATTTTGAAAAAAAAAATTGTGAAAAAAAATTATTTTGTTTTCACCGCATGTTCATTTCTGACGAAAAAAATGTTGGTCATTTTTTACCCAAAAAGGTTTGCCTGCTCAACATTTCCGCAATATTTTTTTTAATTTTCATCCCGAGTTCATTTCTGAAAAAACCCCAAAACTGGTACCTTTGTCCAAAATATTTTCATGGCGGCCGTTTTTTTCCAAAAATCATCATCAGTGGTAACATCCTACCCAAGTATGGGAGTGATCCGATTAAAACTCTAGGTGTAGTAGCAAATCAAACATCCATTTGAAATCCCCATACATTTCCTATGGGATTTTTTCTATGCATTGTGGGGTCAAAGGTCTGGTGGCCATTTTGAAATTTCAAAAACAAATGGTGAGTGGTAACATCCTCAGCAAGTATGGTAGTGATCCGTTGAAAACTCTAGCTGTAGTATCACTTCAAAGATCAATTTTGAAATTTCCAATACATTTCCTATGGGACCTTTTACCCACTCAAAGGTGGGTAGCTCGAACACTGTTTGGAGGATCTAAAATAAAATTAAGAGCCATCGATTGTGGCATGGCCCCTTGAAGTTGACCTAGTTTGGAGCAGTTCCGATGAAAACTGTAGGAGGAGATAGCTCCTAAGTTGTTGGTAGTAGAATAATAATAATAAGAAAGATCCTGAGTAAAAACAACAATCTGCGATAGATCGCAGATTAATAATAATAACTCCTAATAATAACTCATAACTCTATGGCACATCTGATAAATGTTGAGCTGGTGAGCCTCTGTCTCTCTGTAAGCCCCTGTCTGCACGTCTATTCATTCGACCACTCTCTCTCTCTCTCTCTCCCACAGCAGACCACCCACCAAAACATCCTGACTCAAATTTTAACGAACCTACCAAGTAACAGCCCCCTCAAGCGACTCAATTTCAAAATCCTCGCCAGAATATTTTTATTAAATAGCAATGACGTAATTTGCTATACTCTATACCCAGTTCATGACGCATGTGTGCATTCGCGCATGTGTGCGCATGCATGCATCCATGCATGCACGCGTGCATGTTCTCTTGTGTGCATGCACGCACTCGTGCATGAGTGACATCAACAACAATGAGAACAACAACAACAATGACAACAACAACATCAAAGTCAACAACAATGACAGTAACAATGACAGCAACTGCAACAACAATGCTAGCAGCACTAATAACAACAGTGTGTAAAACGGTTAATTCTAATTTTCCCAAAATCTGATAGGTTCATTATTAGTAGAAGTACATCTGGATGCATGTGAATTAGATTGACTCAACATTAGTAGAAGAGTATCAGGATGGACGTAAATTCCTTTGGCTCAACATTGTAGAAGAATGTCAAGATGGGGCATAATTTCTATTAGCTCAATATTAGTAAAAGGCACCATATGGACTTAAATTTAATTGGTCGAGAAAGCTTGCCATAATAATAATAATAACCTATAAACTTCGAGACATCGCAAGGTGAGCAATTGCATCGGGACTGTAGGACTGCGTATGTCAGGCTACTCAGGGTGCAGTTGCGGCCGGGTTTGGACATTCAGTAAAGACATTGACAATGTCTAGAATATATACAGTGGAACCTGTCTAAACTGAACACTGAATTAACCAAATCGCCCTCAAAACCGGACAAAAATCTTCTGCCCGAAATGTGTTTCTGTTTATGGAAACCCTGGGTAATCTGAAATATGTGAATTCCAAAAACCAAATGTATTTTTCATACCAAAATTCAATTTTCTTATGACACTTGATAAACCAGATTTAATTTCAAATATTTTTCTGCTATGATATACGATTTATTGATTTGACATAGCGAGATGTTCACATGAAAAGTTGCTTAGGCAGTTACGTATTGAAGTGCAATTGGTTTCAAACATATTTCATGAGATGTTTCAAACATATTTCTTGAAACGTTGGATTTTTAAATAATAATTTGATTGTAAGCCAATGCTGCCTTAGGCATCCACTCACGTGTTGCCATCAAATTGTTTTCAAAATATTTGACAGTTGTTACTGCCTTCTGTGCCTTTTGTTACACAATGTCGATACATGCTGTTGCTGCATATGGCAACAACTTTCAAGAATGATGTGTTAGATTTGTTTAAGAATATTCCAAGTCGACCATGCATGCACGAATACACATATGTAGAAACACACATACACCTGCATGGGCGTATACATGTATGGGTACATACACGCATGCATTCCCAAACCCACATGCCTGAGCACAACCACAAACATTGCACAGTTGAAAAAATGTTGACACCAGATGAGCTATGCTGTTGACAAATTTGAAACCAATTTGATGGTCTACCAGTATGGTTTCCTTGAAATTGACCTTTCCAGATAATCCATTGATCATATGACATCATAATCAACTACGTGACATGTAGGATTACATCATGATCATTACATCATGAATGAGTCATTTAGTCCATCTTAGATGCTTAATAGTCTGGCACGTTGAACGAATTGTGCATCTTAGCTATTTAATAAATATGCTGTTGGATATTTTGAAACTAATTTGATGAGACACTGTTGCTGCCGCACCCAGTCAAATTAGTTTCAAAATATTCAACAGCTTACCTCTATACTTTGCTGGAAATTGATAGTCAAGGAGACCAGGGATCGATTGACCCCAACACAAGTGATGTATGGGTGGAGCTTAGCTAGAGATGGGCGGAGCTTAGCTAAAACTAGAACAGTCCATTGAGATACTCTGTTCTTATGTGGTTCATCTATTTAACGGGAAGCTCTTAAGCTGTTATATTTGACAATGTTCCAACTCTAACACATGCACATGTATGCACATTTACAAACTCACCCACACATGCCCATACAAACGATACATACAAATGCATGGATGCACATGATGATACATACAATTGCATGGACGGACACACGCACTAGGCTATTGAACAAATTTGAATCAAATTTGACTGCATGTCTACCTGTTTGGTTGCCAAGAAATTGAAATACTTTTCATTTTTTTGTTATATATTTATCAAAACAAAACTAACATATGACTGTCAAAGGCGATGGTACTCTGCGTTCCGAGATGATTGAATCTTTGTGTAGTTGCTGCCTGCACAGGTACAATGCTATTCTTACACCAGCCACCCCACTACTCACCCAACTCCAACCTGATAATTTATACAGTAAAGTGTCAGTTGTGTATTTTATTTGTCAGCAAACAAAGCAAGCATGTATTGATAGTGTAAGCTGGTGACCTCAAGTCAATAAATGCTGCACAACACCACCATAACCAATTTTTTAAAAGTAAATTTAGCTCAACCATTCTTGAACAATAACATTTACACCCTTTAATCGGCATCCGACGATCACCTCATTGCCATCTGTAGGGTTTAGCCGATCAAATTTACGTAATATTCTGTATATATTTCAAAGATTTTGTAACTGGTCAACAAGTCAAACCATATGAGTGATTCGTATGGAGATATGAAAATGTGTAGAATTATAATTTATCACAAAATCCTGCCATTCTACAGTCTGACAGTGCTCCATATCCACACAGCAGAAGTGACGAGCAGTTAAGTGTGACTGGGCCTGGCTCTACACACAGAGAGCAAAAGTCACATTCACAATAGATTTATAATTACCAGTGACTAGCTTCGGCTTCGGGAAATATCATGCTTTGGACATTTGTACTTCATTAACTTTCCATAATATTGCCTGTATAGAGCGGAGCGTAGAAGTAAGATTAAATATCTCAAAACGTAAACGGAGTCATGTTAGTAAGAAATGCTCTGTTGGGTATTTTGGGCATAATTCAATTGAGACAGTTGCTGCCTTAGTATAACTGGTATCAGTATAAAAAAACTGGAGATGATTACCGATATGCCATAGCAGATTGAAAAAAAGCCATCTAGATACGTCATGAATGGGAACTGGAATTGGAGACATGGTAGACAAATATCGAAACATAAACGAAGGGAAAAGGGAAATAACAAATGATGTTTATTGGTAATTTGATACAATATTAACTAAACTACCATCTGTAAAAAATTAAAATGAATCAGGATTATTTGAGAAAAAGCATTTACTAAATCTAGGAGCACTTAACTTGGAGCCTATTATTGACTTTGCTTCACTGTGTGTGCAGGTATACTGCATACGTCTACCTGAATATAACAAAAGCACATCTGAATACAGTTGTGTAAGCAGTATGAATAGTACTTTTCCAGCCCATAAAGCTCTAGATTTAATGACTGACTAATTTCTTGCCAGCTAAAACCTTTCAGCTATCCATGTACCAGTCGCCAAGGCATGCTTACCTAGAACCACCCCACATCTTTAGCTAAAGGAATAACCGCTCTAAACAGAGACCCTAGAATGTTCCCTAGATTGTCTGCCTTCTGACCTCAACTCCCTATGAACACTGGTAAACTCCTGCCAGCTTGACTAGATTCAGGCTTTCTATCTATGGTACTAAGAAAACATTTGAGTGCTTCCAAAATGGTTTTGGCCATTTTGTTCTTTAAAGGTAGAATCCATAACACTTTCGATAAACCATTTATAACTTACAGCAGATAATGTATAGTTTTATTGGCTTTGGCTAACATCGACATGATGATAAGATTGACTTGCTCTAATTCATGTAAGCTCATAAGTAAACTTCATACACTTAGGTCTGTGTAAGGATTAGCTCGGTTGGCTAGCTAACCAACCTCGAATAAGTTTTTGGGATAGACTTCCATTAAAGATGCGATGTAATATACCGATGCCTACAAATGCCGTAGGATGCTCGAAATTGTAATATCTATTTTTGAGGCTAGTATCTATGGCTCAAGATTTACTCATTCTTCATTTTAGCATATTCTTTCCAAAGGATTTTTGGGTTGGAGGCAGTAGTATTTCTCTGTCATCTGGAGAATAGTCTATGATCCACATAGGCAGTTCAAGTGCACCTGGGGGTATGGGCAGAATTGGAATAAGTTCCTAGATCTAAGTGCTCTAGATTGCGAGCACCTTAATCTTTTAGAATGTGGTCTATGCACCGTGTTAGCACTTTGAGAGCAACTAAAGAATGGTTAGAATTCGAATAATCTCTAGGTCTCTGTGCAGCGTACACAGATGGTGTCACGTGACCCGACCAGGATGACAAGATTGGCGTCAATTCTGATTGGCCTACAAGTGTCACATGATCTCCCGGACCAGGGTGACGAGATGGACATCGAATATCAGTGGCTTACAGGTGTCATGTGACATCCGACATTCCTCATTACACCTATCAATCATCGGCATGTGCCTACACATATACATCTCCAAAAACAGCGAAGATATGTGTGGAGAACCTGATTGGATGAAAGGTGTCACGCGACCTGTGACATCATCTCATTTGCATATTACATCACATCCACATGACCATATATTATGTACATGGATGGTGACCCATTTCATCACCCATGACCATATATGGCCATATGGGCGTGGCCTAATATGCAAATGAGATGATGTTACTGGCCATATGACTACCTCTCAACCAATCAGAATTGATGCCCATAACATCGCGCTTCTACTTACCTGAACCCTTGCCAGCTGTATTTGTTTCTTGAGCAATTGTGTTATAACCTTTGTAGAATACATATTACACAGACCCTCTAAAATATTTCACACCTCAGCCCTCCATTGCAATAGATATGGCCATGCCAGGCACACAGACCTTAGGGCACGTGCCTTTCACAGGTTATTGGTCCTGACAAATACAGCTGATCTAACCAGCGCACTGACATGAACTACAGTAGGCCACAACCCCCAAACCTTAGGCCACACCCCTCTCACTGGGTATTTGGCCCGACAGCATGCCAGCTGACATCCTATAATCAAACCTACACCAGGACAACGAGATGCACTTCCTTAACAGGACACATACTCTCTAAACTGTTTTAAACCTCACCCTCAATTGCCATAGATTTGATCAGGCCACACACCATAGACCTTAGGCCCCGCCACTTTAACAGGTCATTATCCCCTCCCCCTTCCCCCAGTCTGGAAGATGGGGGGATGTAGTGATCAGTAGAGCCATCCATCCGACCATCCATCCGTCCGTCTGTCCATACATTCGTCCGTCCGCCTGTCCCTGTCTTGTCAACACAAGTCCTCAGTGGATTAACTTAAAATTGTGTCCACATTATCAGTATCATGTGCAGATGCGCATGTGCTATTTTCGCTGCCAAACAATTATTCATTACAGAGTTATCCCGCTTTAAATATCTTAAAGCCGATACATAGACTGCATTTCTTGTCAACGCAACTCCTCCTACAGTTTAGCTCCACTCTTTTGAAACTTGGTAAGTGTTATCATTACCACGTGAAGGTGTACATGTGCAATACGTATACCTGTACGTCCATCCATCTGCCCAAAATATATGTATCTCCGCCTGCCAGTCCATCCATCTCTGACAATCATCTCTTGTCAGCGCAACTCCTCCTAGAGGTCTTAATGGATTAACTTAAAATTTCGTTGACTGTATCAGTATCATGTGCAGATGCGTATCTGCTTTTTTGTGGCCAAAAAAGTATTCATTGCAGGGTTATCACCCTTTAAATATCTTAAAGCTGATACATAAACTGCACTGTCAATCATTTCTTGTCAACGAAATGCTAGCTGTGATTCTTTTGAACCGTGGTGTGTATCATCATTACAACATGAGGGTGTGCATGTGCTATCCATATACCTGTATGTCCATCCATCCATCTGTCCCAAATGTACGTTCATCGGTCAGCCCCTCTTTGTCAACGCAACTCCTCCAACAGCTTTGTTACAATTCTTTTGAAATGTGGTAAATCTGTCATTACCATCTGAAGATGAGCATGTGCTTTTTTCATGGCCAGAAACTTATTCATTACAGAGTTATCCCCCTTTAAATACCTTTAATCCAATACATAAACTGAGGTACCAATCTCCTACAATTTAGTTGTGATTCTTTAGAAACTTGGTAAGGGTTCTCATTACCACTTGAAGATTTGCATGTGCTATGTGTCTGTATAGAATGAATGTATGTCAGTCTGTCAGTCCGTCCATCTCTGCCATTCATTTCAAGATGTCAACACAACTCCTACAGTTTAGCTACGATTCCAGAAGTCTCTGTTCTATTGGCATTAATGGTATCTACTCAATTCAGAAACCTGAACTAGAGTAGGGAGTTGTGGTTCTTGCATTAGAATGCATTACATGCAAGATTAGATATCTTTTCTGGCGCTAAATGTAAGATTTATTTAGCAAGTAGTGATTGAACTATAAGTATGTTTATGTGGGTTAATAAAACGACAGACCAACCCTAATTGGGTCTGTGGTCGTTATCTCCCCTGAAATACTTACGATTCATCAAAATTGTCTTGTTTGTGCCAGATCTTGAAGAATTTTGAGCCTATGCTCTCAATTCCTTTGCCACTGAATATATTACTTGAAGAAGCAGTGCTATGAAATTCATCCATATTTTCATGAGTTATCTCCCTTGAAAAATTTAAAATTCACCAAAATTCTCTTGTTCGGGCATAATAGTTGAATGAAATTGAACCTGCACTTACAAATCTATCGTTTTTAAAGGCATGATGCAGTGTCAGGATTTCATTTTTTTATGTATGTTTATCTGAAATGTTTGGATCCAGGGGAATATGCTGTCTTCTGATGGCTCTTGTTAGTCCTGGCAATGAGCCAGCTGGCATCCCCTGACCTAACCAGGGTGACGACATGGACGGCATTAGCCCACGCCCACAAGTCC
Organism: Chaetoderma sp. LZ-2023a; assembly: GCA_034401795.1. Taxonomy (NCBI): domain Eukaryota; kingdom Metazoa; phylum Mollusca; class Caudofoveata; order Chaetodermatida; family Chaetodermatidae; genus Chaetoderma; species Chaetoderma sp. LZ-2023a. The sequence goes on from CM067372.1 coordinate 145,780,085, forward strand.
TTAGGATAACCCTTTCACAGGACATTAGGTCCAACAATGCACCAGCTGGTATCCCATAATCTGACCTAACCCAGGGCCACGATAGTAACGTCCTTACCAGTGTGGCAATATGGACTGCATTAGGCCACATCCCCATACCTTAGGGCACACCACTTTCCATGGGTTATTGGGTCTGACAACTCGCCAGCTGGCATGCAATAATCTGACCTACTCCAGTGCGATGCTATGGACTTACCAGCGATATGGGCTGCATTTGGCCACAGCCCCATCCCTTACATCACACAATTTTTCATGGGGCATTAGGCCCGACAACGAGCCAGCTGGTGTCCTGTAATCTGACCTACCCCCAGAGCGACGATATGAACTCCCTTACCATCGTGACGATATGGACTACATTCGGTCATGCCACACATCTTGGTTCAGGCCCCTTTTTCATGGGTCAGTAGGCCCAGCAACGTGCATAGATGGCATCAAGTGATGCGACAAGATGAGCGTCGATTCTGATTGGCCTACAGGTGTCATGTAACCTCAGACATACCTCATTACACCTGTCAATCATCTGCATGTGTTTGCACATATACATCGCTGAAAACAGCAAAGATATGCATGGAGATTCTGATTGGTCGAAAGGTGTCACATGACCTGGGTGGTACGACATTTCAAAATCGGAAAATTTAGGTCACCACACATGCCCATATATGCTCATGTGGTCGTGGCCTAATATGCAAATGAGATGACGTCACCGGTCACGTAATTACCTCTCGACCAATCAGAATCGACGTCCATACTGTCGCCCTTCTACTTGACCGAACCCTTGCCAGCTGTATCTGGCACATGTTTATGAAGCGTATCCTCATTTACTGCACGATAGTTAACCATCCAGCGTTCGGCTGGACATATGCAATGCGCATGGTCAGTAAGCAAACTAACTGACTAACTGTAGCCAGTCGTATTTCACCTATGGTGTCATTACGGATTTGATGTCGTCATAGCGATATCGTCATGAGCATAATCCTCCAATGCTCCTCGTGCATATTGTGCTTATTGGTGTGATGGCGTTGCTGCAGAAATGGACCATATGCTGTATTGCTATGACAGCGGGAATCTCATTAGGTCGTAGTAGTAGTTGGCAGTTGTGTTATTTTTCTTGGTGGTGGTTTAGTTCTGGGCGACTGGTTGATTTCAGAAGCCCTTGGAAGGTTTACAAGCGCTATCTAAACGTGACCGCTATTCCCCGCCCATTTCTAGCCTAGCTACTCCCATTCTTTGTGCGTGTTGGGATCGATTTACATATACTTCGAACCGGGGCTGTGGTCAAACACAAAGGTATTTGTATTTGAAGTAATTTAAATATATTTTTCAGGTATTTGAAAGTATTTGTATTTGAAAAGTATTTAAGGCAAAAGTATTTGTATTTGTATTTAAATACATTGCCAATGTATTTGAGTATTTTCAAATACTTTTCAAAATACTTCTGTCTGTTTCTGATAAATTCTTACATTCAATTGTACATGCTCAGTGCAAATTAAAAGTATTCTTATATCGTCTGTAACTTTGAATGTCATACAAGTTTTTAAATTAATTTGACCGTTACAGTTGTTGCCTTAAGAAGCAACAACCTCCAGTGAAATCTTTGTCAAAATTATCAACAGTATAGTTGTCTTGAAATACAGTTGCTAGGGCTCCAGTGTTAAAAATATGAGCCAATAAGAATAGATCTAATCCTTTTATAAAATTAATGTAACCTAATTAGCAAATTGCCTTGAAATTATTTTTTAAATTCTTTTTCATACACTTCACATATGTTATCCTCAGTTTTAATCAGCCTAGTTTTAAGGAAGATGGAAATGAAATCTTTAGAATATTTTGAAAATAATTTAGCTTAAAGCGGTGTGTCTTAAGGCAGCAACAATTTTCAGTCAAATGGTTTTCAAAATATTCACATGATTTTCTGTTTTATGTAACACACATTATCTATGCATATATAGAATGAAATGAGCTTTGCTTCCAGTCTGGTCTCTGCTTGCTGTTACCTCCCAATTTCTTAAACCAATGTATAGTACTGTATTGCTCTCTAACTGAATCCTACTGTCCGAGTCTTGTATGGTGGATTTAATTCTCAAATTCTTATTCTGTATTAGAATGGGCAATTATCACCTTTCAAAGCAAGCTAGGTAGAGCTGGTCAAGTTACAACAACACCTCCATTATACCAGCTTGCAGGACTCATACGATGAATTTTACAGTCAAATCATTCTTCTTGATTGGGTGGGTTAGGTGGCAGTGGGGTTAATTACCCTTTCCTGCTCACTTATGTCAAATGATTAAAATTTGTAGAAGAAAAGATCATGTAGATGTTGGAAATAGTATTGTTAGACAGCAGCAGCCTACAAGCATATCTTTTCAGTATGAAGACCAGTTGTCCTATGAAAAGGAATGAAACTTAGGAATCTGAAATTTCAGGAACTTAGAAATAAAATAAATGCTCTTAATATGTGTGTGGTTAATTTTAATACAAGTGTTAAAAAACCCACACACATCTAAATAAATGAATAAATAAATAAATAAATAAATGCTGCTATCCCATTCATACCAAAATTTAAAAAAACTGGTTTCAAAGGTAATAAATATATCCAAATTAACTGGAATGACTAGCTGGTTTATAAAGCCAGTCATTTCAGTGGCAAATTTTCAAAATAGTCTTCCTTTGGCTTGTAAATTGGCAATACTCAAGACCAATGCAGAGACCAGTTTGGGCTGGCTTGACCAGTAACCCGTTACACTCATATCAGCGAAAAATGTCTTCTATAGTGGTCTTGAGAAATGTCCATTTGCAGACCAAGAGAAGACTATTTTTAAAATTTAACACTGAAATGACTGGCTCGATAAGCGAGCCAGTCATTTCAGTGGTAAACCTTCAAAAACAGTTTTCCTTTGGTCTGCAAATGAACATTTTCTATGAGAAAATTGAAAATTTCTTGAACAAATTTGAATGTTAAAGGGCTAAAAGCATAACACTGTGATAGATAATTGAGTCTGAGTAAGAAACTTGTTTAGCTGGTCTAAATCCACCCTAATGGATTGGGCAATTATTTCCTTTCAAGCAACATAGGTAGAGCTGGTTAGGTATTAACAACACCACCATTGCACTAGCTTGCAGAACCCTATACCAGAGTGTTAACCATTTTCATCTTGAATTTTATATTCATAGCATTCATTTCCATGGTGGTTAATTATCCCTTTTCATAATGATATTAAAAGATTAATTGTAGAAGAAATACTGGTGGATATTTTGGAAATATTATTGCTTTTCTTAGACATCAGCAGGATACAGCAACATTGGTTTCCAAATTAAATAAATATCGGAATATCTTTGGCAACAATTTGATTGCAAGTTTTTAAATGAGATAGTCTCAAGAATATTTAGCAAGTATATAAATTAATAAACAAAATCAATAAATAAACCTTGTTTAATGTTATTCCATTTCTGTCTGAACTTCACCGATGAATTTCCCATTTCCTATTTTGAAGGCAACCATATAGAAAAACTGTTGAATATTTTGAAATTAATTCTTTCAGTCAAATGAAATTCAAAAATATTCAACAGAATAAGTTTCATACAGTAAAGAATTTACTTTTTCAGGGATTTGTCGGTGAAAGGATTAATAAACCTGGTTTGAAAGGTAATAAATATGAAATTAATAAGTATTTTAAAAATAGTTTGACAGGGCATGTTATAGTATTAGGCAGCAACAACTCTCAGTCAAAGTGTTTTCAAAATAATCTCATGATTTTGTATCAATATGTATTCTCTATAAGTCTCCCCTAGGAATTGCAATTTTGCAACTACAATTTTCAGTTATTCAAAAATCCACAATCATGAAAGCCTCACCAGGAAAGCAAGATTTATGTCTTATTTTGTGGGCTATGATGCTATGACAATGAGTACGTTACATGTAGCGTACTATAGCGTCTAACGGTGACTATTTGAGATACAGTGGGAAGGGAACAGGTAGCTAGTTTACTATTTCAACTTTGTCTGGGATCTAGTCAATAATATTTACGATGGTTAACCTGATGAACTTGACCCTAGATACGGTATACAATTAATTTCATCCACAAATACGTAACAAATAAGATATTGATATCATAGATATCTTCCTTACATGGCATTTCCATTCATAAAATGATACTTGTTTCATTTGCCACCCTTAATTTGGTATCTATGATTGTCTGTCCTCATGTAAATTTGAGTTGCCCTGTAGGTGGGGCTTAGAATACACCTTCCGTATCCTCTGCGTGTCGTAAGAGGCGACTAAAGGAGGTAATGGTGAGGTAACCCTGACAGAAACCTCGAGTGCTGCAGACGGAGGTTCCAGGCCGCACGGCGCACTCTAATAAACCATGGATCAACGCACTTAACGCTTATGATCCTGTCGATAGTCACTTACAGGACTGGCGGTATGATCAGCGAACGAAAAGAAGAAGAAGAAGAAGACTGGCTCGGTTACCAAGCCAGTCACTCCCGTGGTAAATTTTCAGAAATAGTCTTCTTCTGGTATGATCAGCGAACGAAAAGAAGAAGAAGAAGATGTAAATTTGAGTGTCTCGCTGCCCATCACCAGGGTTATATTTGTACCGTACTTTGGTTTTCTATAAGACATGTAAGAAGTATTTGAGAAGTATTTTGAATACATACCCTAAGTATTTGTATCTGCAATTGTATTTGAAGACCTCCAAAGTATTTGTATTTAAATACTTTTGAAAGTATTTGACCCCAGCCCTGCTTCGAACACCAAAATCACAGAATTCCAATTTTACATTGACTATACAGGTAAGCTGTTGAATATTTGAAAGTAATTTGACTGGGTGATGTTGCTGCCTTATGGCAGCAACAGCGCTCAGTCAAGTTAGTTTCAAAATATCCAACATAATGTTTATTAAATAATATATCCACCAAAGGCATAGGCCTACGTCTCATGCACCTGACGGCCATTTAAAGGTTCATGATGGCGCTAAACACATCGTCATTCATTGCGCATTTTATTTATGACATCAGCCTACATGTGACGGAATTGTTTATGACGTCATATACTTGAGTGGCAGCTCGAATCTTTCCATTACAGAGAGGAGTATTTATATGGTAATTACATTTTCCTAACAAACCTGGGACGTTGTTGTAAAACGTCGGAAGATACTCTCTCCAAATACGTGCAAGTTCCTTTTCTGCAAAGACGTTAAATTTCTTGAAGAATCTGAACTGTAACACAGAAACGTCTTTACAATTTCTGCTGACGTAAATAAACTTGCGATTGCCATCTTTCAAGACAGACTCTTTAACGTCGTGTGGATGAAAGTGTGAGGTTAACACACGTGTTCCTGTCTGTGTATCTGCGAATATAATGTAGGGAATTGAAATTATAAAAAGAAAAGAAATTGAAAAATGTAAAAAGTTGTTAAAATCAGCATGCACATTATTCAACAGCTACAGTAGTTGTTGTTTTAAGGGCAATATATGAGACGTCTTTGCGCCAATGTACTGGCTATATCGGTTCTTTCACCAACAGGGGGAAATCCCAATGAGCCAGTGGCAGAAGTGGAATTGATTGACTAATAGAAATTTATTGGAATGAAACAAAATCATAGTCGTAGTGTGGGTGGGGGGATGGGGTGTGTGTGGAAGAAAGTCAGCCTATGTTAGGTCTGCGCTGGAGGAGGGTGGGTGTGTGGGGTTGGTGTGAAAAGAGTTTGAAATCTAGATGTTCTGAGATGGCATAGCGTGCATTTTGGTGCGGAGGTGGGGAGGGGAAGGGGAGATATGAAACTTCAGATCAAGACACTCGAAAGGTGGGGGTGGTGGAAAATTATATATATTATTTGCCCCTCTCACAAGCTCCAACAGTGGGGGTGGGGTGAGGTGGGTGGGGTGGGGGTGGGGTTAACATCTGTCCCTTTCCCTCCACCCACCTCTTCGTACGCCTATGACGGGTAGTGATAACTAAACCAATCAGAGTTTGCAGACCATCGCCATCGCGTTCCCGTCGAGATTAGATCAAAGCGCTATATCCGCCGCTCCCCCGGGTGTGTGTACAAATCCTGAATTTGGTGAAATACTGGTCACCTATACTCGGTCCCCAACATAATTCTAGTATTGCCTATTATTCATATAAACAGTAAGCATACGGAATACGAATGTTCGTCTACTAACCATATATTCGTTAATTTTATTCCAGGAAATTAAAATTCTCATAGAAAAAGTCCATTTGCAGATCAAGAGAAAATTATATTTGAAAATTTATCACTGGAATGACTGGCTCGGTTACCAAGCCAGTCACTCCCGTGGTAAGTTTTCAGAAATAGTCTTCTACTGGTCTGCAAATGAACATTTCTCAACGCACGTGCAGAAGCCGTTTGTGGACACTGAGTTTTAGCTTAAAGTGTGGAAGACACAGCTGGTATAAATTTGCATAAATAGATCACACATATGTCAACGCTTTATAAAATGCACACCGAGTGGCTTGAAACGTTCTCTGTTAATAACAAAAACCAACCTTTGTTCAATATCTGACAGCCTGTCTGTCACCAACGCGCTGATCGGTTCCCGTCTCAAAATGTATCACGCTAATTTATTTGCTCAGACGGTTCTTATAAGACGACATTTATCTCCCTGTCACCATAATTTCAATGAAAATTAGGCCTGATTTATAAGTCGAAATTCTCGTGTCGTGCCAGCTAAATTCGAGTTCTAACTAGCCCGACAAAAGTTCGACACATAAATCAAAATTTCTCGCACGGTCGTGTTTTTTAGCTTTCGAGTTGAGCTAGTGTTACCCGACTGAAGCACGACCTTGATTTATATTTCTCACTTTTCATGTGCGGTGCCAGCACTGAACGACATATCGGTAGTCAAGTCGGTCGGTCGCTCGGTCGCTGGGTCGCTCGCTCGGTCGGTCACTGGGTCGCTGGGTCGCTCGGTCGCTCGGTCAGGCAGGCAGGCAGGCAGGCAGGCAGGCAGGCAGGCAGGCATACATTTTATTCGTTTTCAATTTATTATTCGGACAGGGACGATGCATAGAACGAGCTGCCATTAATACTCCTGTGAAAAATATAACGTTTGTCATTTTCTGTATCGGTACAAGGGCGTACACGAAATTTGTCAAGGGGTTGGGTGGGTGGGGGAAGCAAATGCGGAGTTGGTGGGGTGAGGTTAAAGAGACCTAGTTTCGATTCTAAGGATTTTCCAGATGATCAAGCAGTGGAAAGTATCCCCATTTTGGTTAAACTTTTAGGGGAATAAGTATCTTTAGGAGAAATCAGATGTACTGAGAGGCTATTTCTTGAACTCAGAGTCAGCTCTCGCACTCCCAGTCGCGCTGCTGTGTTTTTCTTTACAATAGATTGGCGCGGCGAGACATAATTTTACGTCTAAATCAAAATTATCAATAGCCGTGCCAACGCCGTGGTATAGGCGAGCGTGTCGTCCTTATCGCGGCGCGACAAAAAGTTCGACTTATAAAACGGGCCTTAGCCAAATTTGTGGGATTTTCAAATATCTGTTTGATAACCAATTTTGGAAATCAGTCTGTTTAATAAAAAGAAATATGTATGAGAGTATTCAGCAGGAAAAACTGTACTAGAACCAATTACAAACATAGTGAGTACTAAAGGTAATTTCGGCGACACAGCTTTCGAAATCTGCCTTGTTTACTATTCATTCCTATGCAGGGCTCTGTTAGCCGTAACTCGAGTGACCTATCCACAGTTGGCTTATCGATTGCTGGAATTGAAAAAAGTTGAAATAAGAATTCCCGTTTTGCGCGTTTTCAAACTTGCATTCTGACTTATTTCTTACTTTCTGCTCGCTCGCACAATTTATATTTGCCAGACAGATTTTGATTATGTTTCAAATATATTGTATAAATGGCTATTAAAATTGGGATTGCATACGGACTTTGATGTAATTTAAAACAATTTCCTAAATATGGCACGATTCTGTATCTAAACTCAACACCGATAAGAAAATAGGTTACAGTGTAGGAAATACTTATTTCTTCCACGAACTAGTTCCTATAAAATATAATGTAGGCCTACATAACACATACCTTTGAACGATGGTAGCCATACACGGGATTCTTCCATAGGGTCCAGGATTGGATTGGTATTGCCTTGTACAAGCATCCTGGTAATCAGCCACGTGATATGTATTCCTAATGAAATAAAGAGACACATGAACAAATTTAAAGTGGCATGACGCCTACAATTTACTTTTAAACAAGAGTCCATTCTCGTGAACCATTGGTATATAGTAATGGAGGGATCTTATGTGTTACTCACGTATCTGACGTTATTACCACATTGTGTCACATGCTAGGTGATGTCACAATCAAATTATGTAAGTCGGGATGAAAGTGATAAACGTCTGACAATAATCGTCTACACTGCATGTGATTGGCAATTTTACAATTTAAAGAAATTAATTTGACTGGGAGCTGAGGCAGCTCTACACAGCTCTCAGTTAAATTAGTTTCAAAACTTTCATCAGCTTAACTATATAGATCCCTTGAAATTGGAATACCGGAAATTCAGAGTTCCGAGTGTTAAATTCACTTGGCAGCAACGTTTAAATCGACATATGCAAGAAGCAGGAAGGGGCGGACCGACGACCGAATGGATGGAGGAACTGGCCCGAAAAATAGCATACTGTTTCCAAGCTTCCCAATCAGCTTCAAGTAAAACTTCAGGTATCGAAGACAATCTAATATCACACAAGACTCGATGCGAGCGTTTCCAATTCTTTCAGTATGCAATTATGAGTTGCACAACACAATAGGGCCGCTTTTGTGGCCATCGTGTACATTGGATTGCCTGGATAACTTTCCGGCTTTGGCCACTTAAGTTGAGACTCCGGACATTCGTGTGGTGTCTATGTGGAGTATCACAATCAAATGGTGTCAAAATAAAAAGCCGAATATAAGGCACATATCAACAATAGTAATAATTTTCCTAATAGAATATGGACTGGGGTTTGAGAACAGCAGGTTAACCATATAGGCTAGTGTTTAGTATTTGTCTTGGAATAGGATGTTGATGAGGTTGTATACAGCCTTTGTGGAAAGATACTCATTGTTTTCCTAATCCACCTATCTAAATAGTGCTCATCTAACATGTTATGTACTCCATTACAATCATTCCACGCGAGGAAAACATCTGTAGTAGGAATAGGCTTTTTTCAGAGGCAAATCCTATGAACAAGTCGATCAGCGTGTCTGTTTTTCAATAAAGGAATCCATTCCTAGCTATGGACCGTTCCATTATTAGCGGCGTCCCGCCCATTTCTAGCTAGGCTCCACATACACCACGATCGTGTTGGGATCGATCGATCTCAGAACTCCATGACTATCATTTTCCAGAAAACTATACAGGTAAGCTATTGTAAATTTTGGAACGAATTTGGCTGGGCACTGTTGCGGCGTCCAGTCAAATTAGTTTCAAAATATTCAACAGCATGTTTATTAAATAGTAGAGACATACAATGCATGCAACGCGTCAGCCTATTAATAGTTAAAGACGGGCCATATAAAATCATTTACGTAATGATTGTGACGTCATCTTACACGCCGCTTAGCTGATTATGACGTCAGATGACGTCAGATTGATAGATAGATACACTGGAAAGGTGAATTAGTTAGGAATTTTGCGGTGTTCTACACAGAGTCAGAAATTGTTTTATAATGATTCTATGTCAAATTAGGAGAGTGATTATAGATTTCTTATGTGTACATTCGTAAATTTGCTTAAAAGTGCTTACAATTGAAATTAAAGTGGAATTCCTTGATTTTTGAAGTGAACATTTGGTAATCTAATCTTCACATCAAAAGGGCATCAACATATGCTGCTCGATGACTTCAGATTTGAAATCTGTATTTCGTTTACTTACAAAACTCCATACATAAGCTAGCAATCACAAACTAATCATTAAAGGGGCATTTACCCGTTCCTAACAATTAAAGGGCCAATCACCCATTCAGAACCTATAAACTTGCACAAATCAATTTTTTATTGTTTAATTTTGTTTTTGTCATCAAACATGATTAGTGCCAAAATAAATTGCTGTTTTATAATTTTCATCAATTAGTATGCAATATGTTTTACTGCTCTTGCATAAAACATTCTCTAACAAAACGGAATATTAAATACTAGTAATTCACTGTGTATAACATTACATAAGAGGGCCAAAAGCTTGAATTGTTGGCACTACATGTGTATTATTTTGTCGTTATGCCTTTTCTTATGCAATTAAGATTACAGTTCAGACAATCATCAGAAAAAGCTCAGTCACACCTTGTCAGCTTCCCTCTTATGCGCTTTCCTGGGCAATGGTTACGTGCTGATACTGTAAGATCCTAAGGTGAGGAGTGATCAGTAATAAGAACAAGAGCTACAACATCATTGTCACATTTCGGACTAAGTTCATATATGCTGGCCAAAACTGGCTTTGCCTGATCAGCTCTTTCCCACATCGCTATCTGCAATGACGCTTTCAGGATTTTCTGTCTGTATGACTCATCTGTAGGTGGCAAGCAAAGTCTCCACAGAGTGGCCATAAACGTTTGCTTGAAGGTGGTTTGCAATTCTCAGTTTGCAGGACAATCACCTGGTGGCTTTCCATACACCATGAGAAGCATATCCTTGGATACCCTGGTGGCTTGCATTGTCCCATGGAATACTTCATTTTTAATATCCAGACATAGAGGTCAATTTGTCTTTCAGAAGTTACCTGCATTTGGACAGAACTATCTATTTTTCCTTTACCATAAATGAAGCTATTACTTACTATTACATTATAAATGAAAGTATTACATCCACTGGGAGCTCTTCTAATCCTAAATCGATAAGTTTCCTGAAGATAAACCTGGTGGTGACAACGATATCTTTCAGCCGCTTTTGATCGAGTTTGACCAGCATACATTGCATGAAGAAGCAATCGTGTTTCCCTCTTCTTGATAGCTTTTCAATTCCGCAATTGCATCAGAAATTGTAGTTGTCAAGGCAATGGACTTAAATCGGTCAACACATCTCCAGCAAGATACAGTGTTACTTGACTGTCCCAATGTGTTCTCATGTCTCAAATAACTATTTAACATGCTATTTGTTACTCAGCTTGTTTGAAAGTATTGCTGATCAGCTATTGAGTGGCAAATTGTATGGTTCAGACTATCGTTTGGATCGCCCGCTATGACAGCTGCTGACATTTTTCAAGCTTATGCCTTGAAGATTTTGGATGTATCTTCATCGTGAAATTGTATGTCTCTGATGATCGCTCGCTATTAGAGGAGAACTGTTGAATGCAGTTGCATCCGTACTCGCCTCTAATAAGGATCAACATGGTAGTTGGCACGGCTTCATCAGAAAAGACTATATACATCATGTACAGAGACTCTCATAATGCTATATTATCGATTCAAAATACCTAGTCCACAGCGACCTAGGTTTACAAGTTGTACTGCCCGGATGAACATGTTAAAAATTATAACCTCTCCCTAAAAAAAATCGACGTTTTGTTCAGATTATTGGCCAATCCACTGATAAAACCAATTAGAAGGGAGGTCTCATTAATATGTCTATTGGCTATAAAGCTACTTCTGCCCCATCCTGCTTGGTTAATTCATTACCTCCAGAATCTGCTATCTGATTTCTCACTAAGCCAATCCACTACAGTCCGATTTTTGTCCCAGAATTCTCTGATGGTAAATCTATCAGGAGTTCTAAGTGCATGGCCTTTGGGAGCTTTCTACAAGCTCACACGCATTACTTCGTATATAGCTGTGTGCGACCTCATTACCCGATGCTATGCATCAATCCCTTGATTGGCAGTACATGTACCAGGAAGAAGAATCGTTGCCTTTGTAAAAATGTTATTCAGACGAGAATCCTAAGTACTGCAAACCTATGTTAAAAGAGAAACTCATCTCAATGTGAAGACCGCCAAGTCTAAGAATGAGATATTCATATTCACCTGGGGGTTCTGGAGTCTGTAGCTAATCGCATACACTGCACGATCTTGAGTTATTATTGTGTAATAATGACAACTTTCTACTAGTCCATATGCATATATGTGTTGATGAATATGGTAAGAAATTTTCGTAACCAACATATACGGCAGGAGAAATGTGATCCAATATCCTGCCACAGAAGGCATTTTATCATGTAATCACTGGGTATTCTTGGGCCACCACTGAACAAATATCCATGCTTGGAATACCACTTGGTGAATGGTCTAACAGCTTTCCAGCATCTTTTGGTTCCACTTATGGTTTTAGCTTTCTTCAAGTTTCCCAGATTTCAACTTCATATATGCTCTCCTTAGAATCTCCATTAACGTCTGTCCATTGCTGTCTCTTCCAACTCTTTGCGAGATAACTCCCATAATTCTAGACCGGTAATTTATTTTGGCACCAATTGTGTTTGATGGCAACACTGCAATGGTTAAACAATGGTATATGCCACTTTAATAATTGGAACTTTGTGAATACATTTGGCCAGCACTATACAGTATTTAATAAACAAATATAAATTTGTTTATATGGCATTCTGATTTTAATTTAAACAAAATAAAACTATAAAAAATTGATTCATTGTGCATGTTAATGTGGTAACAATGGGTGAATGTTCCTTTAATTATTTGAAAATGGGGAAATGTTGCTTTAGTGGTTATTTTGTGATTACAATCCTATATATGAAATTTTGTAATAAAGATGAGGCTAAATTGGCAATTAATTTAATGTCAATTCTGAGCACTTTCCAACAAATTTATCAAAGTACACATAGAAAAGCCGGAATAATCCACTCAAATTGAGCAAACTCAGTTATGAAACATTTTGTATTGTCACTCTCTGTGTAGTCCTAGGTGGTTTTAGAGCAGATTTGAGCAGCTGCCGCCCCCACACCCCACCCCCTCCCAACCTCCCGCCCCCTCCCAACCCCACCACACCCCACCCACCCCATTATCTATATAGCTTGGTCATGTCTAGCTAATCTTTGTATGCGTATTTGAACCGATTTCATTTTTATTTCCAAGGTAAGCATACAAGAAAACTAATGCATATTTCAGAAACTAATTTAGCTGAGAGCTGATGCTTTCTATAACAGCAACAGCTCCCAAACAAATTAGCCTTACAAATTTCAACAGAATGTTTATTAATTTAATAATGAATTCAGACGGCTACTCTCGTATTTTTGTCACTTTCGTGACGAACTTACAACATTTAACCGTGATGTCAGCTAACAAGTGACATATATTGATCATGACGTCAGTAGTAATGGGTGCGGCTGATCGCTATTGTTCTAGAACAAAATAATTCTTGGAGAACAATGGCGACCAGCCGCACAAAGGGGTAGAACAATAGCGATCGTATGCGCTGGTATGTGGGAACAATGGCGACCAGCCGCACACGATTTAGAGATTTGAGAACAATGACGATCATCTGCACACACTTGAGAATCTATATTTAGTATATGTGAATCATGGTAAAACCCCGTTGGACGCCCAATTTTTTAAAATTGTAACCCCTAAAAGTTGGGTATTTTACGTTCTAACTTAGCGGTGCGCGCCCCCATCCATGGTCCCTCCGTGGTACTGTGGTATATAAGGTAAAAAATAATAGAGATATTAGGAGGCAAAAGAGTTTAAGAGGTGGTCTCATAAGGGAGGGCATAGGGTGAGGAGTAGGAGGCTGATGAGGCTAGTATTCTTGCTCAGTAGAAGTTGGTTTTGAGGTCGATGCTAGCGTACTTGTTTACAAGGTATGCACGATGTGTCATTATTAAAATTCATTACTCGAAATATTTTATCAGTAGATCCCTTGAATGACTGCATCGTTGATATGTTTTATTAGGTTTTTAACCCCGCTATGGACCAGTAAATGTCTACGGATAATTGTACCATACGAATATTTTGAAAACGATTTGTCTTAATACGATCAAATCATTTCCTAAATATTTAGCTATAACATCCTGCAATTACTTTGTCTGGTGCGAGATTTCGTTATCACGTTGCTTTTAAGCCACTAAACTTTATTAGTAAACTATGTACATGCTGAATATTTTGAAAAAACCGATTTGACTGGTGGCTTAACCCACCTTATGCGCAAATAATTTGTAAATGCTTTTTGTAACGTTTTAGATTTATTGCGTTTAAAATTTTGTCAATATTTCTCGGAGCGCATCACGTGTTTATGGAATTGTTTGTCAAGCGTATCACTCAGTATGATAAAAAGATTATTTGGATAGCAAGATCTTTTAAGCATTCGTTAATGTGGCGCAGAATGTTATTGCGTTCCTGGCGTAGTTTGGTACGATCTTCACTTTGGCCACTTTGATAGATGCACAGTCGTAATGCTTTCTGTTCTGCTGACAGTTTTACTACGAGAGGGTCATCAGTATACCTAGTTCTGTTGTTTCTTAGAACACATATGGAGCTAGTAGCTGATGATTCCATAGATTTCAATATTTTGGTTAGGGCTTCGTTTGGATCGGAGTTGACGTCGATGTTAGCTTTCTGCTCCCCCGAGGGCCTTTTTGTATGGCATTTGAGTGTCACTGTAGCTGATGAGCTTGGGTAAGTTGTAGGTGACTCTACCCTCTTGCCTGGTATGGCATTTATACATTACGTAGAGCTGCTTCATATGGAGGCCTATGGTCAGAATTAAGGGCTGTGCCTTCATAGGAACGAGCATCCCGATGTATGGGTTTTGCTGCTGTCTTGCATAGCATGAAATCTATTTGGCTGAAGACAGCTGTTGTAGACTTAGAACCTTTTGGGGCTTTGCGACCAGCAATGTATCCAGTCCATGTTGTCCGGTGATGGCATGGGTGTTTAAAAGCCGTATTTGTTGCAAATAGGTCATTGGAACTAAGGAATGCCACCAGTGCATCTCCATTGCTGTTGGGTGTGCCCTCTCCATGCGATCCCATGCATAAGCCAAGTCCTGAACCATTTTCCGCAGTGCTGAGTTTACCCAGCTTGGAGTTGAAATCTCCGCACATGAACAGTTGCCATCTAGCTGGGATAGTAATGACGGTTCTGCATAGAACGAATCTAATATTGCTGGATTCTCTTGGGCTCTTTCGTTAGTTGGCCCATATGCGTTGACTATGTGACACTTAGTGGCGATGCGCTTTCGCGCTGTTATAGCCAGGTCGATAAATGCAACGCGATCACTGACGTATCCAAAACTAATGTCATGGTCCAATACCCTTGGTCCGATTACGAAACCTAATCCCTGGTAAGTGGCCAATTTTTGCTCAATGAGTACTAGCTTATGGCCTGTCTGAAGTTACTGCTCTGAGTGTTTAGCTACTGTAGTCTATCGATTTTATAGTGTTCACAGTCTGCACCCAAGGTCTGCCTATTTGATGTTGCAGTCAGACCACGTAGCTGTGGTAGGCTTCTGGGAAGATTGCGTCATCCGAAGATGGCGAGCACAGTTTAGACGTGGTCAGAGTTGCCTCTGTATGCGGATGTCATCCCGCAATCCTTGATGACTTAGTTTCCCAACAAAGTTGGTACTTATGGAGGAGACCGGTGTGGAAGTGTCATCTTTCTCCCCCAACATGCATGCATTTAAATGGCTTTATTGATATGTTGCAAAAGAAAAGGCTTTTAGTTGCAAAAAGGAAATCACATAATACATATATATCGGTCAACACTGCACTCCTCCCAAGATCTGGGGGGAAAAGTCCTCTGTATGGTCACTTTAGTATTCACATGTTTATTGGCGTGTCACCCTTTCCTTTGCAACATTTCACTACAGCCACTTAAATCCACGCATGGTTCCACTTCACACAAACCACCTCGTGTAGCCCACCGGCTCCACCAACCACACCCACACTGCCATACCCATTTACACAGCTTCTCTCTAAGGCACCAATTATTATGATTGTCAGTGACAAATGTGCATTTGAACATCAACTACTGGGGGTGGGGGCCGGGGTCTGACATCATTAACAATGGATGAATATGTAGAGAGAAGGTCAAATCAGAGCATGTGGTGAATGATGGGTTCACGAGTACCGAAAGAAGAACTTGTATACCTAGCTCAAGTTAGAATAATTTATATTGTAATCATTATGTGTATCGTGAATCTGAGTATACAAAATGGTCAATCAAGCATATGGATATCACTTTTAAGTGGATGTCTAGGGTATATATTGCCTAGTCCATGCATAAAGGCGGACATACATTAACATTAAATGGCGAAGGGGAAGTGAGCCTCTCGTGTGTACTATATGCGAGGAGTTGGTTTACTATTTCAAAGGAAAGTTTTGTACTACTATATGTATTTACTAAGAAAATAAAGAGGAAGAAGGGCGCTGATGAACCAGAAGAAAAAATTCACAAATATGGCGATAGTGAAGCGGAAATAGAAAAGGCAAAGACAACGTCTTATGCGCTAGTTTTAAAAGATGATCTCGGTAATCCACATCCTGCTGATCAGGGAAAATGGGTTCGGAATGATCAAGCGGGTGATCAGCGAAAACATGCGCAAAATGATCAAACAAATAATTGGAGAAAAAAACGTTCACATAGAAGCGTATATCAATATGTGCAATTAGAAGCGCTATTTATCACTGTACTGATAGATTATATATGGTAGATTATCTAAATGGACAAATAGAGACCAAGGCAAGATTTAGACACAAACAATTCTTTTTCAATTTTTATTTGCAGCATGCGAATCATGTTTCTCTCACAGTTAAAGATAATTACGCTATATGAGTAGGTGGAGAAGTAGCAAATTTAATTGGATTCGAAAGAGGAAAAGTACATATGGGACCTATAGACTTTAAAGAATCATTTTGTTCGAATCATAAGGGCGGGCCTATGACCGCATATATATACTGTGACAGTCACACAGTGTGGTAGGCGATACTTCCGCACAACTACTCAGAGTGATAGCCATTTCTAGTATGGATGGAGGGAAAGATATATGTTAGTGGACGTTTCCTGATATTCAATACCGCACTGTGTCAAAGAACTACATTGATACCATTGGAATATTTATAATGGATAGAACTGTTGCCAATGTACCATTCAAGGACGGAGCATCACTGAGTGTACTCTGCCTGCATTTCAGACAACGAGAATAACGATGAGAGGGAGAAGAGTGCTCCAACACTGGCGTGTTACTATGGGAGTCAAGCAGGCCATGGATGTATTCCAGTTTTTGTAGGTGCCCGATACCAATCAGGTCATGAACTCGGTAATATCTTAGGTGGGCTATTATGTTCAGCAATACCTATTGCAAAAAATGTAGCTAAATCTGTAGGCAAACAAGCTCTTAGCATGGGAGTTGGCCTAGCGGAGGACGTAATGGCTGGGGAAAATGTTAAAACAGCATTAAACTCGAGAGCGCATGGTGTTGCCAGGTCTTTGATACCGGAAGCTATAACAGCAGTGCATGGTGGTTAAAGACCATCTCAACCTAAACATAATAGAGGAATAATGCAGGTAATGCTCAGTCAATGCATGCGATACCAAAGAGGAAGGGTCGCAATAGATGTCAGAGAAAACACACAGATTTCTTTAATTAACAACAAAAATACATAGAGTGCTCAAGGAGCAAATTAAACATTTTTCAGACACGTCCCATAGTGATAACATTGGAGTCTGTAAAATGGGAACAGTTTCAACCTGTATCGAGTTTATCAGATAGTAGTTCGATCAAGTTTTACATCAGTGGGTCTGCTGATAGATATTTCGATATTACGCAATCTTATCTTTTGATTAAATTTAAGCTAGTAAAGCTAGATCAAAATGGTGCTGAGAGGCCCCATGAGGAGGATGAGATGATAGCGTTTGCGAATAATCTTATGCATACGATGTTCTCACAAGGGGATGTTTTTTTTAATGGAAAACGTGTCAGTGACTCGAACGAAAATTACGCTTACCGTTCATACTTTGAAATATTGCTTAATCATGGGAGTGATGCTGCATCCTTGCATCTACAACTTGCTGGATGGAAAATAGATGATACTGGCTAATTTGATAATATCGTCGATACTAACTTAGGATTTCAAGCTCGCAGAAAAATGATGGCTGAAAGTAAAACAGTACAATTAATAGATATACACAGCGATATGTTTCTGCAGGACCGATTCCATCTACAGCAGATTAAAGACGTCTTCGCCATTATGGCTGCAGTAGGAGTGAGGCCTAAGCTGAAAATATTGTCAGCTAACTTATTTGTACGCAAAGTTATTCCATCAGCAGATCTGGTAGTGGCACATGCGGTTACTCTGAGACAGATGAGCGGAGAAATATCATATTAAAAGGGTAATGTGTAAGACTTTTACAGTTCCTAGTGGCGTTATGGACATGGAAAGAGATAATATATTTATTGGATAGCTTCCTACTAGAGTATTATTCGCTTTTGTACCGAATGATGCATAAAATGGGGTGGTACAAAAAAATCTGTTCAAGTTTGCTAACAATATCACTACCTATGCTACATGTTATATAAATGGAGAAGAGGTTACAACATCACCAATATGGCCTTCGCTTAGCGACGGCATTTACTCAGACGCTTATTTCTCACTATTCAGTGGTACTGGGGTGTTATTCAAAGACCGCGGTTACATGATAAATAAGGCCGAGTTCAGACATGGATCCACACTGTTCGCATGGGATTTTACACCAGATCTAGTTGATTCAGAGCATCGCTACACTACACAAACTGGTTCATTAAGAGTGGTCTTCCATTTTCCTCAGGCTCTTTCCGCGACAACCAACGTAATTTGCTATGCTGAATTTGATAATACAGTAGAAATTGGATCAGACTTTAATGTAGTAACAGATTATTAAAAACTATGTTGAATACATTTGAAATAGCAGATCTATTATTCAGTGACAATAAAATGTGCGAACACTTTCTTGGCATTTTCCAATTGACAATGTGCTCATGCATATTAAAGATGTTGTGAGGACTAGATACCTGATCATTCTGATTAACTTGACAATCATAATACAGATTCTCCTTTACTAGAAGAACAAAACGATTTTTAAAATTTTACTAATGACCCAGCCAAAGCTGAGATAAGCATATAGCAACCACCTTGACAACCAAATGTTTTAGCTATCACGCTAGAGTTGTGACGTCAACCTGGGATGACACCAATTCCTATTAGTATAGATTATTATCTTGGGGAGCATAGCTAGGCTCTCTACTGCTGCGCGTATTAGGCACCTACATGCACCTATTCTTTGACAATTCATTGTTCACACAGGGAAACTACATTGTTCGAGATGCACAAAGGTTCAATAATATCGAAGTTGATGATATTTTTGTTGATTAAACTTAAAGGACAGACCTTATGGTCATGGTGCCTGACATCACAATTCTAACATATAGGCGTGTTAGAGGTCGGATTTCGTGTACGGATTTCGTGTACGTGAATTGGGCTATATTTAATCAAACCCACCCACACACTTCTTGGAATAGAATTCTACAAATGCATATATATCTTATCTTTCTGGATTGACTGCAGAGATGTTGCATAGATGATAGGCATGCATGTACACAAATGTAGAACTTTTTAAATGATAGTTAAGTAGGCTACACCGTTCAGTGCACGTATGATCGCAATTTACCATTGAGTAGGCTTATGAATAAATTACTCCAGCTATGTGTTTAAAATTAACTAAAATGTTGGCTAAATATAAATCTAATCAAAACTAATCTATTTGCGTATAGTCTACATTGACATATTATTGACAGTACATGGTTTGTTTACAATTTAGCCAGCGGTCGAGGTGTGTAGCAAGGCTTTCACTGCCATCCGCATGCTTATAGTACAACTTAAATAACATATACTGTTGAATATTTTGAACATAATTGGGTTGGATTTCAGCCCAAATTGTGTTCAAAATATTCAACATAACGTTTCTTGTATCGTGTTCATATGGTTCTAACTAACATTTGTATTTTTGCTTTGAGCTGCACTGTAAGTAAAGATGATATGCTAGCGACCTCTGAACAGCTGTCAGTTCACCTACCTATTTCAAATTTGTTCATCTGCTACAGTTTTTCTTTTTCATAACATTGAAATATGAGTGTATGCTACTTCCATACATGGAAGAAGTTGGTTTGAAAACGATATAGTTCAAATGGTTGTCACAGGCGTGACGCCCCTCCCTCCACCCCCCCCCCCCACCCCCGCCCACACCCCCCCCCACCCCCGCCTGCTTATTAATGTCACATGTATCAATTCCAGTTTCTGTAAAAAGCAAATGACAATCAAACGGATATGGCACGAAGAAACAAATTTTGCACATGCAATTGTCTGCATAGTTATGTTTTGAAATCCAATGAGGTTAATTTTAAGTGGAGGAAAAACACATGAGGAAAATAAGGGCGTGTTCAGATTGGAAAGTTAGTTTTACTGACAGCATTCATATTTTAGTTATAAAAGCGAAATGCACGCTACTAGTAACGCGTTCATCTTTTTTTAATTTGCGAAGTGAAAATGGAAAATAAATCTCTATTATGCGATTGCTGGTGAACAATCGGGTCTATACCGATTAAGTGTGGATGCATAGAGTGGAACAGACATAACGAAGTACCAGTTTGGCAGCCATTTAAAAGGGTAATGTGCGAAATCCAGAACTGCTGGAGAGAATATCCAGCAGAACCAGATAAACGTAATTACAACAAATGGGTGCCTACAAATATCAACTTCATTATGATTACTGCGCATGTATGTGGTGTGAGAAAGAAATTACCGATTGCAAAATTGAGATAAATCATTTTCAATTATGCAAATAAGAAACATTTAAAAATAGGCCTCTTTTTTTAAGGGGCCACCAAAAAAACCATATTATGTTTCATACATACACAACATACTCACGAATTTATATGGGTACATAGAAGACGCATGCACACACGCACACACGCATACACATCGTACATGCAAAGGGAACATGGAATACATACACGGGTATGCTTAGAGGAGATGGGGTATGCGCATAGTGGTTATGCGTGTGGGGCTATGCGCACAAGTGAGTGCCCAGTTCATGTGAGTGTGTGTGTTGGTGCATGAGGTGCGTGAGGTGCTAATGTGCGTGTGTGGGGTGTGTACGCGATAGACCGTAGGACACCCTTACACCATAGAAGATGGTTCAGAACCAGATTCCAACGATACAGCCACGTAGTGGCCTACCACGTATTCCAGGCGAATAATGATACGCCTTTCATCATGGTCATGCGTGGTTTCATACCTTAATATACCAATGCCATTATTAGTTCTCACTGTAGCCACGAGAGCATACGCATCGAAGCTGACTCTAAAGTGTTTGAAGCGCCCATGTTTAATGTTAACATGAGCAATACAGTGCCCGAAGGACAAAACATAGTATTTATACATATATTAACGCATAATTCCACCACCTCATAAATATGCAAAATCTCTAGCACGAAATCCGAAACAAGATATTCAAGTAATTGGTGAGGGAACAAGTACATATGTCCACTCGGTTAAGAACTGGGAAACGAATTGTACACGAGTGTGAACAATAATGCGAACAAACAAAATGAAAAGGTATAAATTGCAGTATTTATTCCATTCAAAATTGTATAAAATACTGTCAAGAGACGCACGCATTCGTAATTACAAAGAGAAAAATACTATCACCTCGTGAGTGAAGTAGAAGATAATTTAATAGTAATTTTGAATTACTGAATATTTCTTTTAAAAAACCCACTTAGAACGAGGTGTGTTGTGCATATAAGTACTTACACATTCTTTCATTATTCCTTAACCTGTGTCATGTTTGTAACTAAATTAAGGACCGATCTCATGGCTAAGGCGCCACTGATGAATGGTTAAATAAATCGTTTACCATGCGCGAAAAAATAATCTTTTTATCATACAGAGTGAAAGGACAACGAACACTTGAACTCACCACTAATAGGAGTCCTTAAACGCATGATTCATACCCTTCAGACACATAATGTTGACATTTTGTTGTAAACGTGACAATGACATTGCGCAGACACAAAATCTAAATGACTGATGTTATAGTAAATGCTATGATCATGTCGATAGTCACTTACAGGACTGGCGGTATGATCAGCGAACGAAAAGAAGAAGTAAATGTTATATCACCTATTCATTTTTTTTTTTAATTTGCGCATAAATGTGCTGCCAACAACTTACAGTCAAATAGTTTTCAAAATATTCAGCAGGTACATAGTTTACTAATAAACTAACGTTTAGTGGCTTAAAGCAGCGAGACAAAATCAATAGATTTTGCACCAGACAAAGTAATTGGATGGCGAGGTGTGATAGACATTACAGGGGTTCTATCTACATCATAGCTAAATATTTTGGAAACGATTTGATCGAAAGTTGTTGCTGACTATGCGACCATCAACTTATGGTCAAATCATTATTCAAAATATTCATCCAGTACAGATTTATTATCCATAGACATTATCGTTTAGTGGCACGTAGCGGGGTTAAATAAACCTAATCAATACCTAGTGGGGCAAATGATGCTCGTAAAACAAGCACGCTAGCATTCCTCATCCCTCCTCCTCCTCCCAGGCCTCGATTATCGATTATCCGACCACCTCTAAACTCTATTAATTTTACCACGGTAGCTAACCATGGGGGGGGAGGGTTGGGTGGGGGTGGGGGGTGTTGGGGGAAGGGGGGGGGGGTGGCGCGCAGCTAATTTAAAACATAAAATACCAAACTTATAGAGGTTAAAGATTTCTTTGCACATGCAGACGTACAGCTACTACAAGACACGCCCAAACTAACACGCCATTCGTCAACATTATAATGCTGTCCGCAATTGTCAGTTACATTCTATCAATTCAATGATACTATTCACGTCAAATCATTTAAATAACATATTGTGGCGAGTTTTGGTGCTGGTTCTGAGTTTGAATCTGGGGTCGATTTAATTGAGAAAAACCGGGTTGTGGTCGTATAACCATTATATGAGAAGCATTATTTGGTTCTACATTCTCTCAAAGACTGCTTCTCTCGCGTAAAAGCTGTTTGAAGGTGCGGTACAGGGCGATCCTGTAAATGAAAACGAAAATTTGTATTCAAGCCCGGATTTGGCTTCGGAACTGTATTTTCCGCGTGACTATCACACAGCTGGTTAATT
The DNA here is from genome assembly GCA_034401795.1 of Chaetoderma sp. LZ-2023a. Classification (NCBI taxonomy): domain Eukaryota; kingdom Metazoa; phylum Mollusca; class Caudofoveata; order Chaetodermatida; family Chaetodermatidae; genus Chaetoderma; species Chaetoderma sp. LZ-2023a. Next base: position 145,803,260 of record CM067372.1, read on the forward strand.
AACTCATCCACATGTTCCCTCAGCTTGCATAACTCACTCACGCTCACTACAGGAGACTGGGGAGAGGAAACACCAGGAGGCTCTGGATAACCAGAAGACTCACAGTGGTTCGGCACCGCAGTGTCCATAAAAGAGAGGGCCGGCTGCTGTCCTGAAGCAACCTGAGAAAGAGTGTCAACCAAAGGGCTAAACATATTTCCACAAGGACGAACAGAAAAATCACTGGAAGGAAAAATAGCTCCACTAGTGTGACTATCCTGGAAACCTTCCAAAGAACTAATATTTGAATTTGCATCTTCCTCATTAGTACTCCAGCCACCATTGCTGTAATCAGTGTCATACCCATCTTCAAAGTGATCCTTAGCGTAGAAAGTGACTAAATCTTGAAAGGTCACATGTGATTCTGAGATGCTGTGTCAAGGTCGCATCTCAATTCCTAATGGGATGTGTGTACTAGGATGCACAAATGCATCATTACTAAGGTGCTCTAATGCACTGGGGACAGTGTTTGTTAGCGAATATTCCGCCATTTTGGATCTACTCTACAATGTCTATTTTAGAATGCCTATGTGTGATAACTATGTGGCCTAAGACAGGGTCTTGCCTATTAACAAATGCCAATTCTAGACTGTATGGAATATAAGATTCTATCTTAAAGCCAGATAATTAATCATTAAGTGATTTTAACTTGGATTACCACAGTTGTATTATGGATCCTAGGAATCCAAACAGTGTAGAAAAACTACTATTTAACGAGTTGCTAACTCATTAATGATCTGAACTTAAGGTATGATCAGTGATAGTAACACTGTAATATTAAGAACAGCCCATAAATTGCTTCAGGAAATTAAAGCCAAAGTGAAGTGGCAATTCACAGTAGTGGGGGCTTAATAATTTCCTTTCACAAAGAATAATTAAATACAAGTTTGGATTATTCACTGACAAGGTAGAAATGCAATTAATAAAGACCTGACCCTAGCATAGCTCGGTGTTTAACACCTACGGCTTTAGGACAGGTCATAAGATTAACTCCTAATTTAAGTGTGAATGAAAGTCAATAACTGCTATAATGTATGCTCTGTTGCTACGGAAGAAATGCGTTTGACAAAAGCCCTATTTCAGAACTTAAAATTAAATGGATGCCATTATGCTGGTAAACAGTAGTAAGTATGAATAGTTCCCAAGTATTATAACTGCTAAGACAATTATCCAATCATTTGTGTCTAATTAAACTTACAATGATTCAATTAAATGATATAAGCCGTGAAATAGTTGTAATGTCAATAGGTTCCCAAGTTATTAACTGCTAAGGGAACTGAATGTTAACTGATCATTTATACTGAATTAAGGTTATAAAGATTCAATTAAATGATATAAGTCGTGGTACAGTTATAATGTCAATAGGTTCCCAAGTTATTAACTGCTAAGGCAACTGAATGTTAACTGATCATTTACACTGAATTACGGTTACAAGTACCAAGCCACAGTTAAATGATAACTGGTCAAATGTCGACTTATATGAAATAGAAATTTGCATATACCAATTTTAATGAAAATTTGCTCTCGTCTGTAAAAAAGAACTAGCAGTTTTATTTGTTTCTGGCGAAGCTATGTTTACAATTTCATGATTTTCTGGCTTTGAAACAAGTTTTGCACATTGTCAAGACAGTAAATCAGAAATTGTACAAGTATCGACAGTGGTTGCTAGGTGCAGCCGAGAGGAATGATATGTGATATGAAATAGCAACTATTACCACTATGAGATCTCAAACATGGAGTACACTGGATTTACCTAATATCATGGTCAGCTGGACAGACAATTTGGGGAATCGGGTATATAAATGGCTAAAGACTCAAATGGGTAGTTTCAGAAATCCAAAAGTCAGAATAATATCAACTACTGGAGGACATGCCCTTAATTTTTAAGAAAAACAGAAACTCTAGAATTTAATCAAGTAAGTGGTTAATCAGATAGTGGGAATATTATTAACTAAGCCCTAAGACTTACACTATACACTTACATCAGCTCCTGTTATTTAGAAGTAAGCCACGGTGGCTTATGAAGTCGTCAATCGGTTGAAATGCCGGTCCTCATTGCTGCCAGTTTCTAACCATAAACCAAAAATGATATAGTATGCGATCACTCGAATTAAGAATCATTACATGCTAAACAGCAAAATTAAAGATCCCTCGTGGAGCCCAAAGATCAACACGGAATACTACACTACTCAAATCACAGCTACATTATATCTCAATGTACACTTTATCTGAACAATGTACTTGCGTATTAGTAACCTAAGTATTAAGCAAACTGACAGAAATTCGGACTAGCACAACAACTAAGAGACTATGCTGAGTTCAGCGCCCTACACCAGCTAGGGCAATTCAAGGTCGGACCCAGAGTCCAATTTTCACCTGGAATTTATACCCAAAAAGTGTTGCATGCACCAAAAATCCAGACACCCAAGTAGAAATCCTTGGCAAAAAGTGCTCATTTTTAACATAACAATAGGTGAATAGATTGTCAGATTAACTTTTGCTGGTTTAAACATCACCATTGTGATGGCCCACTCGTTTAAACATTAACATAACAATAGATTAAGCATTGGTACGGAGTGCAAATGCACCGGACTGTAATACGCTAATAGGGTTATGTATGTGGTAAATCTGACAACGCTAAAATGACAGGAATGCAGATTCTACTACATTGCAACATTTACAAAATGCATAATTTGTCACATCGCCCAAACGAAATGGCCATAATTTCCTCTATACAATGTTGCTGTTTGATGTTGCTATGGGAAAGAGCAACCATATTCTGAAACATTGACTATCAAAAGAAACACGGGAACATGAAAATATTGAAGAATAACTAAAACGCTGTCATGATTGGAATAGTGAATTAGCGTACATCTTATGTAAAGCATAATACCGCGAGACCCGGCTCGTATTTTAAAGACAAACCCGCTCATGCCCAAAATCCAAGATCACCAGCCCAGATCGGCCCTGTAGGTGGGGCTTAGAATACACCTTCCGTATCCTCTGAGTGTCGTAAGAGGCGACTAAAGGAGGTAAGGGTGAGGTAACCCTGACAGAAACCTTGAGTGCTGAAGACGGAGGTTTTATGCCGCACGGCGCACTCTAATGAACCATGGATCCACGCACTTAACACTCATGATCATGTCGATAGTCACTTACAGGACTGGCGGTATGATCAGCGAACGAAAAGAAGAAGAACCAGGCCAGATGATTTCAAAAATCAAATCGGGAAAAATGATCTTTAAATGTCTGCGCATACACTTTCAGCAACGTAATTCAGCAATCAAATTCTTACAAACTATCGCTTACTTCACGGATTTGATGACCAAATTTCGATTCACTGTGAAGTAGGCATAAAAGCGTTAGGTCCCTATGCTGCCACCGTGATCGCTGCTGCCACCGTGATCGCGCTAGGAATTATTCAAGCGTAGAAGATTTAACCACACGCTCAATATGGCCAAATACCCCATGTTGCCGAATGATCATACAGCAATCACATGCTGCCCATATGTTGCTAAATTATTACTAATTATTTATGAAATAATGGCAGCAACATCGTATCAACATTGAAACGGCAAAATGGCCTGCTTTAACGCAAATAGAGTGGCTTCAGAATATGGCTTAAAGTTGAATAACTTTGAACACGGCATAACGTTGACTGCACCTGATGAGCGCTATTATTAGGATCTACCGTTCAGCATAAAATTTAGGCAAATTTAATCGATAATTATTCAATTCACAACAGCCAAAATGCCTCTTTAAATTTGTACAAGTGGCAATTACGCTAAAATATTTGAAAACATTAAGACTGGAAGCCGTTGCTGCCCTAAACATCAACGACTTTCAGCACCATTGATAGATAGCACAATTGTCAACCAGATTACAGAATTTATAATAACAAATCCAGTCTTGTTTCAATATATATATATATATATATATATATATATATATATATATATATATATATATATATATATAATTTAATTGTAACGCTGTACGCCATTGTTCTTTCGGTTGCCTGCACGCCATTCTTCTCTTAGACAATGAGATACAGCGACAGAATGAACCCTTACCGCTGTACACCATTGGTTGAAACAAACGAACAATAGCGAACAGCAGAGCCCATAACTACTCTCGCTAACCGAGCAAGTCATTACAATGGTAATTTTCAAAAATACTCTTCTTGGTCTGCAATAGGACACTGGCTAAGCAGAAATTTGAATTTTCTTGACCATTACACGTTTGATGAATGTCCATAATATTGAAGGATAACAGACATCTAATTTTTGTAAATCTTCGTTATAAATTTACAAAAATACTCTTTTTGGCTGCAAAAATCAAAATTTCCTTGAAAAGTATTGGCAATTAAATGGTTAATTGAAATAAATAGTATTTTGAGCCCCTTTGTAGCGCTGTTGACACGAGGGGGGGGGGGGGGGTAAAACGGCTAACTTTGATAAAGAATATCAAAATGAGTAGTACTCCAATTTAATCCTCAAAAATTTTAACGATAACGAAGTATTGCGACTCCGGAATCAACGATGACAAGAGATTCTTGATAAAAGGCAAAGTGGCCCTTTTATACTATTCTCATTTTCTGCCATATCTTCGTTTGGTTTCTCTTCCCCAGAGTTTGATCGAATGCTCATTGATTGTGACGTCATCCTGACCAATCAAACTCCAGTTTTCTCTTCTAGGGAGAGAACATCGAACTCGGTCTAAGCGGTTTAGGCTGGTTCTGATGTGATGCGATCTGTCAGCTAACTAACAACATTATGGTATGCGTTGTTGTAGCATGCCTTTCTATGATTAACATATAGTTGATATACAAATTTCGATTGTGTTATTAATTCCTACAGGACACTACAATGCCTCTGTCCTGTCCCTTGCCTACCATGAATAAGCCTGTAGGAAACGAGCGTTAATAAGCACATGAGCTGTATGATCTCATTGCCAGCTGGTGTTGTTGTTACTTGCTTAAGGGAGTCGGAATGCCGACCGTCAACAACTACACGTCAGTCTGTCACCTACTATTTCCTATCGATTCTTTTCACTCGAATATTTACTAAACTATTGGCCGAAACGACTGCTGAACATTATAAAAGTGTGTGCCGATCCCACAGCAACAACTTTCCTCTTCAACTATTGACGTTTATCACCAACTCAGAACCGCCATTTCCAATTTATTCCGATCCATTCTATCATAATATTTCAGCTATAGTTTCGCATCAGTTTCTATCTGGTTTCTGCGAAACGTTTTCATCAGCACTGGTCGATGTCAACCAGTGCAGCATCCTATTGCGTACATGCCTGATGCCTATCCTGCTACTCAGTTCTTTAGCTCACCTGGTACTTTCAAAGATGAATTTCACTGAGGTCTTACTCGTAAATATAAGACGTCTCACGGGGTCATGACTCACACAAGACAATCCGATATCTACAATATGTTAAAGGGGTAAGGGACAATCATATGGCTAACACGGCACTAACAAGAAAAAGAAACGGTGAAAATATGACATGGAACGAACAGTGAACTCGATCTCGTGATAGGCCTGCTGCGAAAACTATTTGTAATACTTTAAATCATTTCCTGTAAATAGTATTATGTAAATAGCATTATGTAATAGTCATGCGTACGCTCCTTAAATACTTATATTTCCGCGAAATATCCTACATTATTCCCGCTCGATAGACCGACAAATAGTGTAGAGTGGATAGCGACCTACTAGTTACAAAGGGTTCATGAGAAGGAAGGGCTGGTGTTAGAGATTCCTCGAGACAGAGCATCATATAGCGCACGCCCTTGTGCAATTGAGTGGGAAATTTGGCTAGATTCTTGACAACCACATTTTCTACTTAATATGTCATAAATTTATGAGAAAATGTGCCTGGCATTTTTTTGGCAGCCATCGTGGTATATTGGCGGCCATCTTGGTATAATTTTGACATACAAAATTCATATTTTGCTCTATATTTCAAGTTTCTTTTTCAAATTCCTTAGAAGAAATCTGTGTTTTTTAATTTCGAGTCATTTCTATTATATCACTTGAATAAAATATAACCCACGGTGCTGCCCATGTCAAAATGGTGGTCAAAATCAGCACTTAAAGTTCTCATGTCTCAATAAATATATACAATTTATTGCTTAATGTTAACAACAAATAAGTAGCTGGTATACTTTTTACAATTCCTGGTCGCCAGAGGTGGTAATTCCATTTTATGTAGTGGGTTGGAATTTCCCATTCAAAAGACCATGCAACTTAGGAAATTAACCATTTGCTTGTTTTGTAAAGGCATACATGTGCTCAGAATACACCTGGAGACTGTCCTTAGGAACAACTTCTTTCAGTCAAATGTCGCACAAAATAATCAACATGACAATAGAATTACCGTCCATTGCAGCCAAGAGTTGTAACAAATATAACAGCTACTTGATGTTCATATTAAGTAATAAATTGAGGTATTTATTGAGATATGAAAACTTTAGCCAATTACGGTACTAATGGCTACATAATGATAATAATTTAACTTTATCTTCTCAATCACCTTCCGTCTCATATTCAGAATCTGAGTCAGAGTTATTTGTTACTTGTGCAATGCTTGTACACATTTCATACTATAATGGCCAGAAATGGTTATCTCTAGGTGACAGTGCATAGATCCGCTGTCCTCGTGGAATGAAAAGAGTTATCTACCTTTGAGTACTTATTAAAACGCGGAGGTGGGTTGGAGTGGGTGGAGTGGTGGGATATAGTTTTACGGCCAAAATGGAGCAGTCCAGTTTTGGCTATGCCCCACCTATCTTTAGCTAAGCTCCACCCGCACCTCAACCGTGTTGGGATCGATCGATCCCCGAACTCCTTGACTATCAATTTTTTAGAAAAAGATGGTGAACATTTTGAAACTAATTTGACTGGGTGTTGTTGCTGCCTATTCAACAGAATGTGTATTAAATAGTAAAGACATACAAATCGTACAATAACGCTTAGTCCGTTATCAATTAAGCGTTCGTGACGAACTTATCTGCGTCATTCATGACGTCATTAAGTATGACGTCATTGTACACGTCACCTAACTGATTATGACGTCATATGATTGATGGATAAACTGGAAAGGCCCGTTACAGCAGGCGGAAGACCACGTGCATTTTTGGAACCGATAGATGATTTACAGCATCTGTAGGAGTATTGCAGCATCCACATGTCATCTATGGTAATGAGTAGGCGATAAAATACTCAATATTTCGAATTTTCCCACTTTCTCCATGAACCTACGTCACCTCTCTTGCTTCAAAACGAATTGTTTATGAGTGGGATGGCAATATCTAGTAACATTATTAGTTAAATGTATGCTGTACATTAACCTGTACATGCTGTAATACTCTACTGATGCTGTAAAACTTCCGTCAGATGCCAAAAATGCATGTGGTCCTTTGTCGGATGCGATTTTCGGCTATAAATCTATAACACCGAGGCCCACCCCACCCACCCCCACATCCCCAACCCCACCAACCACTTCACCCCGTGTAAAGAGAGCACTAAAAGTTACTTATATTTAAGCTATGTTACCTGAACGTGGTACAGAGACCACCGTCACGTCGCCATCTTTCCATTCAAATGTCTTAAACTTATCCCATGTCATTTGGATGAGTGAATTGTGTTCTGGTGTGAACTGTTCGCCATGTTCGAAAGAACTTCTATAATCGCTGGTTTGCTTTTCCTCGGATCCCATCCTGTAATAAAATGCATGTATATCGCCAATTTTCTACCACAAAATCTAACATAGATCAAAATAGCACGCGCGCGTGCATACATGTATGTGAGCATGCGAGCGTGCGCGCGTGTGTGTGGGTACGTTTGTTCACAATAGAGGGATCCGAACCATCACCCAACTATCTGACGTAATAATCAAATTCGTCATTCTTAATTAGCTGATATCACAATCAAGATGATGTACCTAAGCTCCACCCACTTTTTACGCATGGAACTTTGAAACCAGATCGCCAAGAATCTATATTTCAATGTAACTATAGGCATACATGTGAGCTGTTGGATATTTTGAAACTAATTTGAGTAAAATTTGCTTCAAAATCTTCCAGCAAAATGTTTATTAAATTATGAACTCACCAACGACATATAGTTCAAACACTTTCGTGGCGGACATTTCCAGTTTTGTGATGGTCATTCGTCATTTTGATGGTGACGTCAGCCAACGAGTACCGTATTATTATTATTATTATTATTCGATCGGGTCCCTCCATTCGAAAATCAGCCTACTACTCACCTGCATTCCCACTGATCCCTCAAGCAATGGTACGATCAGTCGTAAACACGGGCGTATGATTAGCACATTCACCAATGAATTCCCCATAGCTCATTCCCAAGGCAACCATACAGGAAAACTGTTGAATATTTCGATATTAATTTGACTGGAAGCCGTTGCTGCCTCTTCCAGTCAAATTAATTACAAATTATTCAACAGAATAAGTTTTATGTCGTAAAGAATGTACTTTTTCATGGAATTGTCAGTGAAAGGGATAGATACTTATCAGACCGGCTGTTCTCGTATTGCATTACGGATGTGTGTGTGTGTGTGTGTGTGTGGTGGTGGTGGTGCTCGTGACGTGTGCGCATCACAGTGCGGCATAAGCGTGGGCCGGGACCCTATTTCTCAGAAATGCAACTGACCTATAATCTGGCACTGTCTGATATCATTGGACATGCCTCGTGATATTTTGAAGCCCTGTGTCGTTAGTAATCCTATACGTCGCTGATCTCCCGTTATCAGGCCACGATTGAATTGAGACACAAATACGTGTTAGGGCATCAGGCTTTTAGTTTTCAAAATCTCTAATCGTGTCGATGAGGTTTGGGCTACAATAGTTGTATATAGCGAATGCCATATTTGAGCGCCTTTATTCAATGAATGTCGCCAGGCGGTGTTTATTTATCGTAAATTAGTTATTATATTATGCTTGGATCAGTGTGACCTTAGTTGTTGATGTTTAGACATTCGAGTCATCTAATTGGCTGAAATAGAACACGAACTTTTTCATATATGCAAATATAATTATAAATTATACAAGTCTGGTAATAATACAATCTCCCAGATAACGTTAGTGCGTTGAGCCAACGTTGTCGATTACTTGGCAACGATCCTGTTGGCGATGAAGTGTTGGGGATAACGTTGGCGTACCTGACAAAAGTACGCTGTGTTACCAATGTGGGGTCAACATTGGCCTAACAATTTTTAGCCAATGTATATTATAAATGTTATTTACGTGCATTGCGCCAACGTTGTCATAATGAAGTGTTGGGCTAACGTTGGCATAACTGGCAAAACTACGCTGTGTTACCGTTGTTGGGACAATGTTGGCTCAACAATTTATAGCCAATGTATATTATAAACGTTACGCGTTGGACCAACGTTGGCATAACAGCGGCAAAGCGGTGTTAGGTTCAAGTTGTTGAGACAACGTTGGGCCAACAACTTATAGCCAATGCAGAGTATAATGTTATATACATGGATTGCGGCAAGGTATTTGCCTACTATGTGTTATCTAAAATCAGTAAGCTAATTCATTTGATAATTAAATGGCAAAACTGAGTTAAAAAAAAATATTCACTTGTCAATTCACCTTTCCAGAGTACCCATCCATCATCAGACCTCGTATGACGTCATAATCAGATCAGCGCGTGTATGATGACGTCATACTCATTACGTCACAAAGGGTTCCATATAGACCGTCATCAAATTTCAAATGGTCCGTCATGTTGTATGAATCGTATGTCTTTGTAATTTCTTGCTATTTAATAAACATGCTGTTGAATATTTTGAAACTAATTTGACTGGGCGCTGTTGCTGCCAAAGGCAGCAACAGCACCCATTCAAATTAGTTTCAAAATATTCAACAGCTTACCTGTGGGTTTTTTTTGGGAAATTGATAGGCAGGATGTTTAGAGATCAATCGATCCAAACACGAGCGAGGTGTGGGTGGAGCTTAGCTAGAGATGGGCGGGGCATAGCTAAAACCGGAAAGGTCCATTAAGATAACTCCGCAATTCGGTATTACATATTTAACCACTTAAAGGTGCATATTCACCGCAGAATGGTTAAAAATAAAATTGTGAAAATTGTATACTTTTAGAAGCTTAAATTGTGTAACATTATGTAATGAAACGAAATAAATCTTAGCATATGATGATTTCATTACGCATAACTTAATATCATTTTTTAAGTTGTCAAATTGAATTAGAAGCACGAGTCCCTAGTTCAAATTCAAAACTTAAAAATACGAAATGTATTTATACGGAATGAAATCATCATATGTTAAATTTTATTTCGTTTCATTTCATCAAGGGGCTCAATTTACGCCTCTAAAAGTATAACATTTTAACAATTTTATTTTCAAACATTCTGATGTGAATATATAAGTGAATATTAAGTTTGTGTTAGGGATAAGGCGATTGGGCTTATTGTTTAGTAAGCAGTTATGTGCTTAAAATTGACGATGTGGTATAAATAGTATGTCTTGTGAAAAAACATCTTAGCAAATTGACAATCTCCTATGAATACAGGCAATCTGTTATAAATTTGCAAAAACTTTGCAAACATTTAGTTTTACATTGTACTCGCTTCTCGATATATTGGGTATGACCAAAGCGTAGGACCTGTCACACGGGTCAGATACATGTCAGCAAATGTGTCTTTTACATTGCCAATTTGCTAAATATACGGCACATATAAAAATTAGGTTTTTCCAATAGTTCACTATTATTTGTAAATATGCTTACCTAATGTTATACCAATGTGCAGAATGATGTTGGGCCAACACATACTGTCAATATTGGGCTAGTGTTATATGATGTATGTTGGGCCAACGTAGGGTCGATGCGTTTGGCCAACAGATGTGTGGCCAAGCTAGACAGCCAAGATTGGGCCAATATTACAACGTACATTGGGACAACGTGAGGCCAACGTCGTAGTCTTAGTATCTGAGCTAGTGATGTGTGGTAAACTCAGAAAATAATGCTAAATAAATTTTTTTAAATAGACAGTGATACCCACTATGATCGCCACCATCTTTCAATGTCAAGTTAGCCTCGTATTCAAAGAAGATTCGAAGCGACACATCGCAGTTACATCTGATATATATCTGATTATTATAAAATCCATAGCCAGCGATCCACGTTCAACTAGTTCGACTCAGCTACAGCTTACATTCGTCTTCCATCTACAAATAAGCATTCCAAGTCCATCTCCATCCCGTCTTTGTCAAAACTGATTTTCCGGCTTTTTCTAATTCACTTGTATTAATGTAAATTCACCTCAGTTTGCATATGACGTCAGATAACAAGTGACGTAATGGACTTTTCCAGTTTATCCATCAGCAATATGACGGTATAATCAACTAGATGGCGTGTAGGATGACGCCATAATCAATCATGTCATGAATGACGTAGATAAGTTCGACACTAACAGTTGTTTGATGACGGACTAAGCGTTGTTGTACCAATTGTATTCTTAACTATTTAATAAGCATGCTGTTGAATATTTTGAAACTAATTGAAACCGCTTACCTGTATAGTTTTGCGGAGATTGATGGTCATGCAGATCAGGGGTCGATCGATCACACCACGGCGATGTGTGGGTGGAACCTAGCTAGAGATGGATTGGGCATAGCCAACACTGGATTCCCACATTGCTTATAAAGTCAGATACTTGTGTGACAGGCCGGATCCTTTCATTTGAGGGATTTATAGCGCTGCTTGAGCATGACCAGTTTTTTAGATTCGTTTCATGCACGACTCATTAACTCTTTGACCCATGAAATTCCAGTATTTCAATATCAAGATAACTTTACAGGAAAGCTCTTCAATAATGTAAACCTAATTTAACTGGCATTTGTAGCCGTATCTTTGATTCAAGCTAGTTGCAAATATTCAACTTCCTAACAAATGTGTTGTTTCTAGTCAGTAAAGGATAATTGGTTACCAGCTGATCTGTCAAAAATCTATATCTATGCATCATAATCAATTTCGTCACATAAAATCTGACGTCACAATCATAATAAGGTAGTATAACTCCGCCATGAAGCTCTAGAAGTCCATCAAGTGTACGAATCTTATGGCTTTGATGGCTTTCCAATTCAATCAACATGTTATTGAATTTCTTCAAAGTTATTTATTTGACTGGAAGATTTTGCTGGAATAAGCAGCAACAGCCCGCAGTTAAATTATTTTCAAAATATTCAACAGCTTACCTGTATAGTTACCTTGTAATTGGGATGCGGTGGTGATGGTGTTGGGGGTGTGGGGTGTGGGTAGTGTGGGAGGACGGGGAAGTTGTTGGGGTGGTGGGGGGGGGGGGGGGGGGGTAGGGTCAGGATTCAAAGTAAATAAATGGATTCCAGCACGCTTAATTATTGAAATATAGAAAAGGGCGGGCATAGCTGGAAAAGGGCGGGGCATAGCTGGAAATAGATCCTTCTATTACTGCAGATTAACTGGTTCCTTGTTTACTTCCACCCCTGTGATGTCACTAGTCACACCTCCATAGTGTTCAATGACGAGTAGAGTTAATTCCAACATCTTCTTCGGGTTAATCCCTTCGCTTTGGAAGACTACTTCATAATGCCCGTTCGATTGGAGTGATTTGATTTGTCACTCAAGTATCCGGAATCATAATCAATTATGTCTTTAGTTAGCTGACGTCACAATCAAAATAACGTAGTCCATCACAGAAGTCGAGATGTCCGTCACGAAAGTGTACGAATTGTATATTTTAACATTTTTTACAGGTTAATCATCAATATTTGGACTATTTTGAAACTAATTTGACTTAGAGCCGCAGCAACAGCTCCCAGTCAAATTAATTTCAAAATATTCAATAGCTTGCTCACATAATTACGTTGAAATTGGGTTTCTGGGAATTAGGCTTTCAAAGTATACAAATCGATTACAACATGCGTGCAAAATTGGCGGAGCTTATCTATAAGAGTGTATGAAATAGTTGGAAATGGCTTCCTCTGTTCTATGGTAAATTGAAGCAGATCATTGACAGTTTTCTGCGGTTGAAAGTAGTGGAAACATCTTGCAGCTATAATCAGTGTTTTTGACGTTTCTCCACTGCGCCGTGTTCTTTGGGAGAATCCTTTACTGATTTCGGTTGTTTGTCATTTTAGTGGGGTTAGATTGCGGGTGTTTACGCCTGATCACAACACGCGTAACACGTTGAGGTTATGGCGCCATGTACGTGTCTGATATGTACTTACGCGCAGTAGTAGCGCATAAACTGAACACTAATGGTTGCTGAGTGGACAGACTACTCATATGAGTATTCAATCTAACAATAGAGGCGTGGTTTCTTCGAGAATACACCTCTAATATATTGGCCGGCCATCTTATTTCGTCATCACAACGACTAAACTGTTATACGGACTCCACTTCTGAGACCAGACAGAACGGGACCCATTCTATCTCTGTAGCGGACAGTAAAGACAACACTGTGGATCGTGTTGATTTCGGTATCATCTTTACCTCTGTATCACTAGCTTGATACAGACATTAAAATCGACTCGATCCACCCCGTGGTTCATGTGATATCAACATCCACGCAACGTCAGCAAATACTTGACCTCATTTTGCCTGCGACGGATGTGCGACAGATTTAGATTTTACGACGAATTCAGGGGACTATTTTTCTGTTGACTACTTGTCATACAAACTACTATAGGCTTTATATCATCTCGTTTTACGTGAATTAATATTGTCTGGTATGAGGAGAGTAGCGCTCGTGTCCTTTTAAGTTTCAATTCTCTCTAGCACCATATTCAATACATACGAGATACCTTTCTCAATCTCGTATCGAATGAGATCTCGCGAGATGCGAATAATGAGTATTATGTTAAAACATTGCCCATCACTGCTGCACTACCCTCAGGGAAAGCAGGGGGGGGGGTGGGGGGGCGGAGAGAGAGAGAGACAGACAGACAGACAGAGATTGATCGGAATATAGAGTCACATATGTCACACCCGCTCCTGTGAACGAATCATGGTGGCACGTATTCAGAGAGAGAGAGATATGACTGGATGCCTCTGTAAAATGTCTTATGCTATGTGTGATGGACGAGAGAGAAAGAAAAATAGTCAGAGTACGAGAAAAACAGAATGAGAGAGAGAGAGAGAGAGAAAGAAAGAGAGAGAGAGAGAGAGAGAACGAAAGAGACAGAGAGAGAGAGAGAGAGAGAGAGAGACTGCGAGAGAGAGAGAGAGGGGGAGAGAGAGACTGCGAGAGGGAGAGAGAGAGTTATGGTTTGACATAAGCCAATACCCAGTCTAAGTTACACTAGACGGAGTATATTAAAATATAAACTGTTAGTTCGTCCAATTCTTTTGGCTTTCTACGTAAATCGTGTGCTTGAAAATGAATTCATATTTTAGTAATTGTTCTTATTGTTGGTCCGTCATGAAAAATGGAAAGTGTATGACTTGTATGTCTTTGATGAATTTACAAATTTACTAAAGATTATGTATTTTAAAACGGCCAGAGTCAAATTTAGTTAATAATATATAACGACTTAGCTGCATGATGTTTTGAAATTCGGATTCTCAGAATTCCTGATTCTGGTTAAAATCGATTCAAATGTGATTATACGTCAGTGGAACGTAGCTAGAAAGAGTCGAGACATAGCCAGAAATAGATCTCTTTATTAAATCGTGCGCGCTTAGATCTTGACAAAAGTGCCTTCATGGTTTAATAAGTCATAGAAGTTATGTCCACTGATGTGTATCTGACCAATACGGAGATGCAGAAGATATGACTGTCTCTTATTCTGAGAGAACGCTCATGACACGATCGTTATATCAATCTGCCATTATAGCGAAACATTTCTGAAACCATAACATTAGAAATCACCAATAAACGGATCCATCTCCTAGACATATATTCCAGGCTCGATTCAAGCTAAGCTCAGCCCATTTTGTCCGCCCTTTGGAATCAATTTATATACTTTGAATCCTGATTTTCCAGAATCTTAGTTTCAGGTATCTATGCAGCTAAGCTGCTGAATATTTTAAAACGAATTTGACTGGGCATTGTTGCTGCCCGTGGCAGCAATCTTGGCCAGTCAAATTAATTTCAAAATATTAGACAGAATGTTTATTAAAGTTTGAAGACATACAATTCGAATACTTTACGGACTTTTCAATGTCCATGCCGGAGGTATAAAGACATCACTTTGTATTGCGATGCCAGCCTACATATGACGTATTTGAGTATGACGTTATATCTTTGAGTGACAGATCGGCTCCATCCATTGGTCGTTACTGAGGCCGCATTGACTCCCAAAGCAAGAATCGTTCAGGCTCACTACGGTGATTGTTGACATCCTTTGTCCTGACGAAAATATACCTTCGCGTACTCGCCAAATTACAAATGGCTACTCGAAACTGACCCCTACCATTCTAATCTCATAAACACCGCTTGTTATAGCGGGACAGCTATCTCCTGAAAAGTGAGTGAGTGTCTCTAACTAACCATATATGCTGTGTCCACGCCTGATTAGACATGTATCTTGATCATGCACAGATCGTTGAATTATAATTATAATATGCTTTATCCATCACTCGGAGGCTGGATTTATCTTGGAGCATGCCATCTGTTTTGTGAGAAACTCATCCGTCAGGTGATTTTGAGCAACGGTATACCAGTTCTTCCAATCACCAATTGCTCCTAGAAACATAAGAAGCATAATTAAAGGTGCATTTGTTATAAGAAATGTTCTACACTAGGCATCCAACACGCCCCTCCGCTTCGTATATATTACGGTTGTCTATAACATATCACTCAACGAAAAACAGTTATAAATATTTTGAATGCGTTTCTAACAGCAGGTTCTTCATGTTTGAAACATGATCATTACATAAAATTATCGGTGAGAATCGTATAGACACAAGTTCGGATTCGCATTTTTATATAAACAAGGCTTTCAACTCGTTCCATATTTCTCGATGTTATATGTATACATACGCTCATAGCCAAATTAGTTTGAAAATATTCAACAGAACCAATGCTCACGGAAAGTTCATCACAGAATTCTAAATCCATTAAGGATACACAATTCGTACACTTGGCAGACATTTCGAGTATCATGTCGAGTATTTAATACATCACTATGATGATTATGACGTCAGCCATATGTGGCGTAATTGAGTATGACGTCATAGACGTGAGTGACATCGCATCCTTCAATTTTCATCCACCCTTAGCATGATTTAAAGAGGAATGGATCTTTCCGGTGTTAGCTATGCCCCGCCCATCTCTAGCTAAATTCCACTCACACCTCGCTCGTGTTGGGATCGATCGATCTCTGAACACTCTGACTATTAATTTCCAAAAGAATACACAGGTAAGCTATTGCAACAGCGCCCAGTAAAATTAGTTTCAAAATATTCAACAGCATGTTTATTAAATACCAAAGAATTACAAACACGTACAATTCATACAACGTGTTGGACCATTTGAGATTTGATGACGGTCTATATGGAACCCTTGGTGACGTAATGATTATGACGTCATCATACACACGCTGAGCCGATTATAACGTCATACGAGGTCTTGTGATGGATGGATACTCTGGAAGGGTGAATTATTCACAACGTATAACGTCAACGTCAAAAGTATGTTATACCTAGCTCAGCAAGGCACTCTACATTAAGAATGGATATCACATACACTCATTAATGAAGGCCTTAAACTTATTTAATGAAGAAATAGATACAGAATGTGTAGTTTATGTTCGGCAAAGCGATATGGGAATTATTAACCTGGACAGTGCCAAACGTTGACCCACCTTTTCTATAGCATGTTTTCTTTGTTTCTTTTGCCCAAAGATCAGAAAGCTCCTCAGTTAGTGGCGCGTTCTTCATATTGTCAAATTTACACGCTATCGCTATGTCTTGTAGGACCTCATCTGAGAGGGGAATGGAGAGAAACTCTGCCATTTTACGGATGCTTTCTTCAGGTTTCTAGAAAATTAAAATAGGAAGTTGACAGGTTTCTGCCAAACATGTAATGCCAAAGTCCTTCTTGAGGATTCAAAGTTAATGTAACAATAAAATGTAATAATTTATTTAGTCCACTGACACAACGTCATGAAATTGCTCAGTAACAGCGTCCAGTCAAATTGATTTCAAAATATTTAACAGAATATTTATTAAATAGTAAAGACATACAATTCGTACAACGTATCGGACTATTACGCGTTAAAGACGGACTATATCGAGCCATGCATGTCATCATGAGTATGGCCTCATCCTATACGTCACGTACTTGATTACGAAGTCACATGACGTCATATGATAGATGGATAAACTTGGAAGGTCCATTAATTTGGCCATACGCCTATGACATTGGTAAAACGTTAACACCTATACAATGTCCAATTTCGAGAAATTTTCAAATAAACATACAATAAATTTCCTATATATATATATATATATATATATATATATATATATACACATATATATTAACAAAAAACACTGTTTCGAAAAAGCAAAAAAATCACCAAATTTACTACATGCTATATGTACCGTATATATTATTTCTGTCTCGCATACATGTGCCTTACTCACCCGCACAATATCCTCAAAGTACAAGAATAAGATCGGTACATCCGGGTTCTGCTTAGCATAATCTTCCCAGGCACGAATATGGATCACCCACCAACATGATCTTACCAACGGTAGACTTTCTGAAGCTGCGTTTACTGAGGGTGAGCTTTCTGCAACTGACGTGCTTTCAAAAGCTGAGTTTTCTGACGTCAGCCACGCCAATGGTTGATTTTCTGCAGCATGCTTTTGATATGGGTTTCCTTGGGAAAGTGAAGAAATAAGGGAAATCAAATACGACGTGCTTTGGTTGCAACATAGACTTCTTGATTAGAAATGGTGAAAAGTTGACATAGACAGACGGACCAACACAAGGATAGGTTGACTGACAGAACGACAAGTAAATGGACATTTTCAGTTTTAGCTATGCCCCGTCCATCTCTAGCTAACTGACTATCAATTTCCAGAAAACTATTCAGGTCAGCTGTTGATTACTTTGAAACTAATTTGACTGAGTGCTGTTGCTGCCTATGGCAGCGACCAGTCAAATTAGTTTCAAACTATTCAACAGCATGTTTATTAAAGATGCATATTCGCAGCACAATTATTGAAAGTAAATTGTTAAAATTGTATACTTTCAGAGGCTTAAAATGTTTACCTCATTGTTATTAAACGAAATAAATGTTAGCATATGATGATTTCATTTTGAAAAAATGTATATAACTCTTTTAGATGTGAAGTTGACATAGGGACTCGTGTCTCTAATTCAATTTCACAACTTAAACACTTCTTAAATTAGCATGACATCTATACACGCAATTTAAGACTCTAAAAGAATAC
Organism: Chaetoderma sp. LZ-2023a; assembly: GCA_034401795.1. NCBI lineage: Eukaryota > Metazoa > Mollusca > Caudofoveata > Chaetodermatida > Chaetodermatidae > Chaetoderma > Chaetoderma sp. LZ-2023a. The sequence continues at coordinate 145,821,751 of CM067372.1, forward strand.
AATTTTAACAATTTTACTTTCAAGCATTTTAGTGTGAATACACCCTTTTAAATAATAAAGACAAAATTCGTACAGCAACACTTTTTTAGTCCGTCACCTATGGAGGAATCCAGTTTTAGCTATGCTCGACCCATCGCTAGCTAAGCTCCACCCACACTTCGCCCGTGATCGATACCTGAATCCCTACCTATCAATTTCCAGTAAATAGTAGACACACAATTCATACACCAACGCTTAGTCTGTCTTCAATCAAGTGGCCATGACGTACTTATCTACGTCATTCATGACATCATTGACTATGACGTCATCATACACGTAACGTAGTTGATTATTACGTTATATTATGGATGGATAAACTGGACAAGCTCATTGACAGACTTATTGACTTATACTAGATGCTAGTTGTGATTACCATTTAATACGGTGAAATGCCAGAATTGGGTGTAACACGTAGTTGAATAGACGCAACGAATAGGGTGGTGGGGTGGTGTACAATTCTAGCTATACCCCGTCCATTTTTATCTAAGCCAATCTCACCTTGTACGCACTTTTGAGTCAACTTTAGCACTTTGAACACCGAGGTTCAAGCATCTCAATTTCAAGTTAGGCCGAACACTACATGTAAGCTGTCGGAATATTTTGAAACTAATTTTACTGAATGCTGGCTGCTGTTGCAACAACTCCTAGGCAAACAGGGCGACCCACTTGCCAAGATTTTTTTTTTGTACAGAAGATAAGTTTGGGCGATCGCGAGAGCGCACGGTTTGCCCCTTTCGGGCATAGCGTTTGAGCGCGCGATTTGTCTCTTCCTGTGTTTGCGTCTACGTGATCAGGCAGAAATGCCTACACATCATCAATCATGTAAATGAGCATTTATCAAGACAATGATCAGAGCACTAATACGTGAATCTATTTTGCAACACTATACCTGTGGTCATGTAAATGAATAAATCATATTGTTACGCAGACCTGTTTGTGTCCACTTGAATAGGGTTAAAATTGTACTATATAAAACGAAAACTGGTGACAATAATGGTTATAAAAATCGCCGATTGTCACTGTTTGCAGATTTAACAACACGTTTTGAAATGTTTCCCTTTATAAAAGGTTGCAGGTATCTTTCTGAATTGTTTCTACTGAAAATTTTGCTAATTTTGTTTTAATTCTTGGATGAAAATCTTTGACGGGATCGAATCCACAGCCGTGGGGGGGTGGGGGGGGGTGCGTGGGCGTCATGCCGCTCAAGTATGTGATGCCATAATCAATTTTGGCAGATGTAGGCTGACGTCACACTCAAAATGCTAACAACCTGTCAAATTACTTTCAAAAGATTCAACAGCTTACCTGTATCGATCGATCCAAACACGCGCAAAACGAAGGTGGAGCTTAGCTAGAAAAGGATTTCTCTATTGGACTATTTTTAGTATGACGTAATGTATATGAGCAGCGGATCACATAGCTCCATTACGTGATTGTGACACTTACTATCCGACATGGATTAGAATTTGATAATTATATTTACTTTACACACCTGGGGAATAGTTATAATACGTTGGTAGATAATCATCCCAATTGTGTGGTAGCGTCTTCTCGGTATAAACTTTGAATTCCATGTAGAATGTGAACTGCGATACGGACACGTCTTTACAATTTCTGATGACATAAATAAACTTCCGATTTTCATCTTCTAGGACTCGCTCTTCAACATCACGTGGGTGAAAATGTGAGTTTAGCAGGCGTGTTCCTGTCTGTGTATCTGCACATATAATAGAGACAATAGCCAATAGAAATGTAAGCGAATTGATTCACCACACGCCAATATACAATTGCATACAACAATTTATTTAGTTTGGCCACATAATTTCTTATATTAATGGTATTGAGCACAATGATATTGAGGTCATGGGGTCACATTTCCATGTCACTGTGGACTTGGCATAAAACTATTTTTCACGGTTAAGTTTTGGTCTTAGCTCAGCATCTCGTCTTAAATCTCGGCACGGCTTCACTTTATCGAACTTTCCACCCTATCCAGCCATCGTATGACGTCATAATTAACTGCATGACGTGTAGAATGGCATCACACTCAATGACGACATTATGACGTCATGAATGATGCAGATAAGTACGTCTTGTATGTCTTTACTATTTAATACATATCCTGTTGAATATTTTGAAACTAATTTGACTGGGCGCTGTTGCTGCCATACAGCTGCCATAGGCAGCAACATCACCCAGCCGAATTAGTTACAACATATTCAACAAAATAACTGTAGTTTTTCATGAAATTGATAGTCATGACATCGGGGATCGGTCAATTCCAACACGGCGGAAGGGTGGCCGGAGATTAGCTAGAGGTAGGCGGGGCATAACTAAAACTGGACAGGTCCATTGGTAATAAACGTGGACACATGCTTCCTAGTCTCAATGGGATGAAGCTAGTCCTGTTCGGTTAATCGGTATTTCATCGATAGTCGATTATTATTCCTGGCAATAATATATTCGAGTGTAAAATGAAATAATCGAAACATCGAATAAATCGATTTAATCGAGCAAAAATCGATTATTTATTTTAATCGGGCATAATTTAGTGTTTAGTGAAGCCTAATGATATTGAAATTAGCGACCAAGGTCATTATACCTTTTGATTTGGATAAAATACGGAATAACATTACCGATAGATTCTTCTGCTTAGCTCATGTTGCCTTTATTTCAGAATTGGCCACATTATTGAAACTAAGCATTGTCATTTACCTAATCATGCCCCATGCTGTCGAAGCTCTCGTTGCGTTAGCGATATCGTTACACCACCATACTGACACGGCCCAGATTAACGCTGATAGCAATACAAAAACTATGCGACAGCTGCTCATCTCACGAGTAGGCAACATGGCAATCACTAATCTATTTCATTTCGTTAGCCTACTAGTTGTCGTCCGCTAACAGGTGTTCAGAAACTCATCAAGTATGTTTATGTGATGGGCTTCTAATAAGAAGTGCTGTATTAACCAGAAATAAATTTAGAAAACACTAATCGCAAATAAGACGAATTGCAACACACATTTTTTTAACAGATTAGTTTGTATAGTGGGCAGGAGCGCCCATTTAAACTTACCGCATCAGTGTATTTTCGATCGCTGCAAAAATGCCTATATTAAGGCAAATACGTCGATAGTAAGAAATAATACTCAATAACCGCTCGCCATTGATGCCATGTGTTGCGGGGCTGCTAAAAAAAAAGCTAATTCGTGTGCCCAAAGCTTTATATATTTTTAGATTTTTGGCCATGGTGCCTGTTTCTAACATGGTTCTATTTCTAACAATTGCTATTTTTTTCGTTTTCCAGCACTCGTTATTTTGGTGCCATCGTTAAAACATGTTTATTTCAATAGATACATCATTTTCACACACAATTTGAAGATTTTATCAAAATGCAACAGAAATAAGTTATTATTTTACCGACATTTGTATTGGACGTTTGAAAAACGTGTTTTCACTATTACGTTTTACAGGGTCCATAAAATGTGCATAACTGGTAAAGAAATGAAACAAACTGGTCCAATTTCCGCGCCAGATGACACATGCCAGGTGCTGTCAAACACTGTGTGTTGATTTCACCAACATAACAATAATTCCTTTCTATGGATGCACTGAAGGGGCACGGCGTGCTTATGTTGTTTTCAAATCTAAATTTATTTTTTTCACGCACATGTCCAACCCAAACGCGGCCATAGTTTCTATATATGGTAAAAGGGAAAATAATTTTAACGTCTTATGTTATGCAAAACAATCCTTATTTTCATTTTAACCACCAGATTTATTATTTTACAAAGCAAGGATACAGGATTGTTATTTTGAAAATTGGCATCTGCTGTCTATGTATACCGAGCATCCAGAAAAATTGAATTTGGCCAGGTCTAGAGTCACTACAATAAATTATGTTCTACACCATTTTTAGCGGCGTTTATATCATTATTTTTACTGACAAACTCTCCTGTTGTCATATCAGAGAGAGTGGTCTCATATCACCATCTTGTGGCTATAGAAATATCAAATTTACATCCCTGTTGGAAACTGGTACCCAAGTACACAAACACTCTGAAAACCGATATTGTGTATTTAAACGCAGTAAATTTATTTGGAGTAATAAAAAAAGTTTAATTCATGTGTTATTTCACTTATATAGCACTAAGCTAATTAGAAGCAATTTCTTAACAAAAGCTTTACATTCTTATGCAATGGGCAAAACTGAGCATACCCTGTTAGAGACGGGTACTCGGACCATACCGACCTATGTCATATTATAGTCACCAAAATGCTGTACATTTCACCACTGCTCAAGAATATTAATCTGCAAAGAGTTTGGCGTCTTTCAGCGTGGCAAGCTGTCAAGTACCGGAATCAACATCTCAATCTGAAATGGATTACTCATAGAATTCATTATAGTAGAACGTCGTATCTACTTACAGCCAAATACCGACTCCTGGCAACACGCTATTGAATGTTTTAGACGCAATTTAAAAATTGAACAGGACAGTGCTCAAACGATATTATATTGCAAAGTTGTGCATTATTGCAGTGGGCCGGCTGAATGCAGTAGTAGTAGTAGTAGTAGTAGTAGTAGTAGTAGTAGTAGTAGTAGTAGTAGTAGTAGTAGTAGTAGTGGTAGTAGTAGTAGTAATAGTAATAGTAGTAGTAGTAGTAGTAGTAGTAGTAGTAGTAGTAGTAGTAGTAGTAGTAGTAGTAGTAGTAGTAGTAGTCGTAGTAGCGATGCTGTGTTTGAGCGTCATGTTCGGTTGAGACTCTTCGTGTGTGATTGAAGCCCCCTTCATCTTCGTTTGAACCCCTCAATACGCTCGGGCTACAAAATGAAAAATACGCGCTTCAATCGCACAGGTCGGGCCTCACACGACCATGTAACGTCCAACAAAACAATCGTTATATTACAATGCTTGGACCGCCGTCCTATCTGAGAATGGTGTACTACGAGCATATTGCCTACCAGCGATCACGTATATAACATTCTTTTCACTGAGAAAGTTATTGTATATAAATCTGCTGACATTGCGGCACGCTGCGCCATTGGGAACAGGGCTTTCATGGCCTTCTGAAATCTATGGATGTGGGTCAAAGATGCCCTTGATTTAAACTGCGTGTACCTGATGTTGTATAACTGTAACAGCTGGACAGCTCCAAACTCAGCTCTAGACAAACTCGATGCCTACCGCCCCAAACACCTACACACCATCACTGGACACCCATGGCCAGACAGCATAGTTTCCAATAATGCACTATACAAGATGTTTAATACGCCACCGCTGTCTGTAAAAGTCGCCCAGCAAAGATGGTCCATGCTTAGCCATGTGCTACGGATGCCAGAGGGAGGATACACCAGCGCATAGAGCCTTGGAATTAGACCTACTCAGAACCAGCAAATACAAAGCCAGGAGAGGGCGTCATTGCAAAAATCTGCCATGCATGCTACGAGGTGACCCCAAGAACGCAGAACTCGGTACACTCAGGTCAAGAATGGACATTAAGAAGCTAAGGATTTTGGCTGAGGTCTAGCCATAGTGGGAAAAAGCGAAGATGGATTGATTGAGGCTGTATGATGTTTATACTATTACAGCCGTAGAATACAGTAATCATACATAATGCAGGAGATGGCTTAGAACATCTAGTTTCACCCTAATCCTGCCCTTTGTGGTGCAATTGCACCCCATGCATATATTTTATTCGGTATTTCTTTATATATTTCCATTGCGATTCTATGCTTTTATGACATTGTTCCTATACATGTTTTACCATTTCACCACAAATATCTACTCCGTACATGAAGGAAATTTCGGTGTACTAGAATAATACCCACGGGTGCACACACACCCCATTTGAGAAATATGTCATTTCCGATTTGCTAGGCATATAATACTTTGCAATGGAATTAAATTGTCTTTTTCTTCTATTTTATTGCTGATTGTGAACAACGTATATGTGATCTGAAATAAAACTCATCCTATATTACAGCAACGCAGGCTAAGTACACACTGGAGGAAACTCTTAGCCTACTTCCTGGAGACAGTGATGGACCCTCTGACTTTTACGCAAACGAAAGCGACAGTAATGATGATTATATTCCTAGCTTTAAGTCTTTATCTGAAGAGGAAGAGCATCTATCTGAACTTTCTAGTGATGAAGATGTGCCTATTCCACTAGATTCCGACTCACAAGAGGCTAACAAACATGTTCCCAGAGACCGGCAACTAGGTGAACAAAGGCAGGTTCTGGTAGAACATGACCGACAAGCAGATGCTGGTGAATCGTGTCACAGCCAATCGCTCAACCCAGCAGTCGTGGCAGAGCTCGAGGCCGCCGGAGCCGTGGACAACCACGTGCATGGCCGCGGCCATGGTAGGACCCCAGGAAAGGCAAGGCTGTTATTCTGTTGTCGTCTATGCATCACGATACTGCAGTTGTTGGTGACTTGCAAACACCTGAAATTATCATTCATTATAATAAGACCAAGAGCGATGTTGGTAATATGGATAATCTGGCAAGTGTTCTAACATGTCGCCGCAAAATCAACAGATGACCAGTTGTTATCTTTTTCAACATCATATACGTTGCCGGCATAGCTGCTCTTATTGTCTGGCTTTGCAATAACCCGATCTGACACAGAGAGGCTCCAAGGCGCAGCCGACGCAAGCCTCTTATAGTATTACGACCTGAACTTGTATCAGGCTTGATTCAGGAAAGGGTCCGAGCATCCAGCACCTTACGTAAGCTAAGCAAGGATGCTTTGCGGCAGTTGGGATTTCTTCCAAATGTGCAGATTGACATACAGACCAGCTTAACAGCCACATACGGAAGATGCCATATTTGTCCACGAATTGTTGATAGAAAAATTCGAAAATGTGACGTGTGTCAAGATTTCGTTTGCGCTGACCATAGTACCAGCACCCTACTCTGTGAGAACTATGTTTAATTCAAATGCATGTTAAAACATAGATTCGTGAACTTATGACTAATTAAAACCCCAAAAGCACTATTAGCATGACTCTTGATTTAATTATTATGATTCCAGTGTTGGTATCCTTAGCAAACTATTAGTAAGTTTACTTTCTTTGGGGTGCAAATACACCCCAGGCCAAAACCAATGATAATATGTGTCTAAGGCAATAAATCTGATAATTATACTGAAGAGAACCACGTAAACATATTTGCAAATTATCTAGTTACAGGTCTGTGTTTTTTAATTAATGGTTATATGTCTGTTGTAACAGAAGGTAATTGATGTGTTTCCTGTGGGGTGCAAGCACACCCCAGAAATATGTCTTTAAATGAGTTTGTGACATTTATATACACGTAAACATTAAATCATACTGAGTTATATACATGCGTAATTTGATTTTATTATACAGACAATACTAGATTGCATGTTCATTGTTAGAGTTAGGTAACTTTGTATGGGACAGTTAATCACAATTTACTAGCATGTAAATACACCCCAGGCCTGATTATCACAAACATATATTTTAGAGATATAGGATACATCCATTGATAATAAATATTGACGGGCAGTCACATTCTACCTCTATAAACCATGCAATGACCATATATTGTAGGAATGCATGAAAGTATCAGCAAAATTGCTGAATTTTAAATTTTTTGTCGATAAACTATTTCGTTTGTTTGTAACCATGGAAACAATATGAAAGTGTTTGCTAGACGAATCTGTTGTGTAATTCCCATAGCCATGAAAAATAAATGCATATTAATTATATTAACATTTCTTTATATATGTGGTGGTTATTCTTGTTTTAGAACCATGGTGGTGTGCACGCATCCCATAGGTCTGAATTAGTTGATTTTACAGTAGGGCAGGATGAAGGTTAAACTTTTCATTACCAAACCGGTCAACATCGGCCTCTGTAATGGTCTTGAGGATTGTCCATTTACCGGCCATGGGAGGAGTATGTCTGAAAACTTATCACTAAAATAACTGGCTCGATAACAGAGCCAGCCATTCCAGTGGTAAATTATCAAAAATAGTATACTCTGGCCCTACAAATCGGCGTTCAAAAGCAAATAGTTTGAGATTCTTGACCGAATTTAGTCAGTACAGGTTTAACGCACTCTTGAGAATGTCCCCGCAGAGCCACTCTGATTAACACGTTGGACATTGGCAGGTCAATCATCACTTGAGAAAATATCCGTGGACTAATAATTTAATGTGGCCCATCACACCGTCTTGTCTGGTCCCCCAAAATATTCTCCGTATTTATGTCATGCTAACTCAATAGCCAAAGCTCAGTCATGCAGTCATCATATGAAGAAAACAGAAAACAAACGATTAACCCTTTTTTACCAATTCAGCCAAAACAGGCCTCGGCATTAATCTTGAGGAATACTTATTTGCAGGCCAAGTGAAAACTATTTTTGAAAATTTACCACTGGAATGACTGGCTCGGTAACCGAGCCAGCGATTCCAGTGGTATATTTAAAAAAAAATAGTCTTCAATTGGCCTGCAAGGAGACATTCAAAAAGCAAATATTTAGTTTTTTGAAAATATTTAGTCATTAAAGGTTTAACGGTTATGCGCGTCATCATGCACATAACTAATACTTGTACCTTTGAATGATGGTAGCCAGAGATGAGATCCTTCAAATGGATCCAAAACGGGAGCAGCACTTCCCTGCACCAACATCCGCGCAGTCATCCAGGCTAAGTGTGTTCCTGCTGTAAAATGCATAGACAATGTCTACATTGAAATTAGTGTTAATTAATCGTAATTAACAAGTTGTATTAGGAATTTAGGCCAAATATAATGTCTTACCTCAACTCTCAAAGATTAAACGTTACGTATCATAGTATACATTACCGATCACCTACCAATTCCTTCCTATTTCGCCTTCCGTTATTGAAGAAATTAGCTTATTCACATCTCTGGTATAATGGCTGGGCTTATCCCCCTTATTAATATCAACATAGCGGGAGATACCTCTCTATAACTCTATTTGTGCTGCAATATAGATAAGTATTTGACATGTTGCCAAATGATACCAAATCAACAGTCACAAAACTCCATACTATTAGTTACACCAGTGTTTTGGCGGGGTACAGGCTGTTACTACCACACGTGCAAACATTTTATATTTGTTTGCACGTGTGGTAACAGCCTGTACTCCCGCCAAAACACTAGTGTAACGAATTTATTACCCCTTATAAGTCAGCGAGAGATTAAAAGAGAGAGAGAGAGTGGGGGGGGGGGGTGGGTGGGTGGGGGTGGTGGTGGGGGGGGGGGGGGAGAATTAAATGTTATCTTAAATATTGCCAATTTTCAACACTTTATGACGTCATTTTCAGAATGCATCAACATTTATAACGTCATGACCTTCGTCATTGGCTATTGTTACGGAATAATTAATCTGCGCACACGATGTTCGCGCGGGGGATACCGTATAGTATTGCCCTCGCGTGAGGGAAATACCAGATCATACACCGCTGATCTTAACCAATCAAATAACAGCATATGGTCATGTGACAGTTCTGAGGGGTAATAAACATCAATTACTGGCGTCACAATCAAACTTAAATATGTCTAGCAGACCGCCTCTGACGCAACACTCGCGCGCCATCACAATTATAGCCTGTCTCTAACGTCACCAATGCGGATGCTGGATTTACGCCACTCTTGATAGCGATGTAAACATAAGCAGGACCACGGTGCTTATTAATCAAATAACATGTGTATTAATGTCATATAACATAAATTAGCTATTATAATCTGAGTTATTATAGCATATTTTAGAATCCAAATGCGAGGAGCAAAATTCAAAGAAAGTGGACATCAACAACACACGACATGTCCGCTCCATGAACAAATGTCGATATGTGCATTGCTGTCTATAGAAACGACTCACAGATTAACGAATAGATTCCTTGACCAAAGAAGGTGAAACATACAGTCTGATAACAACAACTGTTAAGCTGTACGCCCCACGGCCTCTTTTTCATTGCCTAATCCTGTTTAACTATTTCGTGTACTATGTGAGTTAATATATAGCCGCTATATATCTGTTGCATTCACACTGGTGGAAGATAATCCTGGACTGCACGGTACCGCTACCTGGCGGAGAGTGAGAGCAAATGACGACCGTAGCGCTCCCGCAGAAAATGAGAGAAAATGCAGACGGTACGCTACGTGGCAAATTTTGAAGGAATAGGTTGCGTTCAGATAGGGAAGCAATAATGATATATCGGAAGGTAAATCGTCGATTTTGTGAGATTAATTTTCAGAAATAAGTGATGTATTTTTCCTGGGCAAGATGCATTCCAATCAGAACGCTAGTCAATATTCCTGGTATTTAGCGAAATCGCGGCTGTATGAGAACTAGACCTTAAGTCGTGTTCTCACTAGAGACTTAATCCGGAGTAACGCCATACTGAAGTATGGCGTTATTCCCGATTAACGCTCTAGTGAGAACATGGCCTAAGTCATGTAAGTTTTTTATATAAAGAAAATCGTAGTTTTTTCTACCTTTCAATGACACGTTATCAAATTATATAAGCTACTTTGGTTTTTACAGTTGATTTTCATGATCATGGCATGTAGATTCTAAATATTGCAATAAACTCAGTTGTCAAATTTGTAATCGAACGGAAACTACTGAATATTTGCACGCCTATTAACAAAGAAAATTAACTATATAGACATAGTATCATCATAGCAAGGTACATTATTATTGATTGACACTTTTAAGCCAAAAGACCCACAAGCTATATTGCAAGATAAGCATTCCACCATAGATTTAGCATATACTTGCAGGATCGCGCATGAGCTTCTCAAAAGCAGCATTACAGAGTTCGGTATTTTGTCACCGGATGAATAGTCTCCATACATAGGCTTTTTGTTACTAATTCTAGGACGAAGTTGAATAAAATGTCAGATTATAACAACCAATAACATGTTAATTCTGACAAGAATATATAAATTTACCACTGTTCAATTATTCTTCAAATTACCAAAAGCTGATTGTGTTCCTTTTGGAGGTTGTATATGCAGCTAGATGTCTGCGTCAGCCAGTCAGCTAATACCCGGTCACGCGCAATTACGATTGACTGAACTCGCGTCTCCGGCCGTCGCGACAACTATAGCCCCCATAGTGAGGATACGAGCGTGAGTCATCTAGCCAATATACCCATATCTATGTGTTCAACAATCACATGATTTCTGTAGCCCTTGCAGACCAGAACAACAACAATCTGAGATATCAGACCATCACCCTCCCATGTTTGTCACATTGTAAAACGTTTACGGATTTTTACGAATTTTTAGATTTCGAATTTTCTTGGATTACGGCTAAAGTTGTTGAATCCTAGTGTAGGCTTACACATTTTTATGTGCCTAAATTTGAGCCAAGTCGGACCAGTAGTTTCCAAGATATCCACAAAAAGCGAATTTATGTCTTACCCGGATCACGGAAAAATTCTGGAAATCTGTTGCGTTGCAAGTTAATGTTGGAAATGGAGCCAAACCGGATCAGTAGATTTTGAAATAGAGACGCGGACACACACACACACGCACGCACGCACGCACGCACACACACACGCACACACACATACACACACACGCACGCACGCACGCACACATGCATGCTAGCGCGTACGCACACGCGCACACATGCGCACACGCATACACACACGCACGTGCACGTATGTACACACGCACGGACGTTGTCGCCCGCACCCACGCGCGCGCACGCACACACGCAGGCACGCAGACAGGCACGCAGACAGGCACGCACGCACGCACGCACATACCCGATTGCAATACCTTCTTCCCATTATAGGGCGCGGGTACACATAATAAATTCTTGATGGTGTGTGGACTATGCATACTATTGAATAGGCTGACACTGATTTTATTGGGTGTTATTGCTGCATATGAATCAGCAACTATCAACAGCTTACCTCTATAGATGTCTTGGAATTAGAATTTGGAGGAGTAAACAATGGGGAGTATTGCTGGTGTTAATATTCAATGCGAGGCTATATAGTCCAAGAGTTACGGGACTTTTAATGACATGTCTGAGGCCAAAACGGTTGAAGGCCTTTTCTAAATCAGAATTGTAAGCTGATTCTGAAAACCCCTTTTTAATTGCCGCAGTCTCTGCATTTTGGGTGAAAATGCAGTTTTTGCTTGTTTTCAATAAGATTTTGAGAAAAAGTGCAATATATGGTTTTGATCTCACACATTCATTGAACACGTGTTTACCCAATCCAATAGGGTATCAAATTAAAGGTAATGAGGCGACAAATACATACATATATAGTTATCATATATAGACCCGGATGTATTCGGTAAAAGAGACGTATTCCATGAAAACCTGTAACTAAATTCTTTAGTTTCAAACAGAATTTCCTAGAAAAAGTCAATTTTTGATTAGATGTATATACAAATGATATATTTTCCATGCCAGCATTTTAAAATAACTAATTTCAAGTACTCTATTCTGAAAGTTAACATACTTGTTTTGTATTTTATGTGTTATACCGCAATTATTCTATCCCTACCCCGTAATATCAGAAAAATATGAACAATTATTTATCTACATTATATTCCCTTGGAAAGTAGGGTAGCAAATTAAAGATAACGAGGAGACAAATATATATATATATATATATATATATATATATATATATATATATATATATATATATATATATAAACTCAGACATATTCATTAAGAGACATTTTCCATAAAAGTCCGTAACTAAATGCTTTCGTTTCAAACACAATTTCCCAGAAAAAGCCCGTTTCTGCTTAGATGTATTACCCAAACCGTACTTATTTGTTTATGTAAACAGTAATTTGAAATACGTGTAATTTGAAATACCTGTTTTGCATGTAATTTCTCCTCAAAGTTTCCATAACTGTGTACCGATTTTGTGTTTTATAACCTTTATGTTAAACTTCACTGTATTATCGAAAATGCGAAAAATCTTTTAATCATATGATTTTTCGCATTTTCCGATAATCAGCGTAGCACGACATGGTAACATAAAGTTCTTCCATACACCATACTCGGTTAATATTAGTAAAACAAAGCCTATTGGTATGTGAATATAGGCTAGCAATTCTGTGTGAACATAATACGTTCAGTCATTACCAAGCATATTATGATCACACAGAATTGCTAACATATATTCACATATCAATAATTTGTTTTAGTGTACTAATATTACGTGAGGGTGGTCCAGGGAAGAACTTTATGTTACCATGCCCTGCTAAGCTGATCTTTTAATGACACTGTTTATTCAAGATCACTGTCTGATTCATCAGAAGATTGACAATATTCTAGCATATCGTCATCTTCTGGCTGAGTTGTGTCTGTGATTTCAATGTGACAGCATACATCATCCGTGATTTGTGGTCCTTCAAACCACTTGCAGGCATAACGACCATTCTCAAGGATCCATCCATTTCCCTCCGGTGCCCACGTGTACGAATCAGATGTAATACCATTTTTCCACATCGACGCAACAAGATTTACACGTTTATCTTTTTTGTAACAGTACAGACCTACATGGTGGAAGGTTGCTCGTGTCAATTCCCTTAATTTTACTCAAAGGCAGAGACTGGCTCTTTGGGGAATAATGTTGCTGAAAATTCATGTATCGCCCCACATTCGCTAAAGATACATTTGCTTTACCATGCCTGCAACACACACCCTTCACCAAGTTTGCTAACGAATCTAAAGCTATGGCAGGTGATTCCCCTAATTTGGCAAATGCTGTGATAAATGTTTTGTCTTTCTCCATAAGCTCCAGTTAGTGAATCTCTCCCATGCGAAAGAAACTAGCTGTGTAATCACATCCTGTGAAGATATGAAAGCCACCTATGGCACTACACAACTCTGGTCCCAGATTCTGTGCTAAAATAGATGCATCAATATATCTGCTAATATTATTGGCATTAATACCAACATCCATCCAAATATGTGCTGGCATGATATGTTCATGCGCGAGCAAGATTATGAATACATTCGTGTCAGAGGCCCTAATGATAATGTTACTATTCTTGTTCGATTCACACGTGTGCCTGAGATGCAAATTAAACATGTGTCAGCTTCTTCATGGTTACATGTGAGCCTGGGGATCTCAGTCACTTGACGGTTTTCATCGACAACTGCGTAAGCTTTATCTTCGAGACCTACAAATACGATGCTGTTTCTGATCTCCTAGATGTACTGTGGACTTTGCCATTCTTTCACTAGGAATTGCAACAGAGCTGTTTTGAATAAAGGTGAACTCAGTGCAGCGCTGAAGTTTTTTGGCCACTTTTGTTCTGGTCCAGATATTGCGAACTTGCTCAACGTGGAACTGGAGCCACTGAGGTCATGCTCAATATCTTTGATAGATGGGGTTTTATAGGAATCACATACAAACTGACACTAACTAAGACACTCTTAGATAATTGAAATAATCGCGTAAAATCATTTTTGCAAGACCACCAAATGTTGCTGGTATATTCACTAGACATTGTATTTGAAACATTACATCACAAGCACACGCATCTTGGCTTACTGGCTTACTACTTTGGAATCTCTCTTCCAATGTATGCATTAGCTTAGATTTGTTTATTTTGTTGATTGGCCCATCCACATGTGCTAATGACAATGACACTGGTGTTAGAGGGTAGCTGAAGACTAATTCAAGATCCAAGCTATTACTTTCCACCACATAAAGTAATCTACTGAAGAGACCCCGTGTGCGTTGCAATTGCTTGCTTTCTTTGCCCATCACTTATTTTTTCCATCGCAGCATCTGCCGAAAAATTCTTTGCCTTACGTCTAAGGATTCGTTGCTTGAATTTTGTAGGATCGGCAAAACATATGGTCTCAGACATGTCATTAAAAGTCCGGTAGCTCTTGGACTATTGGTATATACAACGAGGTAAGCATAGCACAGCCATATTAAGGCCCCTCATTTGGCAACTAGATTATTTGGAATCTAGACCATTTAATACCACTGTTATCAACCTAGTCGATACCACTGTTATCACATTGCCAGAGCTTTAGCGAGTGCTTTGCGATAACTTTCGATGCGGTTGATAATAGTGATATTAGATGGGGACCGAGTTTGAGATTCTATTTATCATAAAATCTGATACTGTGACAATTTTCCAATAAATTCGAACCCTGAAATCCGTTGGTTTTCGTCGCTGTGACGCATAGCTCGCTAATACGATTTCTGACCAAAGCAGCATGAAATATAATGACAAACAAATCATCGTTAATTCGTTATTTGGGACTTGAAATATATATTACACAATTTTAATCAACAGCATCATGTATCTCGTCGTGTTTATATTTTCGCCGTCGTCGTTGCTAGGAAAATGTTATGGTGTCAGGGTGCAGGTGAGATTATTACGCGTTATCAAACCAATGAATATCTTTCTTAAACCCTTATCTAACAAATGAAACTCTGTCGTTGACTATTACACGCATGTTCATATCGAGAAATATGAAACAGGTTGAAAGCCTAGTTTATATGATAAATACCATTTTCAATTAGCATTCTCCTTAGCCCTTTTATAACTAAATATGTTCATCACATTAAAATATTTGCTTATTGAATGTCCATTTGCAGGCCAAGAGAGGACTGTTCTTGAGAACTGACCACTGGAATGGCTGGCTCTGTTACGGAACCAGCCATTCCAGTGGCCAATTTTCAAGAAATAGTCTTCTCTTGGCATGCAAATGGACATACCTCAAGTCTACTACAGCAGCCGATTTGGACCGGCTTCGTCGTGAAAGGATTAAACCTGTGGCTATATGACAAACCTCGTAGCTAATTACTACCTTCCGATGTTTAAAAGCATGTTTCGGCTATTTACATTTGACAGTATATTGAGACGTCTGCATTAATTTATGGTCATGTTTATTTAGCTATATTACCTGAACGCGGGACAGTGACTACAGTGACGTCACCATCTTTCCACTCAAATGCCTTAAATTTCTCCCAACAAAGTTGTGCTATTGCATTGAATTCGGGTGTGTAGCGCTCGCTCTCGGCGGTAGGCTTATTTGTTGGATTTTCATGAGATTCCATGCTGTAATGGAATACATGCAGATCAGCAAGTTACGTCACAGTAATGGGATCCACATCTATAGCAATGGCACACCAATGTCTAGCTAAGCTCAGTCTACGTTGTGCACGTGTTGGAATCGATGTGTATACTTTGAAATCTGAATTCTCAGCATCCCAATTACTAAGGTATTTCTACATGTAACCTGTTGAATATTTTGAGAATAAGTTGACCTGACGCTGTTGTTGATCATCAAGTGAAACCAGTCTCAAAATATCTATTGTTTGCTAAATTGTAAATTCACTAATAACATGAAATGCGCAGACATTCGTGACGGCCATTTCAGATTTCGTGACGGAGCTACGAAATTGTGATTGTAAGGTTCGCTAACTAGTTATATATTTGATTATGACTTTGGATACTTGAGCGGCAAAACATGGCGATTCATTAATGCATGCGATCTCCATACTTTGGCTTCAAACGAGCGCTTACAACTCTCATGTTCCTTCCACTATAGCGCAATCTACTCTGCAAGCAAATGTCCGACACCACATATTCGTTTCAAATATCAGACACAATGTTACTTGGTGCTATTGTGTGTACATACTGCATCATTCTTAAACAAAGCAGGGACGTAGTCAGTTCAACTGATCATTCGTTAGCTAGCCCCAGACGTGTAAGCATCGTAGCTCGTGTATGGTCCAATGCTATTTTAGTGGGGCGGATATGTAACAAATTTGAGGTAAGATATTCCATTCTGGCAGAAAGCATGAAATTTGGCATATATGTGGTTTAAGGTATGCTGAACATAATTAGATGCGGTGCCACGTGATTCTACCAAGGGAACCCATTCAAAATGGCCGCCTTCCCAGCGGAAAATCTGCATTACTCAAGTTCTACATGGAGTAGAGAGATGGAATTGATGTCAAATTAAGGGGTTCTTGGGGCACTGGTTATGATTTTACCCATTACAATACTCTAAATAGATAAACATGCTGAAAAATACATTATTATTGTTGTTGTTGCTGTTGTTGTTGTTGTTGTTGTTGTGGTGGTCGTCGTCGTCGTCGTCGTCGTCGTCGTCGTCGTCGTCGTCGTCGTCGTTGTTGTTGTAACATTTGTAAATTAGTAGTATTATTGCTAAACGTTTGTACACACATGTTCCGGGCGGAACATTTTAGAAACAAGTTTTCGCTACTCAAAACAATTGGTCAACACGTTTTCTCCTGTACAGGTAATTGTACGCCAGCCCTCTCGCTTCGCAAAGCATTATTTCGTTGCGGATTTCCATATAATTATTGTAGTTTCCTAAATTCACACTGCCTATTTAAATATATCAGGAGAATACATAGCTGCATAGCAATCACGCACACGCGTATTGTGCTCTGCTTATAGACAGAGACAATAGCCTATTATATTCTCGCATTCAAGTCAATATGTCAAAGAAAGTGAAATTGACATCTGATCCAACAGTGGATTTAGCACACACGAACTGGTCCCTGTGTGTTATTTGCCAGCAGTCCACAACGGAGCATCTCATAGATACATGTAGTAACACAAATCGTGACAATGTGATTACGAGTTATAGGTCATTGGCTGATAACCTTGATAGGCTACAGCAACTCCATGCCCTTCCACCATACCTGGATCTATGTAGGTTGAATGATGGATCTGGAATTGCGGAGACGTACATAGAAAACTGTGCTAGGTGGCAAAAATCTTGTTGGCATATCTGTAGCCGGACTCGGGTTGATCGCCCCGTGAAAAGAAATGCGAAATTAGAATCCAGCGAGCATCTCAGGTCACCAGTCAAATCTAGATTGAGGTCTAATTTCACTATGCCAAGTATAAATGACCCCACTCAACCACTGTGCCTTTTCTGTGACCAACCGATAGAGCAGTGTAATTTCACTATGCCAAGTATAAATGACCCCACTCAACCACTGTGCTTTTTCTGTGACCAACCGATAGAGCGTGACATTCATAGAGCCGCAACAGCAAAATTTGACCAAAATATACGCAACACTACAGACGGTTAAAAGATTGGATGTTGTATGGGAAGTGTATAGGGCGGGAAGCTTGAAGACACACGATAGAGAATTACGGGGACATGGTGAAGCTCATCGTGTTGCATCGAGTACAAGACGCCCTCAAAATTGGAAAACTTTCCTACGAGTTGATGCAAACGAAACAGGCCTCTTCACCTTTCTCGCACATACATTGGAGTCATTCGAGCTACCAGAAGGAAAGATACTCGTCACAACATGTGAGGAAAACGTGCTGATGAGGCCAGAGCATGACGTCGCACAACTCGCGCCATGCATGCAAGATGAAGCAGAAGGTAGAATGTTGCTCCACGACATCCATGCATATCACCAAGGTTATCGAACAATAATGATTCATGCTACAGATACAGACGTCGTAGTCCTAGCCATACGGACAGCAAACTTTCTTCATGGGTGTGATCTCTGGGTCGCATTTGGCCATGAAAGACCTTCCGCTATGTATCAGCTCATGGCATTGCAACAGTTTTGGGTGCAGAAGCGTCACAAGGACTGCTATTTATGCATGCTTTCTCTGGGTGTGACACTGTGTCTGCATTTTGTGGGATTGGCAAAAAGACAGCATGGGAAGTTTGGAGGAAGTCAGATCTATTCAAGTCACTATTTAGGAGACTATCTGATGCCCCGGCGTCTCTGTGTGACAATGACATGGAAACGCTGGGGAGGTTTGTCGTACTACTGTACAAAACGCACATCGCCATTGTCAAAGGTTAATGAGGCATGAAAACGGCTTTTCGCTTTTGGCAACAGGCAGCTAGAAAACATTCCTCCGACCAGTGCAGCTCTGCTGCAACACACCAAACGTGCTGCGTTTCAGGCAGGTAATCTTTGGGGCCAATCACTCCACGCAAATGCAAAAACGCCATCGCCAGCTGACTGGGGTTGGGTCAGAGATGGAGACACTTGGTCACCGCAAATGGGGTTTGCTTGCAGACGCATCTAAGGCAACAACATCATGTCTAGCCTTGCATACTCCAATAGGATAGTTGAACGTATCTATAACGACCATTACTTGGTTCGATATTAAGAAATCAAGTAATTTAAACTATTTCTAGATGCTATATTGCTTTTGTTCTCAAGAGATGGATCTATTAGATAACACACCTTAAAGAACCACCGTCTTTTGACATCAAACACAGGTGGTCGTTATGGAAGGATTGCTATTTACATATTTAGAGTATTGTTGTGAGTAGAATTATAACGATTGACCCATGAACCCCCTAATTTGACATTAATCCCATCTCTCTACTCCGTCTAGAGCTTGCGGCCAGTTTGAATCCGCCATTTTGAATGGGTTCCCTTGATAGAATCACGTGGCACCGCATCTAATTATGATCAGGATACCGTAAACCACCTATATGCCAAATCCCATGCTTTCTGCCAGAATGGAACATCTTTTTCACATATCTGCCCTACTATTTAGTCCACGTGTATCAATAACAAGAACTTTATAGGTTCTGATCACGGAGAGCTGAAATAGTCGTGGAATGACTCAAAGATCATTTCACTGACACAGAAAACGAACATTTACCCTAATTTAAAGGGATGATAATCTCATTTCACATGTTATATTATACCGATGGATCATGGTTTATAGATTTCATATCATTCATATCCTGTCACATTCCCTTAGCTGTATCGCAATTATCTGCTTTGTAGTATCGCGTAAATGTTGAATAGTGAACGCCACCATTTTGTCTTTTCAAGCAATAGTGTGTGATGTTATGCAAATGCCAGTGTATTACAACATTTATTATGTAATACTCATCCTGTTGAATATTTGGAAACTAATTTGACTGGAAGCTGTTGCTGCCTATAACCAGGGGCGTCGGAAGCACGGGGGCAGCGGGGGTAGCTGCCCCCGTTGCCCTTTGGGCAGGCGGGCAACAGAGGCAGCTGTGCCCTTTACCCATTTTTTGCGAAAAATTAGTAAACTTTACTTTAGAACTTTAATCAAGATGTTTAGAATATTCAGAGCATACTGAGCAGTTGTATTAAAGTTCGGTTATTTTGACATTAACACAAGTCCATAAAGTAATATGGGAGTGCTTCTAGGCCGAATCAAATCATCAATGCAAACGCTCTTTATGTAGTGGCAGTTACATGTGACATACTGACTCTTTTTATCTGTAAACGTCGCATGTATCTTTGCAAGTAAAGGTAAGATACATAGTCATATGCTATTTGAATTTTTGAAGTTATACTGGTCCATGCTCCGTTAATGCCTTGCGTAGTGGGTAGAATAGAACATATGTGCAATGATGTGGGGGTGGGGGTGGGTAGATGGGGGCTGGATACAGCAATGTGAAAACACTAAGAGATATGAGAATTAACAGCAACTCCCAAACTCAAATTTGTAATTGACGTGTCAAGCAAATGCAAAGGCAGACATAATTTGCAATGCCGGTGGGTGTGTTTGCCGAATATGTCTAAGATGTGTTTCCCCACCCTACCACACGCACGCACGCACGCACGCACGCACGCACGCACGCACGCACGCACGCACGCACGCACGCACGCACGCACGCACGCACGCACGCACATAGAATGGGAGGAGGGTGTGGCTGGGGACTCCATCTAAAGAATGTAAAAATTAGATACGCTTAGAAGTTATCTCCTATCTCTACTACATCTCTAAGTAATAAATATCATCCTCTTGGATTTTTTTATATTGTGCTATTTATATGAGTATGAGCCCCACTTCACCCTGCCCCTACCAACTCGTGCGGTCGTGATACACATGTATAGCCATGTCAAGCCTTTTGAGTTCTAACGATAAAAGATGATGCCACCATCCACACGTAAACATAATCAGACACTTGAATGCCTCATTTGAATAGCCCGGGCCAAATGTATCTCTGACACCCACACGCCAATATGGCTAAGTAAGAGGCTGCGAAATCATAAGACAAATTACTTATTACATACACACTAGCGGTTGAATAGTTTGTTATTAATTTGACGTAATTGTGTTGCTACCTCATCTGTCTCTTCATCCAGCAATTGGCGTCCATCGTATTCTTTAAGCGAATCCTTAAGAACTGCTGGGCAGGAAAGATCCATAGGGTCAGATCCATGATTGGTCTCGGCAAGATGCTTGACCAATTTTGTAGGTGGCCATCTTGGAATTTGCACTATTTTAAAAATTACATTTAAAGACCTGTACAACTGCTTGACATGAAACTCAAGAAACGTCATGGTCTTCATCTAAGGCAAGAGCTGAACAAACCTTGCTCACATGTTCAACCTGATTGGTAGCTTTGTCTTGGATAACCTAGTTTCCACAAAAAACACTTTCCTCTGAATCCCGCTGATTGAAAATATAATTAGGAACTATGGTCTAATTAAATATTTTCAAGGCAAACTATGCAAGTCCACCATGCATACACATGCACGAATGCACGCACACTCAACGTGTGCATCTGACATAACAACCCGTCCGACAGCTCGCTCACATTTTGAATTGGGAATAGGTGCAATTAGCCAAAAGTTCTTTGAGTAGCATTGCTCGAACATTTATACGTAATCATAAGAAACTCAGAATGCAGGAAATCGTGTCATGAGTCTGCACCTTTCAATATTTTTTCTCGTTGTGGTTAGGTGCGTGGGTATCATCGAATACCCTTCTATGAGAGGCTGTGGGGGAGGGGTGGGGTTGGTGTGGGGGTTACATCATTTCACATCTTCGTCCAGACAATGCCATCCAGTGTAGCCTTTCGTGGAACCTGCCTCCGCCCCTCAAACAGCTTACCTGTATGATTGATTGCATACCAAATTGCCAAGCCGTATCTGGCATCTCTATCACCAAACGTATATGTTGAGGCGGGCACGCTACGTTTTTTCGGATTGATTGAAAAGTAAACCACGACAGCCATCATAGGCTGTGGAAATGTACCAACATTCAGCTACTAAAGCCTTGAATATCTTTCTTTGACATCATGATAAAAAGCATACACTTCCATGTATAGTTTATGAGTGGTCTATTAGATCATCTGTACCGATATCATGAGATGAAGTTAGTTATCCTTTAAAAAACAGCCACGGCCACAGCAAAAGCCAATAACAGAAACAGAGGTTATAAGAGCTTTAGCATATCTAACGAATCGCCGTGCATGAATACCGAACTCCTTAAATATGCAGATAATACTATCTCGACACAAATCGCACACATCATCCATTAGCCCCGCAGTTGAACAACACCTTCCTATTGATGCTGTGCGAGAAGACACACCCATCGCACTCCTAAAGCCTAAGAAACCACTCGGCCCGCTTTCCAACCTGAGACGAATAGTGCTACTGAACAGCATCCGAGGAATTGTATCAAACGTGACATAATCGCGTATCAAAGAGAAGATTGAGGGATTTACTGGAAACTGACAGAGTGGTTTCAAGAGAGACTGTAGCTGTGCTGCCATAGTCTGGGCACATCAATGGTGATATCAGCAGTGCTATTAAATCATTCGAACCTTTCCAAGATGGGAATCAACACTTCAAGTGCATTTGATAATATCAAGAGACTGCATATCCTTCAATTTCTCCACCAAAATGGCCGCGATGATGACGACCTACGCTTGGTGAGAATCTTATTGGCAAGCTCAAAAAGAAATGTTCACGTCAAATCAACAGTGTGTGCCCAGTTTGAAACGTCAATAGGACCACCACAAGGTGATGGTTTATCACCAATGCTCTTCACTTGCTACCTCGTCGCAGCTCTATCATATATTCCAGAACACTCCGCAAGAGCAAGCCCTCCATTCTCAATGATATGTATGCCACCAAAGATAGAGTATGCAGATGATTCGACTTTATCGATGAGGAAATGGTGCTCTTGAAGCACTACTTAAATGGATGCAGACCAGCTCAAGGTTGCAACCTTCTTCGCGAATGAAGCCCAAACAGAGTTCACTCACGTATCGGAAAACTTTTTAACTTGATTCATTTGACCCTTACCACTCTGATATCAACATTCTTTCTTTTTACTGTGCCAGTAGCAAAGAAACTGGTGTACATTTTAAAACAGTGGGCCTTTCAGGTTTTAGCTATGCCCCGCCCATCTCTAGCTAAGCTCCACCCACACCTCGCTAGTGTTGGGATCGATCGATCGCTGAACACCCTGACCATCAATTTCCAAAAAAACTACACAGGTAAGCTGTTGAATATTTTGAAATTAATTTGACTGGGTGCTGTTGCTGCCTAATGCAGCACCGGCGCCCAGTCAAATTAGTTTCAAAATATTCAACGGCATGTTTATTAAATAACAAAAAATTACAAAGACATACAATTCATACAACGTGTCGGATCATTTGAGATTTGGTGACGGTCTAAATGGAACCCTTTGTGACGCAATGATTATGACGCCATCATACACGCGCCGAGCTGATTATGCCCTCATACGAGGTCTGATGATGAATGGATACCCTGGTAAGGTGAATTTTGGTGGACGATGTTGCTGTCTACGACAGCATCATCTTCAACCAAATTTGTTTTAAAATGAACACTAGTTCATCTTTTAATTTAATTTGAAAATTAAAGTTTTTGACATCAGAGTGTTAAGATTGATGATCCATTCCGCAGCTTAACATGTATGATTAGTAGCGTTTTCTTTGTACGGGAATCGCTCAACTTATTATGTCACAACAATAACAATGATTTCTGGTCAACGCTGATTGGGAAATTATGCCACACAACATGCCTTTCTCAAAGCAAATGCCCTTATAATTCCGCTCAAATTTCGTCATACCGAGAAATAGAATCATCAAAAGAACAGAGATTACTTTCCCCGTCTTTTGAGGAAGGGAATGACGCAATCACTCAAGTATTCACTCAGAGAAACAGCTTCAGAATGACCACAAATAATCGTCATCCAACAGAGACAGACCGGGTGAAACGACCAGGGATTTTTAATCGGACCAAGGCTCTGTGACTATGTCTTAAGTCTTTGATACATCTAATGTATTACAACAGTATTGTAATCAGAGATCTGACCGTGGTATTGGAAAATGGTACGACCAATACGTGCCATCCAAATGAAAGCAATTTTTCTCCGGAGAATTTATGTCGGAAATTTAGCAAGTTCAGCAAAGCGGATAAGTACGTATGGTTTAAACGATGCATTATGTCCTAATACATGTACAAACACGCCAAGAAGGAAAATACACTAGCGGGTTTCATGAGTAGTCACATCCGTATCATCCCAGAACAATATGGACAGGACAATTCATAGAACACGTCAGTTGTGTTTAACTAAGTTGATTATGTCATGTGCGAAATCAATGCAAAGCCACCGTCAGTATTCTATTGCACATGATGCCATAGGCAATCCAGTGGTCGCCTGCCTTCAAATGATGCACTTGTGCCTGCTTTATAATTTTGCGCAATGCCAAGCAAAAACGCAAAGTCAAATATGGCATTTCCCGGCTTGTCAGTGACAGCATCAAGCAATGGATGAATCCAATCCGTCACTCAGGTATTGACATCATACTCAATTACGTCAGATATAGGTTGATGTCACAATCATAATTGACAGACAATACTACATCATAAGGCTGGAGAAGTCCGTCAAGTATACGAATAGCATGTCTATTATGGATTTATTTACTATTTACTAAACATTCTGTTGAATATGTTGAAACTAATTTGACTGGCTGTTCGTGCTACCATAGGCAGAAGCGGCACTAAGTCGAATTGGTTTCAAAATATTCAGCTTGCCTGTATATTTACATTAAAGAGGGTTTCTGGGAATTCATGGTTCAAAGTTCATAAAACTATCCCAACACGCCAAAAGCGTGGGCTGAGCTTAGCCATAGATGGGCGGGCAGAGCTAGAATTAGATTCCTCTATTGTCATACACAACCAACGTGGATCAGATAGCAATCATCGACATAAAGTTTAATGCAAACATTCCACATGCAATATATTCAAAGGCATTGGATCACAATGCACCAATGTGGCATGAGTTGTCAAAAGTAACAACAAATTTGGACCGACACTGCCGACTCCCACGAATGACAAGAGGTACTACCTTTCCTCGTCGATCAAACTGCGTAAAGCAAAGGCCGCATAAAACAACGCCAAGTACGCAATGGCATACATACTTCACCAGATCAGCGAACAACTGAAAGATTATGTCCCTAAATAAGCATGCACTTTGGCAGATAACATCGCAGACACCGGTGACTGGCGCAAAATGTTTAGGGCGGTCCGGCCAGAGCTCTGAGAGATGCTGGTTTAGAACGATTTGTACACAACGCTGAAGTCAACATCATCGAACCGGGCCGAGAAAGTTCAGATGGCATCATGGACTTGTTTAACCCATCTTGTGCCAACGGCGCATTAAAGCGCTCAAAATACGATTTATTTCAATTAATTACCGTTTAATTCAGCTTTCCAGAGTATCCATCCGTCATCTGACCTCGTATGACGTCATACTCAGCTCAGCGCGTGTATGATGACGTCATAATCATTACGTCACAAAGGGTTCCATATAGACCGTCACCAAATCTCAAATGGTCCGACACGTTGTATGAATTGCATGTTTTTGTATTTCTTTGCTATTTAATAAACATGCTATTGAATATTTTGAAACTAATTTGACTGGCCGCTGTTGTTGCCTAAGGCTGCAACAGCACCTAGTAAAATTAGGTTCAAAATATTCACCAGCTTACCTGTATAGTTTTCGATTGATCCAAACACGAGTGAGGCGCGGGTGGAGCTTAGCTAGTGATAGGCGGGGCATAACTAAAAATGGAAAGGTTCATTGCCAATACCTTCCAAGGAAATTTTGACTTTTGCAGCCAAAAAGAGTATTTTTGTAAATTTATGATGAAAATTTACAAAAAATAGATTTCTCTTATCCTTCAAATGGGCATTCATGAAAAGTGTAATGATAAACAAAATTCCAATTTCTGCTTAGCCAGTGTCCAATTGCAGACCAATACTAGTATGTTTGAAAGTTGTACCCCTGGAATGACTGGCTCGTTTACCGAGTCAGTCATTCAAGTGGTAAATCTTCGAAAATATTCTTCTGTTAGCCTGCAAATGGGCATTTGTCAAGATCACGAGCAACGGTCGTTTTTGACCAACTTGAACATTAAAGGATTGAGTTGGCACAAGAGGGGTTAAGATTGAATTAACAGATCACAGCCATGGGCCATTACACTGTTTTGTGGGTGATCGCAGGCCATGAGATAGCGATCGAAACGACGGATGTTGCGATGACATATAAAATCATGAGCAATGGATGTAGATCAAGCAGTGAACTGTTTAAGTACGCAGTTAATAGTATCTTCAAACTAATCAAGTGCATATTAACCTCTGCCTTCGTGCAGCACATGTCAACTGGCGTATCCGAAAAAATTAATTGTTTCATTGGAGCCCTTTCAGAGCGCCTTGATACGACGACGCAGCTGTACAGCGTAGCAAATACACGCGTGGATCGTTATGTCCAAATATTGGGATTATCATAAGATGGGCATCAGTATGTCACGGACGTTCGACAACATCACATGATCAACGATCATCAACGTACTACACGAGGTCTGAAGTAATGACGACGAGCTGCGATTAATAACACTACTGTCGGAGGATACTAAGCTGAGAGCACGAGCAAAAATATATAGACTGTAGAGTTCGAGACACGTGTTTGTTCCCCAGACTGGTTCTCCGGCGAGAGATGCACACCCCCACCCCACACCCTCGTGGGCTGGTTGCACGCTACTTTGCTCCATCCCTGTTACATGTCCGGGAGTAATCCACGAGACCAACCCCTGGTATCTACACTGGGTCTCCCACTAGTGGTGGAGTACGCAGATGACGGAGGCGTCATCAAACAACTCTTGAATGAAAATCAAGAACGAAGCCAATACTGGCTTTGTTCAAATTAGCCGAGTTAGTGACATACGCATCACGCTGCCTGATTAGATGAATGGATGAAGAGCAACAGTCTCGGCTCACGTGCAGGAAACTTAGTCCTCCTGTCCATTAAATACAGTGGATCCATGGATCAATATATTTACTGATCATGAGACGACATTTGTATCATGCAATTTGTATCGCTGATCATACAACCGCAACAGATGTACAGCTATGAAGGCGGTTCCAGGTCAGCTTGATGCTAGCCACTATAAACACCTCAGTACTATCACTCAGCATCGATGGTTGGAAGGTGTAATAGCTTTTCTTGACACAACATTGCCCAATTATACGATCCCGCCGTTACTGCAACTTAGCAAACAACGACGTCTATCCGTGCCTATCGTCTACGACTGCTACCCGACACGTCTGTACGGGCGTCCTTAGAATTTAATAAACTCGATACCAACTCATACAGAGGCCATGCCGGGCGTCACATCGCGAGAATGTTAAATTCATGTAATACACAACGCTCTAAAGAACTAAAAGCATGACATGATACACTTGGTACCAAGAACCTGGCGGAGCTAAGGAGTCTGGCCGAGGACAAGAAAAACAATGGTCAAAATAGGACTGATCGCAGCTGCCGGATATTTCCAAATTACTGCAGCTTCTGAACACGGTGCATGATATATGAGTACGTGCGAGCGTTTGCGCGGGGTTTATGTTTTACGGTGCATCATATATGAGTACGTGCGAGCGTGTGCGCGGGGTTTATGTTTTACGGTGCATCATATATGAGTACGTGCGAGCGTGTGTGCGGGGTTTATGTTTTACGGTGCATCATATATGAGTACGTGCGAGCGTGTGTGCGGGGTTTATGTTTTACGGTGCATCATATATGAGTACGTGAGAGCGCGTGTACGGTGTTTATGTTTTATTGTATGTGGAATTGCGTCCTTTATACATATTTCCGCATGCATCTTCTACTGCTCATGAAACATAAATACATACACATTATGAATACATGAAAACAATGTATGTATCTAAAATTCATTTGGTAATTTGACAAATAAAATCAGTTGAAAAAATTTGTTTTTCGCAAATTATATAATATTGCCTGTGCAGGAGAATTACAATGTTTTACTCACCCTTGATAAACTGGTTTGCTTTGATTTCCTTGATTTCTCTAACCGTGTGATCACTAGCTGTCATAACCACGCGATTTTCTATATATACGCGCATAATCTAGCACTGTTTAGCAACTAGGTTGTATAACAGCCATCAGGTGTTGGCAAATATTGGTGCAAGACAGTGATTCAATCCAAAGTACTTCAAAGTGTAAATACAACATTTGCCCTGTGATATATCACTAATTAACTCTTCAAACACTGAAGTCACAGAATCTTAATTTCAAGATAAGTATAAAGCAATAGAAGCAGCTTCCAGTCAAATTAGTTCAAAATAATTCCACTGAACATTTTTTGCATTGTATGTTATTATTGTATTTGCGTTGAAGGTGATAATATCCCACATGCGGATAATATCCCATATGCGGGTCTCGGTAGTTTGTTAACTTTGTAATCAGTTAGCACTATTCTAGTTATGTAATCAGTTAGCACTATGCGAGTTCATTATCTTTGGCCCATCCCCATAGTGCTCCAAACTCACCTGTTCCATTATCATATAAAGTTCAATCAAAATATGGATCGACCAATCATTAATGGATAGTTCCGGTCTGTCACTCACGTATATGACGCCATAATCAATTACGTCACGTGTGTCAAAATGCGTAATGAATGGCATATCTGTGTCCATCATGAAAATTGAATAGTCCGTCAAGTGTACGAATTGTTCCATTTTACTATCGATAAAGATTCTGTTGAATATTTTGAAACTAATTTGACTCGGCCTTGTTGCTGTCATAGTGAGTAACAGCACCCATACAAATTAATTTCAAAATAGGTAAGGGGGTGAACCTATATAACGACCTTGATTTTGGGCCGTCAGGATTAGATCGATCCCAACACGGAGCCATGTGACATCAAAACAACATCCTTCACGTTGTCACGTAACCTTATTTCTTCACCAACAACGGCTTACCTAGATCCGTCCTTACCCAGTGACTTCATTCCTATTGCTGACTCAAAATACAATGTCCTTCTCCTCATCAGTCAATACTGAATCTTCAAAAGTGTCATCAACATCTAGCATCTTGAACTTCGCTGATGGTAATAAACCTTTCCATTTTAGCTATGCCCCGCCCACCTCTAGCTAAGCTCCACGTACACATCGCCGTTTTGGGATTTATAAATACCAGAATGCCATGACTATCAATTTCCTGAAAAGTACACAGGTAAGTTGTTGAATATTTTGTAACTAATTTGACTGGTCAAATTAGTTACAAAATATTCAACAGGATATTTATTAAATAGTAAAGGCATACAATTCGTACAACAACGCATAGTCCGTCTTCAATTATGCGTTCGTGACGTACTTATCTACGTCATTCATGACGTCATAATGACGTTATTGATTGTGATGCAATTCTACACGCCGCGTAGTTGATTATGACGTCATACGAAGGATGGATACAGTCGAACGGTCCATTAAGTACACTGTCAGCAGAATTGTACGTAACGCAGAGTCAACAACGAAGTGGCCCGGTTAGGTTCTTCTCTAAGGCTCATAATCACGCGCTCATTCGTAAATACCCATATAATCTAGCACTGTTCGTGAACTTGGTTGTGTAACATCCATCAGGTATGCGGATACATTTGTACCATTCAATACACAACGCTTCAAAGTGTAAATACACAATGGACATTTTCACTGTATCCACCCATCATATGACGTCAGAATTAACTACGTGACGTGTAGAATGACATCATAGTGAATGACGCCATTATGACGCCATGAATGACGTAGATAATACGTCACGAACGCATATTTGAAGACGGACCATGCGTTGCTGTACGAATTGCATGTCTATAATATTCAATAAATATTTTTAAACTAATTTGACTGGGCGCTGTTGCTACTATAGGCAGCAAAAACACCCAAACAGCGCCGTAGACAGCAAAAGTACCCAGTCAAATTAATTAAAATATTCAACAGATTACCTGTATAGTTTTGAGGAAATTGATAGTTACGGCATTCGTGGATCGATCAATCCCAACACAGAGAAGTGTGGGCGGAGATTAGCAAGAGGTGGGCGGGATATGGTTAAAACTGGAAAGGTGAATTGGTCCTGTGCTATAATATTCAGCAACCCTTCGAACGCCGACGTACCAGTACCTCAAGTTCAAGATAAATCTGCATGAAAGCAGTGAATAATTTGAAGCTAATTTTACTGGGAGTTGTTGCTGCCATTGGCAGTACCAGCTGTCAAGTCAAATTAATTCCAAATTATTCAAGTGGACATGTCTTACATTGTAAATTATTTTTCCTATTTGGCTATTCGGGTTGAAGGTTTAATATCCGGCATGGATGTGTTGTTAAATCGTGATTTTTTTAAATATGTAATCAGTTAATTACGGTTCTGTCTAGCTCATCGACATAGGGCTCTAGTACTTACCAATCTACATATCCTATACTAATTAAATAATGAACCAATTCATCTGAGGAAACGGTATCAAGATGGCGTCGGTGACGTATCGACAGATCTGGGTGTTGTGGCTACCGAGGAGGTGAGGTGGCCCTATGGAAAATAATACACTATTGATGGCCCAACTGATCTTTCCAGTTTTAGCTATCTCTTTCCAGTTTTAGCTATTTAGCCCATCTCTAGCTACGCTCCACCCACACCTCACTCCTGTTGGGATCGATCGATTGCTGAACTCCCTGACTATCAATTTCCAGAAAATTTACCGGTAAGCTGTTAAATATTTTGAAACTAATTTGTCTAGGTGCTGTTGCATACACTTTGTACAACAACGCTTAGTCCGTCCTCGATTAAGCGGACGTCACCAACTTAACTACGTCATTTATGACGTAAATGAGTATGACGTCATTATCTACTTCACGTAGTTGATTATGATATCATATGATTGATGGATTAACTGGAATCCTTCATTGTAACCCGTTGAACCGTGTCGGACTATTAAGCGTTAAAGAGGACTATATCATGTCATTCATGCCGTCATAATCAGCAGTGGATAGCATGATTATGACGTCATCACACACGTCACTTAGTCGATTATGATGTCATATGACGTCATATGATGGATGGATAAACTTGGAAAGGTCCATTTATTTAAGATTGTTTCAGCGGCAATATATAATTGATCTAGAAATGATTGACTTTTTGCTACACAGATTGCAAAAAAAATCGCTTCCAATCGAGTTTTTATTATGGCGTCAGATAAACGAGTGGCAGATTGGATCCGTTCAATACAACAAAATAATGTGGTTGAATGGACAGATCCCGTCTGTTACTCGAATCCATCAGCAAAGCCTTTGAATTGTATGTCGTTGATGAATTAGCAAGTAAACCCCTCTCGTGTCAACAGCGCATTAAAGCGCTGAAAATACTATTTATTTTAACTAACCATTTAATTGCCAATTTTTTTCAAGGAAATTTTGATTTTTGCAGCCAAAAAGAGTATTTTTGTAAATTTATAACGAAAATTTACAAAAATAAAATAAATATCTGTTATCCTTCAAAGGACATTCATCAAAAGTGTAATGGTCAAGAAAATTCAAATTTAAGATTCCACGGCCAATGGCATAGCAGGCTTGATATTCTAAGCCTAGACCTACCGGAAAGGGCGTAACTATTTACTTAAGGCGCATATAATCACAACAAAATGTTTGAAAATAAAATTGTTAAAATTGTATTCTTTTAGAGCCTTAAATTGTGTACATAAATAAATCTTAGCATATGATGATTCAACTTCGTATAAATTAATATAATTTTTTTAGTTGTGAAGTTGAATTAGGGATTCGGGTCTCTAATTCAATTCCACAACTTAAAAAAATTATATTAATTCATTACGTAATAAAATCGTCATATTTTAAGATTTAATTCGTTTATTACATCTATGTACATCATTTAAGCCTCTACAAAAGGCTATACATTTCAACAATTTATTTTCAAGCATTTTATAGAGAATATGAACTGCTAAGGAGACGCTCCATGGACCTTTCCAGCTTTAGCTATGCCTCGCCCATCTCAATCTAAGCTATACATTTCAACAATTTATTTTCAAGCATTTTATAGAGAATATGCACCGCTAAGGAGACGCTACATGGACCTTTCCAGTTTTAGCTATGCCTCGCCCATCTCAGTCTAAGCTCCGCCCACACAACTCTGTGGATGGATCGATCGATCTCTAATCTCCCTGACTATCTATTTCGAGAAAACTATACATGTAAACTGTTGAATATTTTGAAAGTAATTTGACTGGGAGTTGTTGCTGCCTATCGTAGCAACAGCACCTAGTCAAATTACTTTCAAAATATTCAAGATATTCGCCAGCGTGTTTATTAAATAGTAAAGACTTTCACTTCGTACAACGTGTCGGACTATTAAGAGATAAAGATGGGCCAAATATAATAATTTATGACGTAATGATTGTGACGTCAGCATACATGTCACCTAGGGGTTATGATGTCATATGGCGTCATATATTCTCTGGATAAACCTGGAAAGATCAATTGAAGGATACATTTCTAGCTATGTCCCGGAATCGATTAATATAATTTGAATCCTGAATTTACATAATCCCAATTTCTAGGTAATTATACAGGGAAACAGTTTGATATTTTGAAACTATTTTAAATGGGTGCTATATGCAATAACAGCGCCTAGATAAATTAGTTTGAAATTGAAACTAATTTAACTGGGCGCTATTCAAATACATTCAATAGAACGTTTTTTAATCATAAATTTATCAAAGACAAACAACTCGTTCATTTGGCAGGCCTTTTAAATTTCATGACGGAAAGTACTACATCATCTTGATTGGAACGTGATCTAATAAGTGACACATTTGCTTATGACATCAGATACTCAAGCGACAGATCAGATCCCTCAATAGATGAATCCGATCTGTGACTCAAATACATAACATCATTATTAAATACGTCACATATAGGCTGACATCACAATCAAAACACGTAATGAATGACGTAACTCATAAACCTCATAAACCTTGAATAACCCCTCAACTGCACGAATTGTATGTCTTTACTATTTAATAACCATTCCGTTGGACATTTTGAAACCAATTTTATTGGGCGCTGCTAATCAAGGTCGCTTCGGTGAGTCAATCCGCTATAAATTATTAACTAGGGTATTTCCATTATCCGAGATGCAATGGACCTTTCCAGTTTATCTATCAATTATATGACGTCATAATCAACTGCGGGGCGTGTATGATGACGTCATACTCAATGACGTCGTTAATGATGTAGATAAGTTTGCCATGAGCGCTTAATTGATGACAGACTTGGTGTTGTTGTATGAATTGTATGTCTGCTATTTAATAAACATCCTGTTGAATATTTTGAAACTAATTTAACTGGATGCTGTTGCTGCAATAGGGAAATTGATGGTCAGTGAATTGAGGGATCGTAAATGTTAGCTAGATGGTCTCTTTTATATAGAACGAATGCTTTCTATTGCCAGTGCTATTGTGATGCCATTTCAATATGTGCTGAATGCCACATTTGAGAACATGTTCACACGGATGGATGACATATTCTTTGCAGATCAATGTTCGTTGTGGTCAATGGTGAGGGCCAGGAACTGGGGACATTATTATTATTCCAGTAGGCATGTGCGTGCGTGCGTACGTGCGTGCGTGCGTGCGTGCGTGCGTACGTGCGTACGTGCGTACGAGCGTGCATGCGCGCGCGCGTGTGTGTTTGAGTGAGAGAGAGGGATGGAGGGTAGGGGATGGCGGGAGGGAGGAAAGTAAAATGAAACGGAGACACTAGGCCGTAAATGAAAGTCTATTAATAAAATAGTGAATGGTATTTTCCACTGAATTTTGTGTTGAATTGGTGCAGGTTTCCCCTCTTGGTCCATTTGATGTATAAATACTGTGGATACTAACAGTTTGTTTGTTAATGCAGCGATTAATATATCGGATATCTCGGGAACTGGTCCAAGATTAGGCTACGTGGAATACGTGCACGTACAGACAATTAGATTCCGAAAATTCTGGGCTTGCTACGCAAATTATTTGCTTGAAAATGAATATATATTAATTGCTTTATTTAATTAGTTTAAAGCCACTGAAGCATTCAATAGCAGAGTATAATATTTTACAAGTCAATGATCGCTAACACTTTTTGCTACAGATACGATTCAAACACATACTGTTACTCACACTGGACTGATATTTTATCTTGCAAATGTGGAGCTTGGATTAATATCGTTATCGCCACTGATGTGTGTATTACCGCTACATCGTTAAACCAATAGCAATCAGATATTGTAGCTGACAATCGCCCTCGCATTGGCCGTATTCGACTGGGACTTTTAAGGGAAGCTAAATATAGACTCACTTCGTCTGCGCAGTGGCCAAAATTTGCTCTACGGAAGATCTGCCACTCGAATATAAAATAGGTATAAATTAGGTAGTTTTGGTGTTCGACGTTTTTCAATACAAGATGGCTACCGAAACAAACTGTTTACAATGTGTTAACAAAATTCGGTATAATCGTCCTACATGAATTCATCCAAAATGAAAGTAGTAAAGATGAAAACGACGATGACATAATCATATTTGGAATTGTTATTTATGAACTACATGTCTAGCTTACAGGCCAACCAACCTACATGCCTACTTGCGTATTCGCCTCCATGGCTAGTCTATCATACATGCATAGCATTGCCTACGTATCCAGGCTTGGACTAGCCTCGACCCGGAGCCTAGCTTACAGGCCTAGTCTAACATACTCGTCTACCAAAACCTACAATCCTACCCTAAGCCGCATGCCTAGCCTACTGGTCTCATCTATTAGCCTTTTCTACTAACATACTGGTCAACCGTACTATGGTATCGGCGTAGGCTGGGCATGCAGACTAGCATGCATGTATGATGTAGGCTATGCATGTAGGCTAGTATGTCGGTAGGCTAGTAAAACTGAAGGCTATTAGACATGTAGGCTACTATGCTAGTCCAAGCTTGTAGGCTAGTAGGCGGGGAGGCTAGACCTATGAGCTGGTAGGCATGTAGGCTAGTCCAGTAGACCAGGCCTTGCCAGTACGCTATGCCAGCCAGTGGGCTACCGGACTATGCTAGTAAGATACGGCGGTAAGCTAAGCCAGCAGGGTAGTAGTTTAGGCATGGCTAGTAGGCTAGGCGAGTGTGATAGATGAGTTAGTTACTCGGCTAGGCTAGACTTCTAGGCTAGTATAGGCCAGGCCCCAAAATTGAATCTTTCTATAATAACAGGTGATAACATAATTTTTGGATCAACAATTTGGTAACAAGGTAGCAAGCAACAATGTAGTTGTTCCCATTGATATAAGAAACATTGATATCAATGGTCGTTTCAGATACGTATTAAGGCGAGGGCAAGAGGGGCTATTACCCTAGCGCCACGAAATAAGGGGCTCTCAAATCAAAACCAATTATCGCATTTTACCAAGCTGAACCTGTAATCCCACTATTCTTGTAATCTCACTACCGTTTACAGTCATGATATAGGTAAGCAGTTGAATAATTTGAAACCACTTTGACTGGAATTAGTTCCAAAATATTCAACCGCATTTCAACATAAATGTAGTGAATGCATCATATGTGGGCATGGTAGTAGTAGTAGTAGTAGTAGTAGTAGTAGTAGTAGTAGTAGTAGCAGTAGTAGTTTTAGTTGTGGTAGTGGTAGTAGTAGTAGTACTACTACTACTAGTAGTAGTAGTAGTAGTAGTAGTAGTAGTAGTAGTTGTAGTAGTAGTGGTGGGTAGTAGTAGTGGTAGTAGTAGTAGTAGTAGTAGTAGCAGCAGCACCAGCAGTAGCAGCAGTAGCAGCAGTTGCAATGGCAGTAGCAACAACAACAAGAGCAGCAGCAGGAACAGTAGCAGCAGTAGCCATTCCTTCCGAGACGCATCCGATAAGGGGAACCCCACAACTAACTAGCCCTGAGCGCCAAATATGCTTAATCCGGCTCTGTATCTACCTATGAAATCGGCTTACTATCGCTATTCTGTCTTAAATGTTTATCTTGGTGATTGGAAAAGCTGTATTTATACATAAATTTGCCCATTTGTTGAGTGAAAACAACGTATTTATGTTTTAGAAGATAATCCACCATTAAAACCTCTCGCATGACATATTTAGATCTCGTGACTTACTTCCCGAAACATGTTTTGGATCCGGCTTATTTCCGGGAATTAGTCAGTCGAATACACTTTTTGGAATGTCTTGATTTCTCCAGATTTTCCGGATTTTGGATCACACACAAAGTTGTAGAATCCTACTGCCACACGCTTTCATGTACTAACATTTAACCCAAATCAGACCAATAGTTTCAGAGATAGAAATAGATCCCGAATTTGATCCGATGCGGATCTAATGGTCATTAAATCGGATTACGGCTAGAGTCTGCAACTCCTTTTGCAACGTGTCTTATGATTTGAGCCAAATCAGATATGTAGTGTTTTTGAGATACAGCTCCGGGTGGGTACGCACACACACCCACACACGCACGCACGCACGCACGCACGCACGCACGCACGCACGCACGCACGCACGCACGCACGCACGCACGCACGCACGCACGCATACACACACACACACACCCACACACACACACACACACACACACACACACACACACGCACACACACACACACACACACACACGCACACACACACACACACACACACACACACACACACACACACACACATG
Organism: Chaetoderma sp. LZ-2023a; assembly: GCA_034401795.1. Taxonomy (NCBI): domain Eukaryota; kingdom Metazoa; phylum Mollusca; class Caudofoveata; order Chaetodermatida; family Chaetodermatidae; genus Chaetoderma; species Chaetoderma sp. LZ-2023a. Next base: position 145,858,622 of record CM067372.1, read on the forward strand.
CACGCACGCAAACATACAAGAAAGGAACGCGTGTAAGCAGGCACACATGCACACACGCACGCACGCACGCGCGCAACCAAGCGCGCAACCACGTACGCAACCACACACGCAACCACGCACGCAACCATGCACGTAAATACTCAAGCACGCAAACACTCAAGCAAGCACACACGCAGAGAGACCCGGATACAAGACAATCTCCCCCCCTATGTGGCAAAGTTTATGATATGATATTGACATGACTATCTACTATGCTTAGACGATATTGATGATAGGATGTTCCTCAAACTGTCAATAGAGGATTCCAGTTTCGCAGTTAATCATATGACGTTATAATCAATTACGTGACGTGTAGGAGGCCGACGTCAAAGTCAATTGCGTCACGAATGACTCGATTTAATCCGTTTTAAACACTTAAGCCTCCGGCAGGTTGTACGAATTGTATGTCCTTACTATTTAATAAACATGATGTTGAATTTTTTGAAACTAATAGGCAGCAACACCACCAAATCAAATTAGTTTCAAACTAGTCAGCAGCTTACATGTATAGTTTTCCTGGAGTTTGAGACACGATCTGAACACGGGCAAAGCGTAGGTGAGCTTAGCCGGGAGATGGGCGGAGCATAGCTCGAACTGGATTCAGACATTATACGCGAAAATGTATTTAACGATCATTAACGGTTTGGTGCTAAACACAGGTGAAACCCATGTGGTCCATTAACACACTTCATTTACGACGAGAAAATGGCCATGCAGGCACAGGTTTGTGATTCTCCCGACCATCCGTCTAACAGAGCAGGGGCACCGGAAGCACGGGGGTAGCGGGGGCAGCTGGCCCCGTTGCCATTTGTGCAGGGGCAGCGGGGGTAGCTGTGCCCTTCACCCGTTTCTCTGCGAAAAATTAGTAAACTTTACTTTAGAACTATAAACAAGATTTTAGAGTATTCAAAGCAGACTAAGCAGTTGCATTACAGTTCGAGTGTTTTGACATTAACACAAGTCCATATAGTAATATTGGAGTGCTTCTAAGCCGAACCAAATCATCAATGCAAACGCTATTTATGTAGTGACAGTTGCATGTGACATATTGACTTTTTTTTATCTGTAAATGTTGCATATATCGTTTGCAAGTAAAGGTAAGATACCTTGTCATATGCTATTTGAATTTTTGAAGTGATACTGGGCAACGCTCCTCTAATTCCTTACTTTGTTGGTGGAATAGAATATATGTGCAATGATGGGCGGCTGGATGCATCAATGTGGAAACACTAAGGGATATTAGAAGTGACAGCAACTCTCAAACTCAAATTTGTAATTGACGTCTGAAGCCAATGCAAAGGTAGAAATAATTTGTATACACATGGCCGAAGTGCAATGTCGGTGGATGTATTTGAGGAATGTGTCTACGATTGGTGTCCACACAGCCCCCCCCCCCCCACCCCACCCACCGACCCACCCCACTCACACACACATATAGAATGGGAGGAGGGTGTGGCTGGGGCCTCCATCGAAAGAATGTAAAAGGTTGATGCACTTAGAAGCCATCTCCTATATCTCCTACATCTCAAAGTAATATACATCATCCTCTTGGATTTTTTAATAATGTGATATATATATTTACTGGTCAAAAAAAGTTAGGGATCATGGATTATATTTTGAGTATATTCTGGTAAACGGCTCAGATCAAGTGAAAACAGCTTTTGTTTACTTCTTTTATTGGTCATTGAGACATGCACGGTGTCGTGTGTTGTCAATTTCACTTTTCACGTGCAAGCGTGCAGCACATGTGAAGGGTGGCTAAAATTGAGTGTTTTCAGAGATCACAGGTGTGACTGATTTTTTTATGAAGACATCTGATTGAGTCTGATTGAGGCCTTGGTTAACGTGTACATTGACCACGGTGGACCACCTTTACAAAATGCCGCAAAGAAGACATTTACGAGCTTGTGAGGCAAATCAAGCAGTTGGAATGATCCAAACTGCCCAAACACAGAGACAGGTGGCTGTTGCACTTGGTGTTTCGCAAATTGTGATATCCAGGTTGTGGACACGGTTTCAAGCAACTGGAACTGTCAATGAGAGGCATAGAAGTGGAAGACCACGTACCACAACACGCCGCCATGACCGGTATATCGTCACTTTAGCCAGGAGACATCGTTTTGATAGTGCACGTTCTCTCAACAGACAGTTCAATGCTGCTACAGATGATCAGATAACACCCCAGACTTTGAGGAACCGACTTCACGGAGCCAATCTTAGAGCTCGCGGGCCAGCTGTGAGACCAAGTCTACTCCTACGTCATCGACAAGCTCGCCTGGAATGGGCTCGTAATCACATTAGATGGCAAAGACGTCACTGGCAGCCAGTTTTGTTCACTGATGAATCCAGATTCTGTTTAGATTTCCATGATGGTCGCAGACATGTGTGGAGAGAACCCAGACAACGGTATGCACAGTGTATGGTCGCTGAACATGACCGTTTCAGAGGGGGCTCAGTGATGGTTTGGGGTGGGATTTCTTTGACTGGTCGCACTGAACTGGTTGCTATCAGGAATGGAGCTCTGAACGCCATCCGGTATAGGGATGAAATCCTTCATCCAGTTGTGAGATTGTTTGCTGGAGCTGTGGGTCCTGACTTTGTTCTCATGGATGACAACGCTCGGCCTCACCGTGCTCGAGTTATCACACAGTACCTTGAGACGGAGACCATAGAGAGAATGGAGTGGCCAGCAGTATCACCTGACTTGAACCCCATTGAGCATGTGTGGGACCAGCTTCAACAACAAATTTCACAACGCCAGGTGCCCCCAATGACTCTGGCTGACCTGGAAACTGCTCTCAGGCAGGAATGGGACAACCTTCCAGAACAGAACATCGTGCGCCTCATCAACAGCATGCAGCGGCGTTGTCAAGCAGTCGTGGCTGCACGTGGAGGTCACACTCGTTACTAAAGTGCATATGGACTGATTTGGAGTGCCACACGTTTATACGCTTGTTGACTTGCAATCATGAATTCTCATTGTTTCATGGATGCCTTTCATTAACACCTATGTGATGCATTGCTGACAAATCAATTTCAAAACTGTCATTAAATATGGATTCAGCAGAGGCTGTTAGTTATCATTTAGAATCTGTATATGTCTGTTATATCGAATGTTTCTAACAATACTGAAAAAACTTCGTGATCCCTAACTTTTTTTGTCCAGTATATATATATATATATATATATATATATATATATATATATATATATATATATATATATGAGTGAGAGCTCCCCCCCACCCCGCCAACTTGTACGGTCGTGATACACATGTTTAACCATGTCAAGCCCTTTGAGTCATAACCACAAATGTTGATGCCACCATCCACATGTAAACAAAATCAGACATTTTAAAGCTTCCTTTGAATAGCCCGGGAAAAACGTACCTTTGACACTCACATGCCAATATGGCTAAATAAGAGGCTGCGAAATCATACTGTAAATTATTTATTCCATAGACACCAGCTGTTGAATAGTGTGTTACTAATTTGAAGTAATTGTGTTGCTACCTCATCTGTCTATTCGTCCATCGTATTCTTTAAGCGAGTCCTTAAGAACTGCTGGGCTGGAAGTATCCGTATGGTCAGATCCATGGTTGGTCTCGGAAAGCTGCTTGATCGATTTTGTAGGTGGCCATCTTGGAATTTGCACTATTTAAAAAATTACATTTAAAGACCTGTAAAACTGCTTGACATGAAACTCAAGAAACGTCATGGTCTTCATCTAAGGTAAGAGCTGAACACGCCTTGTCCGCGTGTTCAACTTGATTGGTAGATTTGTCTTGGATAACCTAGAATTCACAAAAAGCACTTTTCCCCTGAGTCCCGCTGATTGCAAATATAATTATGAACTAAGGTCTAATTAAATATTTTCAAGGCAAAATAGCAGGTCCACCGTGCAAACACATACGCAAATGTACGTACACTCAACGTGTGCAACTAACACAACAACCCACCCGCCCGCCTGCTCGCTCACGCGAATAGGGAATAGGTTCAATTGATCAAAGAATACATAAGTTCTTCGAGTAACATTGCCCTAACATTTATACGTAATCATAAGAAACTCAGAATGCAGGGAATCGAGTCATGATCCTGCACCTTTCAATGCTCTTTCTCGTGGTAGGTAGGTGGGTATCCCTGGGCACTCTTCTATGAGAGGCGGGCGGGAGGGAGGCACCCATTATATATCTTCCGCCAGAAAATGCCATCCAGCGTGACCTTTTGTGTAACCTGCCTCGCCCATCAAATTTGCTTCCGGCGCCCCTGTAACAGAGCTCTAAGCATGGCAGGTACATACGCTTAAACAAAACAAAAACAAAAATGGTAGCTATATAAAAGTCAAACGCACTTTGGCATTTGAAACTGAAAGACACAAAGGGTAGTATCGTTCACAATTTATTATGCAAATAATTTGCTAACATTGTGGTAGCTGTCAAATTAGGCTTAAAATATTCTTGCAGTATTTTCGTGAAATAAACATCACGATGCAAGCTATTAAGGCATAAGGTATACCGATAGCCACCGAACGACAAATGGGCCAAAGAGACTGACTCTGAGCATTCTAAACACTGAACACATGTTGACGATAAAATCAACGGTTGAGCTTCAGAACCTCTAACTATCAATATGTTCTAGGTCCACAGCTGATTAGATATGCATCTTGATCGAGCGTATTTAAAATGAAACATCTTCATACATCATTCAGAGATTGGATTTATCCTCGAGCCAGCCATCTGTTTTGCCAGAAACTCATCTGCAAACTGGTTCTGAGCGACTGTATACCAGTTCTTCCAATCACCAATTGCTCCTAGAAACATAAGAAGCGGCATTTAAGTTGCATTTGTTGTAGGAAATGCTCTAACATTAGGACATAAGGAACCCAACACCACGCCCCGCCTCACATGTGTAGGCTTTGCCTATACAATATTGCTGTACAGATAGAGTCTATAAACTACTTTTTCATCGATATTCTAACAACATCCTCTTCTGATTTGAAAGGTGATCTTTAAACATCAAACAGTACCACCGCTGAGACATATCCTTAAGACGAATTATATCTAGAAAGAGATATCGTATGTTGCGCATATACAGAAAGTTGATAGTTAGTGTTTAATAAAGACAATGACAAATCAAAATGTATGTACCGACCTTTTCTGTAAAACGTTTTATCTGTTCCTTTGGCCCAGAGTTCAGCAAGTGCCTCAGTCACTGGCGCATTCTTCATATTATCAAATTTACATGCTGCCAATATACCCTGTAAGAGGTCATCTGCTAGTGGAACGGAGAGAAACTCTGCCATTTTACGGATGCTTTCCTCTGGTTTCTAGAAAACAAGTTGGTAAGTGGGAGTGTTTCCTTGCAAAACATATAACACCCAATTTGAAAATTAAAAGTAAAGGTAATATGATAATGTACTACATCTTAGGTACGTGACATAGCGTACTTATATGTAATTGCAGATGGGAAAATGTGACTGCATGTATCTGGTAGAAATGTGAAAAATAGTAAGCGTTCCAAGTGGAAAACAAAAACCCCAATAAATAAAACGTGATGCACTGATCAGTTAATTTAATGATATAAAATTACCAAATCTATTGCGCGGTATCTATAGCTGTCTTGAGTATGCGCTGTACTCACCCGCACAATGTCTTCAAAATACATGAAAAGGATAGGCGCATCTGGATTCGCTTCAGCATAATCCTCCCAGGCACGGACATGGAACACCCACCAACAAGATCGGACTAGCGGCTTACTTTCTGATGCTGTGGCTGCTGAAGTTGTATTTTCCGATGGTGTGTCTTCTGAAGCAGGAATTTCCGAGGCTTGTGTTTTCGATGTTTCTTTTTCTTCTGGTTTCTCTTCAGATGAAGCTTTTGAAAGGTAAGACATAAGAAAGAATATGATGCAATGCCGGACGACCGGGACGATACACTTGGAGAGATATGATTGTCTTAACGCTTTCATGATGAAGACAGCCATAACCGTCTCTTGCAGTGGTCTCAATGGATGCCCATTTGCAGGCCAAGATAGGCCTATTTTTGAAAATTTACCACTGGAATGACTGGCACGGTAACCGAGCCAGTCATTCCAGTCGTAAATCTTCAAAATAGCTATCTTTTGGGCTGCACATGGACATCCAATAAGCCGATAATTTGAGTTTCTTGACCAAATTTAACTATTAAAGGGTTGATCCTGTCCATGCCACACATGAGATAATTATGTTTACGTTAGACTACACACACTGTGTAGTGCAAGCATCCATTTCTAGCTACGCGCCACTCATTTCCAGCTGAACTTCGGCCCACCTTCTATGCACGTTGGAATCAATTTGAAAGTTTGCTGCTTATATGGCAAAATATTCCAAATGTTTATTAAATTGTATCTTCAACAAAAACATACAATTCATACCTTTCTCTTTTCATGACGGAGTAATACGTCGCTATGATTGTATCGTCAGCATTCTAGTGACGTAATTATTTATGACGCTAGGGACAGATCGAATCCCTAATTCGCATCATCGCAAATATGCTGAAATAGCATCTCTACTGAAATTAGCTCGAATAACCTTCACAATACCACGTACATATGATATGTGCATACATACAGATCTTCAATCAGTATTACCCGATACTAACTTACTGTTTCACTCTGTCGATAATGGGATGGTGATGACTGGTGATGTGTTTATACTGATGATGAAATATTGGCTTTGTGGTAATGGTGTTATCCTGATGATAATGCCATTGTAATTTTCTTGGTGTGTGACTGGTCAAATCGTGAATGTACAGTTGCTGGACTACGCGCAGCGCGTTATGGTCCTAGCCTTATGGGAGTGTCTGTAGTGCCTTTTTGGAGTCCATCTCTAGCTATTCTATCTAAGGTCTGCCAATGGATAATTCCCGCGTATCCTTCAATCGTATGACGTCATAATCAACTACGTGATATGATGACGTCATAATCAATGGCATCGTGAATAATGTAGTTAAGTTCGCCCAGAACGCGTAATTGTTGACTGACTAAACGTTGTTGTACGAATTGCATGTGTTTACTCTATAATAAACATGATGTAGGCAACTACAGCACCAAGTTAAATTATGTTCACAATATTCAACAGCTTACATGTATAATCTTCTGGAACTTAATCATCAGGGAATTCAGGGATCGATCGATCGATCTCAACACGGGTGAAGTGTCGGTGGAGCTTAGCTAGAGATAGGGCACAGCGGGGCATGGCTAAAAGCTGATTCCTGCACTCTTTATCCCACGCATGCTGGGATCCATTTATATACTTTGAATTCTGAATTATCAATTTCAAGGCATCAGTACAGGGAAGCTATTGAACACTTTGAAACTAATTAGTCAAATTAGGTTCAAAATGATCAACAGCATGTCAAACTAATTACAAATCTATCAAACATATGCAATCGTACACGTGATAGACCTTTCTAGTTGCATGATGGCGTTACAATACGTCATTATAATTGTAGCTTCATTCTACGTGTGCCGTAATGAAGCCCATCTCTAGCTAAGCTCCACCCATAATCGATCTATGAACTCCCTGACCATCAATTTCCAGAAAGCTATAAAGGTAAGCTGTTGAATATTTTGAAACTAATTTGACTGGGTGCGGTTGTTGCCTATGGCAGCAACTGCGCCCAGTCAAATTAGTTCCAAAATATTCAACAGCATGTTTATCAAATAGTATGGACATACAATTTGTATAACGTGTCGGACTATAAAGAGTTAAAGACGGGTCGTATAGAATCATTTATCACGTAATGATTAAGACGTCATCATACACACCGCTTAGCTGATTATGACGTCATATGACGTCATTACTCTGGAAAGGACAATTGGTTATGACGTCAATACTTGAGTGACAGATATGATTCATTCTTTACTTTATCTTTACAAACCTGAGAGATAGGTATAAAATGTCGGTACATAATCCTCCCATACGTGCGGTAGCGTCTTTTCGCTAAAGACCCTAAATTTCTTGAAGAATGTAAACTGTGATACGGAAACGTCTTTACAGTTTCTGGCGACGTAGATAAACTTCCGATTTCCATCTTTTAAGACGCGATCTTCCACTTCACCCGGATGAAAATGTGTGTTTAGCACACGCGTTCCTGTCTGTGTATCTGTATATATATAAAATAGAGAAAATAGAAACATAAGCGAATATATCACTGAAGCATTTCATTTCATTGCATAACATTTAATAAAGCATTATATATCTGTAAATCAAATGATGAGAAAATGTAACTTAGTTAAAAAAGATCAACAAGAACCAGTTCCAGTAGTTTCCATAGTAGCTGTGCTCCGTGGAAATTGTAGAATATAAGTAACGCTCATGGCAGTGAATTAGTTATGCCAAGCTGGACAGATACGATAAGGTGACGTAACTTCAACTCCAGGCGACAATAGTTTATACTACACTGACGTTTTTCTCTATAAATAAATAAATAGCAGAATTCTGACAGCAGCAGATCTTTTCAGCGACGGAAAGATTGCAGTTATTTCATATGAATTTGCGTATTTTATAAGTCTGCTTCAGGAGATATGATTTAAGACTAAATGATATTTCAATCTCTGCACCATATCTGCGTTCCACTCGGGAAAAGATGAGTTGAGGTAAAAAACCAATGCTATCTATAACTAGAATACCCAGTCGGTGGCATGCCATCGCAAATACCCACGCATTCACCACTTCGAGCTTTACCCTCACTTTGACCCAAAACAATAAATTCCTTTTCAATGGGTAATGTGTTTCAATACTTCAACAATTGGCTGATGCCCAATTTGCCAATTTGAACCGTGGTCACTGCCCTCAGATTGACTCAAGAACAAAATAATTAATTTTGCTGTAGTTTACTAACTACAAGCTTCAAGATGATTCGTGACATGACCACATGTGATACAAAATTTATTTTTTGCTCACCATTTCCCCGACCCCTGCCCCTGGGGGTGATATCAAAATTCCAAGGTGGCATGCAGATCCTTGCCCATAGGTGCAATTATCCCCAAAGTTTCAAATTTCTATCTAAAATGGTATGCGAAGAGTTGCGTTACAATCAATTTTGAACTGTTGACCCCACCCGTACCCTAAGTTTGACCCAAATTAAAATAATTACTTGTACTGTAGTCTGCTCATTATTGGCTTGAAAATGATATGCGATATGACAACCTTTAGAACAGTATTGTTGTTTATCCCACATTTCCCGACGCCCAGGGCCGTACCCCTGTGGTCATACCAAAATGGCATTGTCTCATGCACATCCCTGGCCATATGTACAATCATCCCCAAAGTTTCAAGTTTCTATATAAATGGTCTAGGAGGAGTTACAATCGAATGGGGCCCACTTTTGAAGTTTTGACCCCGCCCCTACCCTCAGATTGACCCAAGATCAACAATAATTCCTTGTACTGTAGAGTACTAATCATTGGCTTGAAAATGATATGCAGTATGACAACCTTTTGGACAAATTTAATTTTTTACCCCACATTTCCCGTACCCCTGGGATCAGACCTAAATTCTAAAAGTGTTATTATTATTATTATTATTATTATTATTATTATTAGACCATATTTCTATAGCGTTCTATTCCAACATCAAGTCGGTTCTAAACAGCTTTACAATTTTAAAATTGCACATCCCTGTCTATCTGTGCAATTATCCCCAAAGTTTCAAGTTTCTATCTGAAATGGTCTAGGAGGAGTTGCATTACATTCGATAACTACTGGCCAATCTGGAACTTTTGACCCCCTGGGCCCATCCTGGGAGGTCAGAACAAAATTTCAAGTGTCATGCACATCCTTGCCCATAGGTTTAATCATCCCCAAGATTTCAAGGTTCTATCGTAAACGGTCTAGAAGGAGATGCGTTACAATCGATAAGTGCACAGACGGCCGGCTCACATACACACGGGTCGCATCACATAATCCCCACCTTTTCTTCGAAAAGCGTGGGGATAACAACGGAATATTAACCAGAATTCGTGCATAGATGGTTTATGAATCAAATTATTCTCAGTAGGGTCAAGTCCGGGTAGCTTAGGGTTTAATCTTAACTGGTGTCCTAACCCGGTAACTGTCAAGCCGGCCAAAAACGGTTTCCGCAATGGTCTTGGAACATGTCAATAAGCAGGCAAGAGAAGACTACAAATCTTTTGAGAATTTATCACTGAATGACTGGCTCGGTAACCGAGCCAGTTACTCTAGTGGCAAATTTTAAAAGTATTATTTTGTCAGCAAATGGATATTTTCATCGAGAAAATTGAAATTTTCTTCAAGAGATTTGAGGGTTACAGCGTTAAGACAATTAGTTCAATATAGATAGTAAGCATAGCTTTATGTAACGACGTTAATCTGATAAAATAGACTTGTAGAGATTGCAATGAGGACCGTAATGCACAGGCATATCTTCATATTTCCTCTAAGAGAGAAGAGTGTACGGTTTCGTGCTAAGCGGAATACGTTAATTATCGAGACAAAAGCTTACAACTTGATAGTGGTGGACAACAACTCTGAATCCAAGATATGGCATTACAACGTCTTTTCAAGGTATTCATATTTGTCTTCGCGATATTGGTCCTGGAGGTTGTTTTCAGCAAACAAAATAGCATCTTGCATATTTTGCTGTGTTAGCCCCTCTTATGTTAACTTGACTCTGTAGTGGTAAAGTCAGCCAACACCCACATATGCAGTGGTCAATTCGTAGGACAAGAGAAGACTATGTTTGAAAAGTTAGCAATGGACCTTTCGATTTTAGCTATGCCCCGCCCATCACTAGCTAAGGTCCACCCACACTTCGCCGTGTTGGAATTGATCGATCCCCAAATACCCTAGCTATCAATTTCCTGAAAACTATACAGGGAAGCTGTTGAATATTTTGTAACTAATTTGACTGGGCGCTGTTGCTGCCTATGGCAGCAACATCGCCCAGTCAAATTAGTTTCAAAATATTCAACAGAATATTTATTAAATATTAAAAGTAAACAATTTGTACAACAACGCATAGACCGTCTTCAAATATGCGTTCGTGACATACTTATTGACGTCATTCATGACGTCATTCATTATGATGGCATTGTACACAATACGCAGGCCATTATGACGTCATATGATGGGTGAGTACTCTGGAAACGTGAATTGATTGAATGGCTCGCTAACAGAGCCAGGAATTCCAGTGGTAACTTAACAAAAATAGTCTTCTCTTGTCATAGAAATGGAAACACATTTCTTCACCAATGGCCACGCCTGCCAGAAAACGGTCTCAATTTGCAGGACAACAGAAATCGTTTTTTGATAAATTTCAGTGGCAACTATACAAAAGCAATCTTCTCTTGGCCTGCACACATTAAAATGATCTTGAAAAATCTTGACGAATAAAGGCGTAATTAGTGATATGATTAGGCAGTATTTCGAGTGTTTCGAGGCACTATTGCCAAAAGAAAGGTTAACTGAAGATGTTGATTATCTATGTTCAAAATGTAATCACCATCAAATATGTTTTGTGCTATGGACTCAAGACAGTGTATGTTTCTTATTAGAAATGAATATGCTGATTATCTAAAACCCAATTATGCCCTTATACATCCCTAGGTGACAATCATGCTGTGATGAGATATACAGTGGATTGATGTCTCAGTGAAAATTCTGAATGTAGTTGCCTAGTACCTAATCGCAATATTATTACCTCTTACGCAAAGATAGTATTAGCGCACTTTTCTATGCAAAATCAGCAAACAAATTTGTATCACCTTGGATTGGCCATGGAATAATCCTATTGTCTGTCATTAATTATAATGTGTTGAATATGTACATCTTCAGACTGACGCCGCGAGGATCATTGACACCAACACAAATTACGAACAGGAAAGAGAATGGAGTAAGAAACATCTATTTTTGTTAGCATATTGTATAACCATACCTTTGAACGAAGGTAGCCATACATGAGATCCTTCCATAGGATCCACAATTGGATCAGCACTGCCCTGCACCAACATCCGGGCAATCATCCAGGCTAAGTGTGTTCCTATAAAACAAAACCACGGAATCCTCGTGAAGTTAATAACAACTAATCATGCATAGCCTTAATTAAGAGAGTATACCAATTATGACATTATTTGATCTGATCATAATGGGGTCACTTATCAAAGTTCAAAGAACAATATCGCAATTTGATATGAAATCAACATTTGAGATTGCCGTCTTTTGGTGAATTGTTTTGAAGTACTTCGCAACTTTCTTATATACCTGTCCAGTTGAATGAAGGCATCGAGTTTTAGCCATGCTCCGCCCATCTTTATCTAGGCTTCACCCACACTTCGCCCGTGTTGTGATCGACCGATCCCTGAACTCCATGACTATCAATTTCCAGAAAACTATACTGGTAAGCTGTTGCATATTTTGAAACTAATACGACTGGGTGCTGTTGCTGCCTATGGCAACAACAGCGCCAAGTCAAACTAGTTTCAAAATATTCAACAGCATGTTTATTGAATTGTAAAAACACAATTCGTACGACAATGATTTAGTCCGTCATCAATTATGGGTTCGTGACGTCCTTGATCATGATGTCAGCATACACGTCACGTAGTTGATTATGACGTCATATGGTTGATGGATAAGCTGGAATCCTCCATTATACGAACACGCCAAAGGGCAACACAAGTGACTCTAAAATCCGATGTCGTGATAATAAGCTATATCCACATTCCATATACCACGTTTCATGATTTTATCAGAGAAAAACAGTGTTCTATAATTGCCATCGTGCGTCGCATTACATTTATCGAACACCATACAAAAACACATTTTGTCACGTAGACCCACAGTCTACCATCTTCAATCTCGTCCAACCTGATCTTGAGCTTGGCCATAATGTAAGTTATTACTGCCTAATTATCGATATACATATTACCTGAACGCGGTAGAGTGACCACCGTGACGTCGCGGTCTTTCCACTCAAAGGTCTTAAAGTTCTCCCAAGAAAGTTTTGCGATTGCATTGTATTCGGGTGTGAAGCGATCGCTCTCAGCCGACGGCTCAACGCTGGCCGCGTTTTGTTTTTCTTCGGATCCCATTCTGTATTCAAAAACCTGAAAATTCGAAACAGGTTAGCTAGTACAATTTTGAACACGATATAAGAAATGTTCGGTTGGCTATTTTAAACATAGGTGGACTGGAAAGCATTACTAGCAATGTCTTGCAACACAGTTATGTTCAAGATATTCAATAATACGTTTTATTTTGTTTTGCAAACAAGTTATTTCTGAGCTGTACTGCAATGATGTACTGTAATCGCATTTAATCTTCTTGTAATGGTTAAAAGTGGTCAAGAAATTTAAATGTTTGCTTATTGCATGTCCACGTGCTGGCCAGGAGGAGACCATATTTAAATGAAAATTAGGGTACCACTGGAATGACTGGTTCTGTTATCGTGCCAATCATACCAGTCATAAATTTTCAAAAAAGTCATCTCATGACCTGCAGATTGGTATTCCTCAAAGACGAATGCAGAGGCCAGTTGCGCCCGTCTTCGTCATGATAGGGTTAACGGACAAATTTGTGCTTAACCATTTGGCCCTTGAAATGTCAGTGTCAATATTGCAATACACCTATGCATAAAAGCTATCGTGTATTCTAAATTTAACAACACCTCCGCCGCCGTCGCAGCCAACTTGATGATGACGACGACGATGATGGCGGCGGCGGCGGCGACGGCGACGACGACGACCACTACCACCATCACCACCACCACCACCACCACGACGACCACGACAACGACCACCACAAGGAACACGAATACCACGACGACCACGCCGACTTCACCGCCGCCGAGATCACCGTCGCTGATGAGAACCCCCACCATCCCAACCCCACGGCGCCCACACACACACGCACGCACACACGCACACACGCGTACACGCACACACACCACCACCACCACCACCACCACTAGCACCACCTTCACCACCACGACGACGACAACGACGACGACGACGACGACGACGACGACGACGACGACGACGACGACCAGCACCACGATGACGACGACGACGACGACGATGACGACAACGACGATCACAACGACGACTACGACAATGACCACGACAACGACCACCACGACCAGCACGATGACCACGACGGCCACGTCGACCACGCCGACAACGACGACTACGATGACCCTGGCCACGTCCACGACCACGACCACGACCACGACCACGACCACGACAAGTCTGGTTATTATGAGTAATACTAATTCTTCCCTCATATTCCTCTATCAATATAGAATTGGTCTGAGTGTCATCAAGTCCTCCACGTTCAACCGTTCTCTCTCTCTCTCTCTCTCTCTCTCTCTCTCTCTCTCTCTCCCCCCCCCTCTCCCCCCCCCCCTCTCTCGCTCTCTCTCTCTCACGCTCTCTCTCTCTCGCTCTCTCTCTCTCTCTCTCTCTCTCTCTCTCTCTCTCCATCCCCTCTCTCTCCTCTCCTCCCACCCACCCACCCACCCCACACCACCCCTCTCTCTCTCTCGCTCTCCCCCCCTACCCCGCCCCCTTCTCTCCTCTCCTCCCCTCCCTCCCATCCACCCACCCTCTCCTCCCACCCATCCACCCTCTCTCTCTCTCTCTCTCTCTCTCTCTCCCCTTCTCCCTCATCCACTTTCTCACTCTAATCCTAAAGCATATAAAGCACTGTAATTGCGAGAACCTGGAATGTCACTACAGCTAATATTTATCCAGTGGGAAGACGCCTGGTGATCTTAACCCCTGTCGCATCAACATAAAATCTGTATTGGACAAGCCGCTCGAAAACAGCATCAGCAGTGGTCTGGAGGCATGCGCATTCGTCAGAGAAGAGAAGACTATTTATTATGATCTACCACTGGCATAACTGGCTCTGTAATACGGGTAAATATTAAGCATTTGAACAAACCCAAAATGCCTGAACACCAAAAGCCTTTACGATTATGGCTGCCAACTTAGTTTCAAAATAGTCAACATCTTACCAATACGATTGTCTTGAAATTAGGATCCTCGGACTCCAGGGTTCAAAGGGTTAAAATAGTCTTCTCTTGGTCAGAAAATGTACATTGACTGAGCAAAAAATTAGATTTGTATGACCATTAACCCTGTTATGGTTAAATCGGTCAAACAGACGCGGACACACACTAGCATTTCAATTTCAAACGATGCCCATTATAATATAGCGAAGTCAAATAGAGGTATCCTGAGTTTTATATCTAATCTACGTAATTACGTACGAAAACTAGGATGTAGACATATTACTCACCTGTCATAAACTGTTTCACCCGTATTTCCCTGCCGCTACTGCTTGATGTAATGCACACGAGCTCCGATATAAATACTCTAAGTATCTAGGACTGTTCGTGTAATCTATGTCGTGAACTCCATCACGTGTGCGCGTGCATTCACAGTAGGCCTATACAGATGTGTCATTGCCAGCGTGTTATATTACTCATTCACTGTTCGAACCCTGAAATCCTTGAATATCGATTTCATAACAAGCTGTTTAATTCACCTTTCCAGAGTATCCATCTAATACTCTGAAATCATATGACGTCATAATCAGCGTGTAAGCTGACGTCATATTCATTACGTCATAAGCGATTCTATATGGCCCGTCTTTAAACTCATTAACTCTTAATAGACGTTGTATGAATTGTATGTCTCTACTATTTAATAAACATGTTGTTGAATATTTTGAAATTAATTTGACAGCACCCAGTCAAATTAGTTTTAAAATATTCAATAGCTGACATGTATAGTTTTCTGGAAATTGATAGTAAGGGAGTTCAGAGATCGGTCGATCTCAGCACGAGCGTGGTGTGGGCGGAGCTTAGCTAGAGATGGGCGGGGCATGGTTAAAAATGAAAAGGTCCATTGGTTGTATTGTAAATGAGTTTTGGTATTTAGACATTTGTGAGTAAAGGGTTTATATGTTACACGTTAGGGACGATCTTTGTAAAGTGTCAGCCGGGAGCTTAGGTATGTAAATAGTTAGTAATAGTAGACTACATACATATCCACGTTGTACACATCATTATAATGGCAATGTGCTACTAGTGGTGCCCACCAAAGGAGAATGATCGAGCCCTACTATTTGTTCCACTCATAAATAGCCTGCCATAATGTGTGCAATCGGAAGGATACGTATATGCTGATGACACAAATATGTATCGGGAAATGTATAAGTTAGGCATAGTCTCAATTATTACAAGCTGACATTGGCATCATCCATATACTGTCTGAGACATGATGGATACGATTCCGTCCAGATGAATGTAAAGTAATGGAGGTTGTTTAACACAAAGAAGATGTAGTTCTGGCTTGGGGAAAGTTGATTGTAAAGGAATATTGAAGTCTTGATAGACAGAAAATTGAATTTCCGAGGGCATGGTGAATCGAGCAACATAATGCCTGAGAGCTAGATGACGCATGTTTTAATCTGATGTTTAACCGTTTAACACTCGTATCAGCCAAAAACGGTTTCTGCATTGGTCTTGAGAAATGTCCATTTGCAGACCAAGAGAAGACTATTTTTGACAATTTACCACTGGAATGACTGGCTCGATTTAACCGAGCTGGTCATTCCAGTGGTAAATTTTCAAAAGTCTTTTTCTCTTGGTCTTCAAATGAACATTTTCTATGAGAAAACTTAAATTTTCTTGAACAAGTGACGTTTCAGTGACAGATTTGTTGTTGGCAATGGCTGTATTCGACTGGGACGTTTCCGTAGAGTAAATTTACTTGCGCAGGCGCCAAAATGGGCTCTACACAAATGTACCACTCGAATGAAAAATCTATCAGTATGGAAGGAGCATAAACACGATATTGCATAAATTGTACAATATCGAAAATAAAATCCACCTTTCAGGAGTGTTTTCAGTCAGGGGCTGTGAATAATGGTAGAATTCAGATCCCTAAGTCCAGCGTTTCATATTTTTCATCACGTGACTTATAGTTGCTTCACGAAACATAACACATGTGATGGCTTCGGCTTGCTTAGCGGTCTATTTTTTCCGGGAAATACCATTCGAATAAAAAATATTCTATGTGGAGCCAAGTTTTCGGCCTGTCGAATACGGCCATTAGCAGCTGTAGGCCGCGAGATTGCAGAAGCAGGGTTGTCCTCGTTTGTAACTGTCAGCTGATCCATCTTTTCTACACGGGTATATGCATAATCCATTTCATATCGATATGTTGATTAATGTAATTGACATGCTCGTCACACTTAAAGATGACGTATTGTTGGCATATCAATATTCTCGGGTTGGGATGATATATGCAACAGTTTGATGGTAATTAATTCGCCGTTTTGATAACTATGATAAATTCATCGCTCTGTCGGGTATTAAATTCGTTATATAAGCGGGCTGGACAGCTTTGCTGCAGCAACGTCACCGAGTCAAATTAGTTTCAAAATATAGTACAGCCTTCCATTTATATAGTTGTTTGGAAATTGAGACGCTTGATTGTAAAAAATACCGAATCGGGCGCATATCGGCCATTTTAGAGACAAGCATATTATTATAATGACCTTTATGGCTAGCTGTGCAATACAGCTAAAACATGTTTTTCGAGCAGGGGATACCGTGTGATATTTCTCTCGCGTGAGGGAAGTACAAGATCATCAATCTCTGATCTTAACCAATCAAATAACATTTTTTGGTCATATGACATTACTGGAATCGGATGGGGTGGGGTAATAACATTTCATAAGTTTGAGAACGGTTGCAGGATGGAGTGATCGAGTTATCCAACGAATGTCCAAAGACCTTTTATCATCAATGATCCATCTACAATCAATAGTACTAGCTATGTCAGTTTCACTCTGAAGATACCGCCGCCAGATCTCAGCTTGGCAGCTCGCATGCTTGACATAAGGCCAAGGAGTCATGTGCAAAATTTGATGCAGGAGAATAAGTGTTACACGAAAGTGTTCTCCTCAAGTCCGCTACAATTATCAATATGACAGTGCATATCAGTGTATGCATCACAGATCATATTGCTGAGTTCATGACTTGGTATATATCCATCTATGATACAGAATCTTAAGTCACAATGAGTTACAGCGCATGTACACGATTTATGTCATCACCAATATGCACTATATTGTGCGTAAAACTGGCAATAACGAACGAACCATCCTATCAGAGAACTGAAGAAAATCATAATGTATATGCAAATCTTAACAGAAATGCAGAATCAGAATTTGTGGGAGGTTGGGGCAGATATAATTATGTAGAATCGATGCCATTTCCAATCAATACTGACATTGAAACAATAAATGACGATCCCAGCAGCAATTGACTATTTAGACAACTGCATCCACTGTTGCGACTCTAGATGAAACCCTAGATGCCCGCATGATATGAGCAACCCATCAGCCAGTGAAACAACCGATGATACCGGCATGGTCAGCAATGAGATCAACGAGATTGTCATGACTTCAGCTAAAGAAGGTCGAAGGGACACAACAAACCAGAATACTGTAAATTTGACCCAAGTCCATCAAGAACAATAATCAGATTAATGAAGTGCTACGTTAGCAAGTGTGGAAATTGTAGTTGATTCATGCAATGGCGGTGCCTACAATCAAAGGAAAATGAAACATATCGGTCACACCACTAGGATGAATCGCAGTTACACATCCAAGGCTGAAATTCCAAAACATCCGGAAATAATTTCAGCAAACATAACTACCTATAGCCCATACCAAATACAGTATCGTAATAGTAGTAGACAAAAGACCCTACTGATTGGTTATTCCAATCTCGGATAGCTTATCGAACACTACATGACTACAGATGACATCAGAATTATGTATAGTTCATTCTGTGGTTCTAGGATAAAAGAAATCCGTGATAAACCAGAGGCATTATTAAGAGCTGACTACGATCATTCAAGAGTGGTCCATGTTGTCACCAATGGCATCGGGAAGAGTCACCTAGTTGGCATGCTTCCTGGCTATGGAAAGCTCATACAACTTATGACATCCATGTCACCCAATACAGAAATCTTCATTTCGTCACATTTGTACCCCCCACCAGCGGCTACCATAAGAATTTAACATACGTTTTAATGATATGCTCTGGTCCCTCACCAACTGAATGTCAATTTCATAGATAATACACCCCTATATAGTTGTCAGGAAGGAGAACCCAACAAGGAACTGTTCTTGGATATCCAAAGCATCATGAAATATGATTGTTATCTGTCAGCGTAAAAGAAATTATTTGCACTCAACAACGGATATCTCCAAGTATGAAGATAATTTTACTATCTACAGATACCACAACTGGGGAGAGAAAGCAAGCGCCACATAGCTCTGAAACTAAATCAAGCCCAATACAGCTAGCAAGTCACGAGATGGGGAAACATATGAGGGCAGCATAAATAACGCTTGAAACATGAATACGGAACAATCTTCCCAAATTATCCACACCCACACACAAGCTGTGCCAAAATGGTCAACTGAACAATAAGAAAAATTCTAACACAATAACAAATACGTGTATACACCACTACCAATTGTCTGATCAACAAACAAGCTGAACAGGAAACTATAGTACACAATACTTGACCTGTGATTATAGTGATTATGGATGGGCTAACAAAACACAAACATAAAGATTTAGCGAACTACAGATTGCCGTCTATAATTTCTCGTTGAACATTAGCCCAGCAAGACATGTTCTTATTTACAATTATGAAACAATAAATTGTGATACACTAAATATATAAAGCATTGCCTCGACGAGCCAGTGTTGTCATGGCTGATATAATTGTAAATTATAAGTGTAACTGACTGTAGTTCAGTTACATCTTTTCTGAAGTAACCGAAGTAACCGAAGCAGCTTATAATAGAAAGTTCTTTCAGTCACATTAATATAAATGTAACCAGTTACATTGCAAAAGTGAGTAAAATTTCAGTTACTTGTCAGTTACATTTCAAACATTTCTATCAAGTTTATAATGGTTTTCTTTTTCGCGGCATAGCTACATTTTATACGTGTAAGCTACTGTTATACATGTGCCGCTCCAATATCACAACGTCAATGTAATCATACAGGTTGTCACCCTGGCTAGTATTGTATAGTGTATATATTGGCTGTATTCGACTGGGTGAACACATAGAACATATTGGCTCCATAGAGAATAATTTTTTTTATTCGACTTTACAGGAACAAATATAGAGCATAGCCATAGGCAGCAACAGCTCCCAGTCAAATTAGTTTCAACGAATCAAAATACTCAACATTTGGCCTGTATAGTTTTCTGGAAATTGATAGTCAGGGAGTTCATGGATCGATCGATCCCAACACGGGCGACGCGTGGGTAGAACGTAGCTAAAGATGGGCATGGCATAGCTGAAACTGGATTCCTCTATTGTAACTGTTAGCTGAATGGGTTCTTTCATCTAGAAAGAATTTGTACTTTTGCCATTGCTATTGTGAAGTCATTTCAAATCAATGTTTTTGTTTGGATAGCGCTTCTGACAAAAATATCACACTGAAGGATGCCTTTTCAGACCGATCACTGAAACGAGATTTTGGGAGAGGGGAACAATGGTGGCTATGGCGTTTGCGGCGGCGTCGGCGCTGGCGTCCGGTTTCGTTAAGCTTTTTCAAAACAACATTTGCATCCAGTTGGGTCTACCCGATTTAAATAAAGCTTCGCCGATTCATTCTATGCGACTCTGCATCGAAATTATAATGATATCCGAGATTTCCCCAGACTTTTACAGTGTGTGTTTGATTATTTTCTGGGACTGTGTTAAGGTGTTTGTCTGGGTTAAAAGGGCAGTTATACCCACAAGGGGTTATCCGATTTGAATAAAACGTCACTGATTTGTTCTATACGATTCTTAGGCCTGGTCCACATCAAAGCGAAATCGATTTTCCCACGTTCTCTCGCGGTTTGAACTTTGATTATTTTAGGACTGATTTGCATGCTGGTTATATTACCAGGTATAATATATTTTTGCTGCGCCAAGCTTTTTTACAAAGGCAATTTGCCTCAACAAGGGGTTTATCTGCCATAAATAAAACTTCACAGATCCGTTCTATACCATGATTATGTCTAGTCCGCATAAAAAATAAATCTATTTTCAAATTTGCTCCAAATTTGTTCGGCGTTTGTACTTTGTTTATTGTGGGTTGGATTTGTATGCAAGTTATATGTTGAGGTATAGGTTTTTGCTGTGCCAATCTTTTTCAAACGACATTTGCCTCAACAACAGGTTTCCGTTTTGAATATAACTTCACAGATTTGTTTATACGATGTGTAGGACTAGGCAACATTGAAAGGAAATCGACTTTCAAAAATGTTCGTCACTTTTCCAGCATTTGAACATTGATTATTTTTGTTCTGATTTGCATTCATGTTATACTCATGATGCTGTTGTTAAGGCTTTCCAAGCGATATTTACATCAACATGAGGTTATCCGATTTGAATAAAGCTTCACAGATTTGTTCTGTCATATGGTTCGGACTAGTCCACAGGAAAAAGAAATTGATTTAATAATCTTTGCATTATGTGTTTAAGTTTTTCTCAAACAATATTTAAATCAACGGGAGGTTATCTGATTTGAAGACAACCTCAGAGATTTGTTCTATAGGATGCTTACGACTGGTCCACATGAGAAAGAAATTGTCGTTTGAACCTTTATGCCTTCAGGTTAAGGATGTTTCTGTGATATTTACAGCATTTGACCTTTGATTATTTTAGAGCTGATTTGCATCAATATATATTTATTATACTGTCGTTATGGTTTTCTCAAACGAGATTTACATCAACAGGGTTTTATCTGATTTAAATAAAACTTCACAGATTTGTTCTATATTACCATTAAGACTTGTCTAAAATAATAGACTAAAATAAATGGCTTTTCAACTTTTTCCCATACTTTTTCCAACATATGAACTTTGATTATTTTAGGGCCGATTTGCATCCAGATTAAGCATTTTTCAAATGAAAATTTAGTGAAGAGGGGTTTATCCCATTTGAGGAAAACTTCACCGATTCATTCTGAGCAAATTTTCTAATGTTTGGACTATGTGCCTTTCGGTCAGGCTTGTCGCGTCAATAGTCCTTTCATTGCAGGTTACTACCATACAACGATGATTCATGGGTCAGTCTTAAAGCTATGCTTTTCCGAGGCCATGCTTACCTGTTTGGTAGTATCATGGCTATATTGATTCGACAAGTAGATTGTAAAATTTTAAAGCGAGACATTATTCGATTCTCCATCATATCCTCTGATGTACAAATAATATACAAGTAAGTTATTTGCTAACGTCGGATAGCTCCGGGTCTATATATGTTCATGGCTTGGACATTATGTTTTCACAAAAGAGAGAGAGAGAGAGAGAGAGAGAGAGAGAGAGGGGGGGGGGGGAGAGAGAGAGAGAAAGAGAGAGACGGGAGTGGGAGGGGGCGGGAGAGGGTGGGGGGATTCATAGGAAGAGACTGTGAGAGATGGAACCATGAGGAAGTAAATAAAAGCTTATCAATAAAATGGTGAGTTGAATACTTTAATCAATCTCTCATTCATTCGTGAAGTGTCCATCTTGATTTTCCATTGAATTTTGTGATTCAGAGTACTCCCCTTGCTCCAGGTACAAACCGGTTGTTGTTAATATCAGTGGCTAATATTTCGGACAGGCCCTGAAGGATTCCGAGATTATTCAAGATGGTGGTTACCCAGAATTCTTGGCATGACATATATATATATATATATATATATATATATATATATATATATATATATATATATATATATATATGAATGATATATATATATATATATATATAAATATATATATATATATATATATATATATATATATATATATATATATATATGTAATTTCCATTTTTATATATATATATTAATAATTAATTGTCATCTTGCCTTGCTGCTAAATAAATGGTGTTCATCTTGATTTTCCATTGGATTTTGTGATTCCTTGGTTCAGAGTACTCCCCTTGCTCCATATGACGTATAACAGTGTGGGTACTAACCGGTTGTAGTTAATATCAGAGGCTAATGTTTCTGACACGCCTGGAACGATTTCGAGATTATTCACGATGGTGGTTGCCCAGAATTCTTGGCATGACACACAAGGCATGTGTCTGGAATTATATATGTAACATTTATATGTACTTTCCATTTATATATATATTAATAATTAATTGTCATTTTGGCTTGCTGCTAAAAAAATGGCAAGTTCAATAGGAGAATATAATTTTCATACTTCCCACTGATTACTGCAACTGTTAGCTATTGCTTCGATTTGAACACTTAGCTAATGTTTGTCATAGTGAACCTATACCTTAATTGGTAAATGTTTATCGACGTCTTGATAAAGTTATTGCCGCTCATGTATGTATGACCCATACGTATTTAATGCTATAGCTATCGTTTATCATGAGACTGTGCTCATGATAGGATGCTATCTCTTCTCCTGATATGCTCATGATAAGATGCTATCTCTTCTCCTGAGATGTTCATGATAGGATGCTATCTCTTCTCCTGACATGCTCATGATAGGATGCTATCTCCTCTCCTGAGATGTTCATGATAGGATGCTATCTTTTCCCCTGAGATGTTCATGATATGATGCTATCTCTTCTCCCGAGATGTGTATGATAGGATGCTATCTCTTCTCCTGAGATGTTCATGATAGGATGCTATCTCTTCTCCTGACATGCTCATGATAGGATGCTATCTCTTCTCCTGAGATGTTCATGATAGGATGCTATCTCTTCCCCTGAGATGCTCATGATAGGATGCTATCTCTTCTCCTGAGATGTTCATGATAGGATGCTATCTCTTCTACTGAGATGCTCATGATCCGATGCTATCTCTTCTCCTGAGATGTTCATGATAAGGTGCTATCTCTTCTCCTGAGATGTTCATGATATGATGCTATCTCTTCTCCTGAGATGATCATGATAGGATGCTATCTCTTCTCCTGACATGCTCATGATAAGATGCTATCTCTTCTCCTGAGATGTTCATGATAGGATGCTATCTCTTCTCCTGCGATGTTCATGATAGGATGCTA
This sequence comes from Chaetoderma sp. LZ-2023a, assembly GCA_034401795.1. NCBI lineage: Eukaryota > Metazoa > Mollusca > Caudofoveata > Chaetodermatida > Chaetodermatidae > Chaetoderma > Chaetoderma sp. LZ-2023a. Next base: position 145,882,764 of record CM067372.1, read on the forward strand.
TCTCTTCTCCTTCTCCTGAGATGTTCATGATAGCATGCTATCTTCTCCTGAGATGCTCATGATAAGATGCTATCTTCTCCTGAGAGGTTCATGATAAGATGCTATCTCTTCTCCTGAAATGGTCATGATAGGATGCTATCTCTTCTCCTGACATGCTCATGATAGGATGCTATCTCTTCTCCTGAGATGATTATGATAAGATGCTATCTCTTCTCCTGAGATGTTCTTGATAGGATGTTATCTCTTCTCCTGAGATGTTCATGATAGGATGCTATCTCTTCTCTTGACATGCTCATGATAGGATGTTATCTCTCCTCCTGACATGCTCATGATAAGATGCTATCTCTTCTCCTGAGATGTTCATGATATGATGTTATCTCCTCCTGAGATGTTCATGATAGGATGCTATCTCTTCTCCTTCTCCTGAGATGTTCATGCTAGGATGCCATCTTCTCCTTAGATGTTCATGATAAGATGCTATCTCTTCTCCTGAGATGTTCATGATAGGATGCTATCTCTTCTCCTGACATGCTCATGATAGGATGCTATCTCTTCGCCTGAGATGCTCATGATAAGATGCTATCTCTTCTCCTGAGATGTTCATGATAGGATATTATCTCTTCTCCTGAGATGTTCATGATAGGATGCTATCTCTTCTCCTGACATGCTCATGATAGGATGTTATCTCTCCTCCTGACATGCTCATGATAAGATGCTATCTCTTCTCCTGAGATGTTCATGATATGATGTTATCTCCTCCTGAGATGTTCATGATAGGATGTTATCTCTCCTCCTGACATGCTCATGATAACATGCTATCTCTTCTCCTGAGATGCTCATGATAAGATACTATCTCTTCTCCTGGGATGTTCATGATAGGATGTTATCTCTTCTCCTGACATGCTCATGATAGGATGTTATCTCTCCTCCTGACATGCTCATGATAAGATGCTATCTCTTCTCCTGAGATGTTCATGATATGATGTTACCTCCTCCTGAGATGTTCATGATAGGATGTTATCTCTCCTCCTGACATGCTCATGATAGGATGCTATCTCTCCTCCTGAGATGTTCATGATATGATGCTATCTCCCCCTGATATGTTCATGATAGGATGTTATCTCTTCTCCTGAGGCGTTCATGATATGATGATATCTCTCCTTCTGAGATGTTCATGATAACATGATATCTATTCTCCTGAGATGTTCATCAGGGATGCTAACTCTTCACCCAAGATGTTCATTATAAGATGCATTCTCTCCTGCTGAGATGCCGCTGATACGATGCTATCTCTTCTCCTGAGATATTCATAATAGGATGCTATATTTCCTCCTGAGATGTTCAGGATAGGATTCTATCTCTTCTCTTCAGGGATACTATACCGTTTCCCAAGATGTTCATTTTAAGATACATTCTCTCCTCTTCAGATGTTCATGCTAAGATACTATCTCTTCTACCGAGATGTTCATAACAGGATGCTATATTTTCCCCTGAGATGTTCATGATAGGATTCTATCTCTTCTCCTGAGATGTTCATGTAATGCACATGTAATTTAATTAAATATAACCAAAAATAGTGGTTATGTAAAATCATAATGCACTTCGGTTTTTGAAACTGAACGACAACATGGGTATCATCATTTACAATTTAAAATGATTTGATAAGCCGTAACTGTCAAATTAGTTTTAAAACATTTAACAGCTTTCTTGCAGCATAATCGTGAAATTAACATTAAGATTCAAGCTATTAATGGACTAATGCTATCGTGTCTCGTGTAACCGCCGGGGGTGCGCGTGCCTCCATCGCTACTGCTGCCGGGCGTTGCTGCTGGTCAGTCAGCCTCGGGGTCGGGGGTGGGGGGTGGGGGGTGGGGGTGGGGGAGCGGTCGACGCGCATCTCTCGTGTCCACAAAAACCGACATCCAGGGCCGGTGGAACGATCCCGTTCCAGTGGGGTCGTGCAACCATTGCTGCGAAAATTGAACACTACCGTATCGTCCGGGCTGTTCGTGTCGTGTCCCAAGGTGGAAAGAACGGTGTTAGCACAATTTATTTTACTTAATAAAAGTAACAAACAATTTTGGTTTGCTTGCTACTTATGGGCGTTGTAAGTAAAAACAAAAAGTGGTGTGTCGGTTTTATATCTCGCCAGAGGTACTTAACCAATCTAGTCATATATAGAGGGAATCGTGAAAGGTACCCTTGTGGGGGGAAAGTCCGGGCAGGGCACGTCAATTGGTTTAATATAAACTATATATATCTGCCTCAGGCTGGTCAAAAAGTATTGGTCTGCGAGAGGTATGTGCCTCGCGCGGGCCTCCGTCACAGGAAAATGCCTACAACGCCGTCGCGAAGGAAGAGAGAAAAATAGGAGAGAAACGCCCGACCGTGAACATGCAGGGCAAAAATGGAGAGTCCAATCATTAAGATGCAGAGGAGGAATGAATACCCTTACTGCTTGCTTGGGAGGAAATTTACGACGCTACAAAGACCGTGCTCTGTAGAAAGGCAGCCGGAGGGATACCGACTATAACAATGCAAGGGAAGAATGGAGGTATCCTCACTGCTTGTGAGGAGACGGCCTGAGAGACGTCCCAGTATGGCAATGAGGTGGAAAATGTGTTTCCTCTAACACCTACATGGATAGGGATATATAATTCTGAGAGAGGAAAGTGCCTCCCGCAGGCCTCCATCAAAAGAAAATGCCTTCATCGCCGAAGCGGAGGAGGAGAGCGGTAAAAATGGTCACATTCCTATCTTACAAAGTTGAAATAGATTATTTTGTGTTTTTATCCTAATGTAGTTATTTTAATGTTGGTGTATATGGTATGTACGTAAAGATGGGGTGGCTGATTCTTATGGAATTAAGCAGCGTCATCTTATGTGAGTTAAAGATCAATTTTAGTTGGTACCGTTCCAATCTCTGTGGACCTTATGAGGGCCTAAACTATCATTTGGGTTTTAAGTCCAAACACATATTTTTGGGCCGCAAATGGCGTAGCACCAATTGTCTTTAACGAATACGTCTCCAAGCGAGGATGCTCGGTACCGTTGCCGATACCCCACGGAGCATCTCTCCTCAGACCGGCAGCATGCAACATGTTGTCTGGTGGTAGCTTCAGAGCCACGGAGCGATACCTCCACATACCGCATCACAACCACAAATAACAACACATGGACAAGTCACATTAACGGAAACATGTTTAGAAATCGGTCTAAGCTTACTTACGGTGGGGAGAGAGAAACGTATTTCCATCCATGTTGATTTTTCCATAGGGCGTGGTGAGCTCTAAGGCTTCACCCAGTAACTGTTAGAAATGAGATCGTATGGGATCGGTACCCTGGCGTTACCATTTAGCTGCTTTAGGTACGGAGAAAATTGCCCAAAGAACACTGCTGGGATGGCAATAAATTTGATTATTCATATTTTCGCAATAGTTCCTACTTTGGCATAAAAAGGCTTGCTTAATAGGTATCGAAGATTTTAGGAACTCAGTGTGTACCTTATGAATCTGGTGCAAAAGCACCAGAAACAAAACCCACAGCCATATAGGTGATTCCTGGAAAAGCCCAAGACTAGCGACCAAAAAGGTGTCCAAAAAGTTACACACCTAATGGCTGACCACATGACCTGTTCCCCTATTGCATCATACACCTTTAAAACCATTATGCTAAAAGCCAGGTCTAATGAGCATATCCGCATATGCAATAAGATAAATTATTTTGTAATATTATTAATTTGACTTCCTAATACAGAAGTCTCCCTAAACACTTTAACAAAAGTTATCGAAAAACTAATTAAAACCTCTCACCATTATCCAAATGCTATGCATTCAAACATACAACATAAGCTACCCAGTCACCCAGCTACACGCAGCCACATTCAGCCCACCTACACCACTATATATATATATATATATATATATATATATATATATATATATATATATATATATATATATATATATATATATATATATATATATATATATATATATATATATATATATATATATATATATATATATATATATATATATATATATGCACACACTCATAGACGCACGCACGCACGTGCACATACACACACGCATGTACTCACGCACGAACACCCGCACGTACATACGTACGCACGCACGCACGCTGGCACACAGACATATCCACCCACGCACCATATACTCATATATACATCACACCAAACACACTATCACAACCAACCGATTTCTCCAATGCACGCACGCACGCACGCACGCACGCACGCACGCACGCACGCACTCACGCACGCACGCACGCACGCACGCACGCACGCACGCACGCACGCACGCACGCACTCACTCACTCACGCACGCACGCACGCACGCACACTACTGCAAGAATCACAACCTGAACCCTATAAATTCACGTCATATTGACAAAATATATACCATAAATTCCAATAAAGCTGTGTGTGGTTGACAAATTGATTCTGGCGGGTAAGATGTATGTTGTAATATTTAAGGCGTTTATATGCTAGTTCCCAATGCTAGGGTCTAGATTCACGCCGGCAAGAAACATGCTGTAGTTTCTTGAGTCGGTCCTAACCATTCTGACGGTGGGAACTCAAACAATTATTTCGGCCAGACGGCCAGTGAAGCGTAGCCAAAGGCACAGTTACTCATTACCTCAATTTAGGAGGCCTTAACATGAATGGCCAACTATGAAAACCAGTAGTACCGATAATACAACGCTTGTATTGACCAGGGAGAAGAGTTTTTAATAACAATTCTCCATTTTGTAGAGTAATCGCCCTTGGCTAGCTCGAAAACCTATCCTATCGAGCTATCATAGTTCTAGGTTTAGCGGCCGCATGCCATGATCTCTGGAGAGAGCATGAGCAGCGACCTTACTGTAAAATTGGTGCCATGAGCAGAAAACATGGTGATGCATTTGGTGTTGATGTATAGTGTAACCTAGGTGTACTGTCGTCCAAATAGTTTTGTAGTTTTTACTGCTAACTAACATTATGGGCAGAATATCTAATTACATTCATTCATTCATTCATTCATTAAAGTATAAGGCCAACTTGGCCTACGGTGCTGTTTAATTGCCAATCCCATTTACAATGCATAATATTATGTACAACATCATATTAAAGCATCTGACCTCATGGTACCATTTAATGCGGTACTTTATTTATTAATAACAGTATAACTTAACTAAGATATGTTCCTTTGTGATGCACCTATTAGTCATCAGTGCAATTTAGACGTCACGTGTAATCTTTACACCATCTTCTTGCGTGTGTAGCTGCCGCCTGGAGGTTTACTGCAGGATGCTGGCTGGTATGTTTCATACTCAAGAACAGTGAAGAATAAAAGCCGTTACTGGTGGACAATAGATTGTGATACATAGCACATAATGAAAAGTTCACCATAACACCATTATGCTGGTTGGGCTTTAAGAGTGACGGATGCCTCCATTGTGTAGAGACAGTGAGTACATATTATATTTGATCATTTTCTTGACACAAGATGATCCATGCCACTTAGCTCTTGCGGCGCGTAAAGCAATGTCATTGTCTGCACTACGGTCAAATCATGAATTCAGTGAAGCTGGATGCGTTCATAGATTGTTACCACCATTTCTGTCGCGGTACGGCAAGTCTGGCGAGACATGTAAAACACCACCGTTCTTGCATACTGATTTGGCAGGTAATAGTCTAAAGGTCTTACAGCACAATGAAGGTACCACTGGTGACGGTGGTAAGAATAAAGAACCTTCTTTTAATTTAGAATTTTGTTGATCTACCAGGAGCATCCAAAAACTTAGGGCGGTGTGGGGGGCTGGTGTCCTGAGAGTGAACCTGACTGTAATTAGCTGCATTGGTTTAGATTGCCGAACGCGAGCTCTATGCAGTAGGCAGACAAGGAACTTGTTCCCAATCGGACGAAAACCGCCTCCCTTCTAAATGAGTCTGACTTTGACAGCACGTTTTATACTCAGCGAGAGGCTGCACCAGCGGGCTCAGCGAATTAGAGCGCATGCTGTGTTTGAGGCGAGGTAGCTAGAGCAATCGTGCCTGGCTCTCACCTGATCATGTACGTGCTCTGACGATGGCTACGCTTTAGTTGGAGCTCTTAATAGTCCGTTTTAACTTTACTGTATCTTCGTCAGATCTGAACTGATTTTGTTTTTGTTCAGAGTTTTCAATTCCCCTTTCAATTCTGGGATTAATACATACCAACATCATGGAGAACGGTCCCATATTATATACATTAGCTGCCAGTATCCATAGGCTAGCGCGTCAATGTTTGTTCATCTCTCATGGCCGCGCATGCGTATAGGGCAATCTCATGGACTCTGTCATTCTGTTCTCCTTTGAATGCCTTATATATGCTTATGTGGCCAGTGGAGGGGTAAGCGTGGAGTATCCCCTACTGGGCCGTTTCGTGCCCAGCCAAATTGGGCCAGTACGTACCCGACATGGCGGTCCATGCTATACCCGATCAAAATACACCTGGTCCATAGACACAGATTTATAATATTCTCAAACACGTAACACCACTTAGAGACAAGACCAATGTTGCAACGTCCGTAACATTAATGGATGGATCAATTTCTAACTATACTCGCCAATTTCTGGCTAACTTATTACGTGTGCCGCCTGAGATGTTCAAGGTAGGATGCTATCTCTTCTCCTGAGATGTCCATGGTACGATGTTGTCTCCTCTACTGATATGTTTAGGATACGATGCTATCTCCTCTACTGAGATGTTCAGGATAGGATGCTATTACTTCTCCTGAGATGTCCATGGGACTATGCTATCTCCTCTCCTGAGACGTTCAGGATAGGATGCTATCTCTCCTCCTGAGATGTACATGATAGGATGTTATCTCATCTCCTGAGATCTTTATGATAAGATGCTATTTCCTTTCCTGAGATGATCATGATAGGATGCCATCCCTTCTCCTAAGATATTCATGATAGGATGATATCTCCTCTCCTGAGATGTTCTTGATAGGAGGTTATCTCTCCTCCTGAGAAGTTCAAGATAGGATGCTATCAACCTGCCAATGATAAACTAGCATTTCCGAAAAGGTCAAGAATTCGTTATTATAGACAGATGACTACTCATGTTCAGGATGGCGATTCTTCCGATCTTCTGTTTAACAGAACTGTAAAGTGTATGCACTTTGACATTTGAAACTGAAAAGCAAAATGGGTAGGATCATTTATAATTTAATAAATACTGTTGAAAATTGTGAAATTAATTTGATAGCAGATAACAGTTCAAATTCGGTTTAAAATATTTCTTGCAATACTGTCGTGAAATTGGCAGCAACATGCATGCTAGTAAGGGGCCACTGCCATTGTGTTGGCGCCAAAAGACAAATCGTCAATACAGACTGACTCCCAACAGTATAAGACACTAGCCATCTCTTGACGATGAAAACAATGATGGAACTTCAGAAACTCTAACAAACAATATGTGCTAGGCCCACAACTTATGCACATTGATTGTGCACGGACCCTTGGAGAGTCATTTAAAAACATCTTCATCCATCATTCATAGGTTGGTGCTATCTTGGAGCCAGCCATCGGTTTTGCCAGAAACTCATCTGCCACATGGTTTTGAACGACTGTATACCAGTTCTTCCAATCACCAATTGTTCCTAGAAACATAAGAAGCTCCATTTAAGCTGGTAAAAGAATTTCCTTACATCAGGCACCAAAAGACCTCCCTCTAGCTCATATGTCTTAACAATGTCTGCACAAATATCAATGTAAGAAATAGAATATAATTAATTTTAACGATATTGCAATAGCAGTCTCTTTGCTGTGAAACATGATCTTTAAGGATATTATCTAACTAAATTATATAGACTAGAGGCTCAATATCGTTCACCTGGAACATCAACATTTGAATCAAAAAACTTGATAATTAGATTCGATTGAATGTGTTCTGAAAATGGAAAACATGTGGGCTTGGAACGCAGAAACTTAAAGTTAAAAGGTAGATCTTTCGCGGACCTAGTCCAAAGACAGTAAGGCTTTGCTTACTAGAGAAGTTTTCTTGGGCTAAATGTCACTCAAATCAAATCAATTATTACTTAGCAAATAGAGCTGGATTGACAGCGAAAATGGCAGGCAGGCAGGCAGACAGGCAGGCAGGCAGGCAGGCAGGCAGGCAGGCGGGCGGGCGGGCGGGCGGGCGGGCGGGCGAGCAGGCAGGCAGGCAGGCAGGCAGGCAGGCGAGCAGGCAGGCAGGCAGGCAGGCGGCAGGCAGGCAGGCGGGCAGGCAGGCAGGCAGGCAGGCAGGCAGGCAGGCAGGCGGGTAGGCAGGTAGGCATGAATGCAGGAATGCAGGCAGGCAGGCAGGCATTCAGGCAGGCAGGCAGGCAGGCAGGCAGGCAGGCAGGCAGGCAGGCAGGCAGGCAGGCAGGCAGGCAGGCAGGCAGGCATAAATGTCACTATGCAATACATCCATCGCATATGGAAACGTACTTGACAAACCTCTAGTACTGGATGCGTTTGTATCAAAATTGACCTACTGTGTGATGTGTAGTTTCATACGGCCATTACGAGTAGCCACGCCTTGACGCCCTAAGGCGAAACATCGAGATTGCCAAACAAGTATGAAAACTAACATGTATCATGCTATTCACAGACCAAAGTTAAAATGCAGACAAAAGCACTTTTAATGAATCTCAATTCTTAAAAGACTGTCTACCATAACCAATCGGTTCGTCATATTGAGGCCAACTGTCTTCAGGCATCACATTTTGATAGACAAAATGTCAGTTTTGGAAGGAGTTTACTGTATACTATGAGCTAATAGATATTTAGACATAGCCCACCATTTTGTGCATTAGTCATCCGAGATCCTCTTGCACACAGCCTGTTTCATTCTTTCCCATTATTGTGTCTAATTTCTGGGAAGTGTATGTTGTCGAACTGGAAATAGTGTGACGATTAGAAATGTACGCATGTGTACACGTACACTGAAGAATTCTGTATTTTTATGAAATCTATGGCAGTTTTTGAAAAAAGCTGCAACCCTTCAAATTTCCCAGCATTGCAACGACAATTCAGATTTACATTGTTGTTTTATATTTTCATCACCTTTTAAATGATTATTACATTAAAACTTCTGTATAATGAACACGATATGGATCATCAATATAGTGTCACTGAAGACAGATAGTTACTTAACACAAGTAATGCTCTATGTTAAATAGCTTTTAGGAGAAAAAGATGGCAGTTCATTAACATGAGTTGCTATACCTATTATTTGTATTGTTTAAAAGGTGTGTTTCATTCCTACCTAAAGTACAACGCGTCTAACTTACAAAAAGTGTCATGCTCTATCACAACATGTGTAAGGACAACCAGACATCATTTTGAGGAGTATATCAAATTGGGCAATGCAGTAAGTAAAAGCAGCAACAGAACTTAACAGAGAGCAGAAACAATCGCAGGTGCAGATGATCTTTAGCAGTAAAAATGACACTGATGCTGAATCGTATGTAGTACATACAGCTGCCAGAATTCTTAGAGCTGGCGTGACGGCAATGGATATCGAAATAAATATATATCATCATCAGTGGCATACGTGATTCTAAGACAGGAACGCATCTGACAATAGTTTTGTTTAAATTCCTTAGCTAGTTGCTGGACGATGAGACATTGGCTGCAGTAGAAGAATTAAAAGAAGACTCTGAGAAATGTTCAACTTGTGTTCCCTTTCAAAGTGCATCTTCTCAACGAGCCATAAATGCTTAACTCCTCTCACGTTAGGACTTGCTGCACGAATGCATAACACGTTTACGTCTAGAAGGGTAATTCACCTTTCCATTTTAGCTATGCCCCTCCCATCTCTCGCTAAGCTCCACCCACAACTCGCTCGTGTTGGGATCGATCGATCTCTGAACTCTCTGACTCTCAATTTCCAGAGAACTATACAGATAAGCTATTGAATATTTTGGAACTAATTTGACTGGTCGCTGTTGGAAAAATATTCAACAACATGCTTCTTAAAAAGTAGAGCTATACAATTCGTACAACGTGTCCGGCTATTAAGAGTTAAAGACGGGTCAAATAGAATCATTTATGACGTAATGATTATGCCGTTATCCTACACGCCATTTTGCTGATTATGATGTCATATGATGTAAGATTAATAGATGGATACTCTGCAAAGGTGAATTGAGAGACCATATTCACGTGGTTATTGCATGAGCTATAATGAATTGAGAAAGCTTGATACAAGTGCAGCTATCCAACAAGCCAAAAAAGAGTGCTCATGTGTATATGTAATCAGTGGTTTATTATCACAGAATGACGGTGGAAACTTGTAAAGGTGCAACATGCCTGATACAATTCAATCTAGCTTTGAATCAGGACGGGTCAGTCTAAAGGAAAGGGTCTGGTGATTTAATGTGATTCCAAGGGACGTGGACACGCGGAACACAATTATATAATACACTAAGAGCAAGTCAGGGCTTTTGGGTGTAACACAGCAGAAATATGCAGCCGTCAGATGGCACTTAATAGTAGAATATTCATCAGCCGTGAAGGACTTCTGTTCGAAGACTGTTTCACATGATGGCATGCCGCAAAAACTTTCCCACAAAGAGGGTCAATCGGCATGTCGCAAGTGAGATGCAAAGCATGTCAAATTAATTGTTGAACACATCCATACTAAAATGGCAAATCCATTTGACGCAGATGTACATCCACAGTTGTTGAAAATATCAAATGGTCTTGCAGCATTAAATGAGGTGCAACAGTCCTTACTCGGTATTGTTCCAGCTGGACAAAAAATGAGTCGTTTGTACAGTCACAACGGTCAGCTTGAGAGGAGAACATCTTGTACTTTGCGATAGAGAGAGCTGAATTCTTTTCATTTGGTGACATGGACAGTAAGGCAAAGGTAAAAAAAAAAAGAAGGGAAAACAGTTCTTATACATGTCAGTCTTTGGATGGTCTTTATGCACGGACTGCGAATTACCTCATCCAGAGATGATGTAAACTTGGTAAATATCCTCAGTCAGCTCATTGGCTCAGTTCCACTGTCAATGTTCCACGCCGTTGTAACAATGCATAAAACCAAAAAATCGGTGTGAAATTGGAACAAATTACAGAAGAACACAAGGCCATGTCGAATTATTCCAAAGACCATACTGGTTTTGTTAGGGTGCCCTGTTAGGCATTCTATGTATTGTGAGAAGCAAAATACTTTGGCGATCTTGAGAGTGAATACACCAAACAGCTTCGGTCAGCCTCAGCTTCTTTCAACACAATTATTGATTTCTCGAATAGTTATGGTGGTGACTTATCCGAAAAATGCATGGCGACTTACAAGACAAACAGTGAGTAAGGATAGCTGCAAAAGATAATTTCACGTAGCAAATACCACACTGGAAGAACCCTTTGCATGTCACCTAAAACAGGAGAATCTCAATAAATTCTTAGGTAGACATATGTTAGAGGAGCCGCCAATGAAGCTTACTTCACTCCCATATTTATTGTGTATGTATCAGGTTGCCTGGAAAATCCACATGATTCTGGACCTAAAATGCAAGCACGAGGAAGCGGGCACCCGCATGATATTTCAATGCCATTAAGCAGATGATGTGCTTGGCAATTTTGGGGTCAACGGTGGAATAATGACCCAGTGCACAGGTGTAGATGTTCTAGTATTAGATATTCACAACTTTCTGATGCTGATTAGCATGACCAAACTGTGGATCAAAATTGGTCAAATGAGAAAACATGAAGAGCTTTAGAGGTACATGCAGGTCCATGACATCTGTAGTAAATTCCCTGTGGTATTCTGCCAGCGATTACCTGCTGTTCATGCGCTTACTGGATGCGATACAACTACATAAGTTTACATGAAGGGAAAGGATACGGTGTTCAATCTTTTCAAGAAAGATTCAAACAAATCCATAGCTCTAACACTCCGTGGTGGTAAAGATGTGTTATCTGCAACATGTGCAACAATGATCCTAGTAACTAAATTTTATGATCCGAGATGTAAGCTGGCGGTTAGGATGGCAACTAAAGACACAAGTACTGCCAAGTGGCCACCATGTGAATCCAGTTTCATGGAGAAGTATAATAAATTAATGTTGCAAACACTTAACTGGGTGGTATCCCGTCTAAGATATCACCAGCTCTTTTCAGCCCTGTAGTATGGCTCCGAATGCGAATGCATTGTGCCAGTCCAATTTCATGTCCCTCTGGCGTCTGAGACTATTGGAAGTTTATTGTGTATTTACAAAAGAGTTATGTGTAATGATTCATGTATGTGTTGAGATCAAGGTCTGGGTTGCACAGAGAAATGCTTTTCCAATGACAGTGAATATTGCAAAGAATATGATAAAAAGTGATAAGAGATGTAGTGATAAAAGATGTGAGATACTAATTCCAAACTGAAAACAACGTGTTTCAAGAATTACATATTTCTGTCATCAGATGAGAATTGATAGTGATTTTTTAGCTTAAACACTGACAAAGAAAATGCATGTACCAACCTTTTCTGTAAAATGTTTTCTCTGTTCCTTTGGTCCAGAGTCCGGGAAGTTCCTCCATCACTGGCGCCTTCTTCATATTATCAAATTTACAAGCTGTCAATACACCTTGAAGTAGCTCACCTGAGCGTGGAACGGAGAGAAACTTTGCCATTTTACGAATGACTTCCTCGGGTTTGTAGAAAACGAAAATTGCAATGCTTATAAAGCCCAAGTAATACCAAAATGTAAAACATTTAGCCTCCTGACAAAGGTAACTTATGCAATGGACCTTTCCTGTTTTATCTATACCCTATCCCTCACTAGCTAAGCTTCACCAACACCTTGTGATGCGACCGATCGATGTCTGAATTCCATGACTATCAATTTGTAGAAAACTATACAGGTAAGCTGTTAAATATTTTGAAACCTATGGCAGGAACAAAATATTCAACAGTATGTCTATTACATGTTAAAGACCTACAATTCGTACAACGTGTCGGACTATTAAGCGTTAAAGACTGACTATATCGAGTCGTTCATGACGTCATGATTATGATGTCATCACAAACGTCGCGTACTTGGTTATGACGTATATGACGTCATTTGATAGATAGGCAAAACTTGGAAAGGCCCATTGCAAATGGACACTTAAAGTAAATGTGACTGCATGTATCTGGCAAAAATGGGGGGAAAATACTAAGGTTTTCCAAATTAAAACATTTACCAAACAAAGCAATCAAAATGCGTAAATAAGAATAATGGTTTCAAGAAAGTGATTAAAAAGAATTACCAACGTGAATGCACGGTCTATATAACTGTCTCGCATATGTGCTGCAATTACCCGCACAATGTCTTCAAAGTACATGGAAAGGATGGGCACATCTTGATTCGCCTGAGCATAATCTTTCCACCCACGAACATGGTATACCCACCAACAGGACCTGACCAAAGGCTCACTCTCTGAATCTGTCTTCTCGGAATGTGTGTTTTCTGAAGATGTGTTTTCTGTAGGTTGTGTTTTCTGTAGTTGTGTTTTCTAAACCTATGTTTTCTGAAACTGGGTTTTCTGATGCTTGGGTTTTCGATGCTTGTTTTTCTTCAGGTTTCTCTTTTGAAAAGTAAGACATAAGAGAAAATAAGACGCAATGCTGGTTGGTTTGGACGATACACGTAGCCGAAATATCATAATCAATTCAGATTTCCAGAGTAGCCATCTATCATCTAACGTCATATGACGTTATATTCAGCGAAGCAGTGTATAGGATGACGTCATAATCACTGCGTTATAAATGATTCTATTTGTCCCGTCTTTAACTCTTAATAGTCCGACACGTTATACGAATTGTATGTCTCTACTATTTTATAAACATGCTATTGAATATTTTAAAACTAATTTGACTGGACGCTTTTGCTGGACGAATTATTTTCAACATATTCAACAGCTCACCTGTAAAGTTTTCTGGAATAAATAGTTATGGAGTTCAGAGATCGATCGATCCCAACACGAGCGTGGTGTGGATGAAGCATAGATATAGATTGGCGGAGCATAGCTAGAATTGGAAAGGGCCATTGCGATTCTGCTAATTCGGATTTCAAAGTATATAAATTGATTCCGACACACACACATAGCGGGTTGAGCTTAGACAGATGTGGGCGTGTTAGATATAGCAATGGATCCAGTTACTGTCGAATCATGAAATCATATTTTCTCTCACCCCAATTCGTGTGTAATAGCATTTTGTTTATTCTAATGATGTCATTTGAATTTGTGGTAATGATGTTTCCAGATAATAATGCCATGTCGATGTTTTCTACGGTGTTGGTCGTTTAATGGTGATTGTACTGTTGCTGTATTTCGTTCTGAGTGTGCAGGTCGTGACTAAATGATGGAATCAGTAGTGCCTTCGTGGAAAGATATTGGTGTTCGTGGGGTAGAATTGGCCGCTGGTGGCTTTTCATTGCCTGTCTTTTCACAACTATATGATAGTGACAGTAATTCAGGGATGTGATCGATCTCAAACAAATAAAGCAAATGGCTCGATGTGAAGTGTCAATCCTTCTTGACATAATAATTGTCACGATCTTTTAAGCCAATTAACCCTTTAATTGGCTGGCCAATCAAAAAGCCTATTCAATTGTCATGAGGAATATACATGTGTAGGACAAGACAAGCCAGTTTTGAAAAGCTACCACTGAAATGACTGGCTTGGTAACCGAGCCAGTCATTCCAGTGATGATACATTTTCAAAGTTTATATTCGCTTTTCCTGCAAATGAACATTCATTAAGCACAAATTTAGATTTTCCTGACCAAGCTGACCAATATAGGGAACAGATTATACTATTTCTGCAAGTATGATGCTTCTTGAAAATCTGGCAAACAAAATAATATGATTTCCTATAAATTTGCTTAGAAACAAAAGGATTTCCTATAAATATCGGAAAAATCTCATCACTGGTAATTTTAGACAGGTGTTATTGTGTGATAATTACTTTATCTTTACAAACCTGGGAGATAGTTATAAAATGTCGATAGGTAATCCTCCCATATATGAGGATGCGCCTTTTCGGTAAATATTCGAAATTTCTTGAAGAATGTAAACTGTGATACGGAAACATCTTTACAATTTCTGGTGACGTAGATAAACCTCGCGATTTCCATCTTTTAAGACACGATCTTCAACATCCTGTGGAAGAAAATGTGAGTTTACCACGCGTGCTCCCACCTGTATATTTGTAAATCAAATCAAGTATTACTTATTCGAAGCGACTCAACCTTAATTCTTTTCAGCAGGTTTTTAGTAGCTGCGATCTCAGGAAATGGTAGCATATGCAAAATTTTCTCGGCAAAAAATTATCTATGTTATGCTAAAAGATTGGTCAAACAAATTTAGCACCAAGTGAGAATCGCTTATATTACACTGCAGCTTTTCTCTATAACTAAACAAATAAATATATACAAAAACTTTGCCAGCAATAGATCTTTTATGCGATAGAAAAGGTTACTCCGTATGCGCTTGCATATTTTATAAAAATGCTTCAGGAGATATTGAATTAATTAAATTAGGTTTCAATCACTGTACCATACGTTTATTCCGCTCACGCGGACGGTACATAGCAATGCAATCTATCATAGCGGAATATTAACCAGAATTTGTGTAGCTGGTTTATGAAAGAAATGATATGTCAAAGCTGCGTAACTCATGGGTGAATATTGTTTTTGTGATAACGTTCATCTGCTAGAATTGACTCGTAAAGATTGCAATGCTGATGATCTTATAATGCATATTACCTCTAGGAGAGAGAAGTGCGCTCTTTGGTGCTAAGACGAATATGGTGACCATCAGCACATAAACACATACCTGAAAGGCGATTTTAGACTGCAACTTTGAATACAAGATACATTATACATTACACCCTGACAACGCATATTACTGAGCTGGTACTGGACTAATACTGGGCTGATGCAGCTGCGTATTGGCGCAGTACCGGGTCTATAATCTGCGGTATTACGGCAAAGGCTGTTTGTGGTATCAGGACAAAGGGTTGTATGGCTGTTGTCGTTATACGCGGACATGTTCCAAGTAGTTTTCGGCAAACTTTTAAAATGAAATCGTTGATCATATAAGTTCATATTTAGTCACCATCAACTATTTATATAATAAATTCCAGTGCGGATATAAGGCTAAAGATGTGTGTATGTTGATGAGGAATAATATGGAACTCAAGAAAGCCTATGTGGCGATTTTACTATTAGAAATGAATATGCTGGCCTTCTAAATCCCAGTTCAGCCCATTTGCACCTTTAGGTGACAATCATTCGGTGAGATATCCATTTGAGCCCACCGTGCAGATACACGCCCGAATGCACGCACACGCAATGTGTGCATCTGACACAACAACCCGCCCGCCCGCTCGCTCACATTGTGAATTGGGAATAGGTTCAACTGGCCAAAGAATCAAGAATTTCTTCGATTGACATTGCTCTAACATTTTATACGTAATCATAAGAAACTCAGAATGCAGGACATCGAGTCATGAACCTGCACCTTTCAATGTTTTACCCATGTTGGTTAGGTAGGTGGGTATCAACGAACACCCTTCTATGGGAGGCGGGAATGGGGTGAACGCCTATTTCATATCTTCCTCCAGACAACCATGCTGTCCAACGTGCCCTTTTTGTGGAACCTGCCCTCGCCACTCAAATTTGCTTCCGGCGCCCCTGATCATTATATTGCAACAAAAATGCTGACAATTTCCAAATTTATTTATATCTCGGAGGCATTGTCCCTTTAATTAACGATATGCATATTACCTGAACGCGGTACAGTGACGACCGTGATGTCCTTATCTTGCCAATCAAATGTTTTAAAATTCTCCCAAGATTGTTGTGCGATTGCATTGTAATCGGGCGTGAAGCAATCGCTCTTAGCCGGAAGGCTCAATGCTGGCTTTGATTCGCTTTTCCTCGGATTCCATTCTGTAAGAAAATTCCTGAGTATCAGCAAGCAAAGGAGATATCCAGTTTTAGCTATGCCCCGCCCATCTCTAGCAAAGCTCCACCCACACTTCGCCCATGTTAGGATCGGTCGATCTCCGAACTCCTTGACTATCGATTTCCAGAAAGCTACAACAGGTTAGCAGTTGTATATTTTAAAACTAATTTGCCTGGAGATATGGCAGCAACAGCGCCCATATAATTGGATTGCAAGACATCGGCGCATCTCTCTCTCTCTCTCTCTCTCTCTCTCTCTCTCTCTCTCTCTTTCTCTTTCAAAATATTCAACACCATATTTATTAACTAGTAAAGACATACAATTCGTGTAGCAACGCTTGTAAGACAAAAACAGAAAAAATGTTATATAGTACGGTTTTAAATACGGTGTAAGAAATGATTTGTTGACTATTTTGAAAATAATTGGATTGCAAGACATCGGCGCATCTCTCTCTCTCTCTCTCTCTCTCTCTCTCTCTCTCTCTCTCTCTCTCTCTCTCTCTCCCTCCCTCCCTCCCTCGCTCTGTCTCTCTCTCTCTCTCTCTCTCTCTCTCTCTCTCTCCAGCCCTCTCTCTCTCTATCGCGGTCTCTCTCACTCACTCACTCAAACATTTTAATTGCGGAACACGTCACCATGGGATAGTATGTTTCCAATGAGATGACGTCCAGGGGTTTAAATCCTTGTTGGGTCAACTTAACTCTTTATGAACAAAACCCTCTAGATCGGTCTTGATGCGTGTCCATTTGTTAGAGAAGAGAAGATTATTTCTGAAGATTGACCACTGGAATGACTGACTCTGTAGCAGGCTCAGTCATTCAATTCGTCTTGACCGTTAACGCTTTAATGGTCAAGCCGGTACAAGTGTTATCTGAAGCGATCTTAGGAAATATACACAGAAAGCTATCTTTGTAAATTTAATTTGTAAATTTAAGTTGTAAATTGAAATTGTAAATTTACAATACATAGTCTTCTCTTAGCCTGTAAAGAGACGTTCATTGGCCGAAAATTTGTTAGAAAAATCTTTTATTTAAAAGGTTGACTTGATGTAAATCGCATTTTGTTCGATTTGAGGCGATATTGACGCACAATGGGTTAAGAACACTTCCATCTAGTGGATGAATCCGGTTCATCCACAAATTATATGACATCATAATCAACTACGTGACGTACACACTGACGTCATAATCAATTAGGTCAGATATGACTCGATTTAGTCCGTCTTAATAGCTTAATAGTCCGTCAAGTTGTACGAATTATATGCTTGTACTATTTAATGAAGAGGCTGTTGAATATCTTTATAGGCAACAATAGCACTCAATCAAATTAGCTTCAAAATATTCAACAGCTCACCTGTATAGTTTTCCGGTAATTGAGATTCAGAGAGTGCAGCGATCGATCGATCCTACAAGGGCAACGCGTAGGCGGGGCTTAGCTAGAGATGCGCGGGGCCTAGCTAAATCTTGATTCCTCCACTGCCTTATAATGTTACCCATTATAATATGTTAATGTGAAATAGATTTATTCTGAATTATGTATTTCATATAGTACAACTCACAAATAACTTAGGTAGTTTCCAAAACCCAATAATACATACTGTTAAATATTCTGAGCATAATTGGATTGGAAGACAATGCAATTATGTTCAAAACATTCAACAGAACTTTTTCTGTTTTTGTTTTGGAAACACGTTAATAGAGAATCTCGAACGAGGTCACTTTTCATATCACTATTATGAACCGAGTTGAAAATTATCAATTTGCACGAGCTTTAGCCAGTGCAAAATTGGTAATTGTCAACGAGATTCATAACAGTGATATGAAAACTGACCGAGTTTGAGATTTTATTTATCATATAAACTATAATTTTGAAATATTTGCCAATAGTTGCTGATGTGACTTTTATCTGATTTCTCATTGTTGATTTTCGTGAAATCTACGCCGCCGCTGTGACGCACCACTACTTGATAACAGATACTTAATGCGCAGCAAAATATAAGCTCTGGCGATGTCAGCCGTAAACTACACTTTTCTTCTGAGACAATCGGAGAGCCACGGCCATCAATCGTTACTTCGCTGCCGACTGATAAACTGTCAAACGATGACATTTTGCGATGACGTTTCATGAATGACAAATCGAAGTAAAACAGTACCGCGTAGTAATCCCTACACGTCACGCTCACATCAATCGATGTTTTAATTGGTCGATTTAAATGGGTTGCACACCCAACAGCCAATGAAAATACTCCGTTGAATATGGCACGTGTGCGCATATCGAAAAATATGGAACGGGCTAGAAGGCTTGTTTATATGATAAACCTATTTATGATATGCACGGAAACTAGGAATTGTAGCTATAGTACTCACCTGGTATACACGTTTTCAAGTAGATTCCTCTTCCAGTAATGCTGAATACAGGAACTTTGGTATAAATACTCGGGTTACCTAGAACTTTTCGTAAAATCTATGCCGCGTGCTCTATCACGTGTGCGCGTACATTCCCCGTGCGTATATATGTCATTGACAGCGTGTTATATTACTCATCGACTCGTCTAACCGTGAAATTTTAGAATATTAATTTTACCAGAAAAATATTGTAATAAGCGGGCCATACACATGGGAATATCTTGCACGAAATTTTGCACAACATGTTACTACACAAATGTTGCGCAACATGGAAAGGTGGCTCCTCACACTCATGCAACATCTGCCATCAGCCAGGTGAGGATCCTACGGATTGTTCCATTGCTATTTACCAACCTGGCTTAGTTGTAGCGAGAAGATGAAGGCGCAGCGGCACTAATAGCCAATCATGTGCAGTTGCTTTAATGTACCTTTCCAGATTAATGACGTCATATGACGTCATAATCCTCTAAGCGGCGTGTATGATGACGTCATAATCATTACGTCATAAATGATTCTATAAAAGTCCGACACGTAAGAATTGTATGTCTCTACTATTTAATAAACATGTTGTTGAATATTTTGAAACTAATTTGACTGGGCGATGTTGCTGCCATAGGGAGCAACAGCACCCAGTCAAATTAGTTAAAAAAATTCAACAGCTTAACTGTACAGTTTTCTGGACATGGATAGTCAGGAAGTTCAGAGACCGATGGACCCGAACACGAGCGAGGTGTGGGTGGAGCTTAGCTAGAGATGGGCGGGGCATAGCTATAAATTGAGATGCCCATTACGGTTATCATCATGCGTAGACGTTGCAATAGGAGTGTATGTGTGGATAAAAGAGATACTGCTGAATAAGAAGAAATAGTAAATCTTTTAAATCCCCTAAATAAAATAAGAATATATTGCCATCATCATTCCTAGTATAACCTTATAGACCTTTTGACTCACAAAATCGCTGCAATCCCATTTGTTCAAAACCGGGTATGAAACCAGACACCATGCAACATGTTGCATGCAAATGGAACCGGTCCTATTTCTTGAAACCTTCTGCGCAATACATGCCGCATTTTGCCATACACGCATGCAACATGTTGAATTGCGCAACATATTTCCATGTGTATGGCTAGCTTAAGCTGCTGAATTTCTTGTATTGCAAAGGTGTTTTGGTATTTAGAGATTCGTGCTTAAAGGGTTACTATATCACACCCGGAGGATGATTTTTTAAGCGTCAAACGGGAGCTTAGATATGCAACCATTTAGTAATTGTAGGTTACTACTTCAGTTGTTCACATCACCAAACTGGCAGATCGTCACTAGCGGTGTCCCGCAAGGTAACCTCACCGGCCCCCATACCATGTGTACTATTCATAAATGGCATGCTGTACTTATCCATACAGAAATGAAAACAATCATCAAGTCACTGTACAGAACATCGCATTCAGGAGATGCTACCATCAGCTGTCAAGACTAGAACACGTGGCTATTTTTTGCCTGAGAACTGGAAACAGCAGACTAAATCAACACATGTACAAGTGGTTCCACCGTGTCACATCCCCGAGATGTTCCTGCGGAGGAGCAGCACAGGCCACATCCTGCAATGTTGCAGAAGTTATCAGCTGCTGAGGGAGGAGATCAGGACATCTTCCACCGCCATTCAAGAAAGGCTATATGGGCCTGTGGATGCACTGCGGCGGGCCATAGATTTCATCTCGAGAGCTGCTCGCCACGTGAACAAGAAGAAGAGGAACAGGAAGAAGAAGAAGAAGTAAAAAAAGAAGATGATGAAGAAGAAGCGTACTTATAATTATGTTGACGACACGAATATGTACCTGGAATTTACAAGAGGTGCAAACTCCAGGATACTGCAAGAAGATCTTAATGCCCTCCATAATTTGTCTGAGACATGGTTGCCACGATTCGGTCCGGTATAAATGCAAGGTATTGGAGGTGGGAATTCGCGCAACCAGAACAGAAAGAGAATTCAACTAGTAATGGTATTGCAAAAAAGAAGAGGTGCCCGAGTTGGAAAAAGTTGATGATAAATGGATAGCGGAGTCATGGTGGCCAAAATTACTGAATTTCCGATAGTATATGAAAAGCAAGATGAATAATGTAACATGAATAATGGTTGCAATTGGAGGAACATTAACGTAATGTATGCATGATAGCTAGATGAGGAATGTTTAGCTCGTATAAGATCGCAGCTTAAATTCACCCAGTGGTTTCACATACTTTCCAATCTTCAAAGGCGTATAAATAAAATGTTTAAGGATTTTATCGCTTAGGTAATAGATACTAAGAACTTATTCTTAGTTCAAAAGCATGGGAATACAAACTCAAATTTTGGTAACAGAATTAGACCAAATTGTATGTCAATCTGTATCCAACACGATTGTATAATTATAAAAACTTCAATGTAAATAAGGATAACGCCGACCTTGGCGTAAGTTCGTGATGTGCTCCTCAGTTAGCAACGCCTAAATAAGTTCAGACCAAATTTGATCGAAATCCACTCTGTACCAAATTTGATCGTCATTGGTCAAGAGATATTGTAGAAATTATTCGGCCGATCATATTCATGATATTATAACGACCAATAACGTCATAGTTTATCTAGTATTTTAACAACATACTAACCAATCTGTTATTCTGGCAAATTCATCAGAATGGCTCAACAACTTTCACAACAAGGTAGCGTTTGCAGGATTCTACTTGCAAGAAGGTTACGTTGGTTTTCAAGTGAAATCTTGACCTGACGATGATCCAGCTATACAGACCAGAACGACGGAGGAGACTAGAGCGTCGATTATCATAATACAGTTTCATGGAACTCACTGATTGTGACTTCGTTAATATTCAGGGATCAGGAAAATAACGGGTCCAGCTATCTGAAATATCTAACAACCAGCCAGTCAGGTAGGCGACATAAACCAGGCCAATTACAGATGTTATAACATATTGAAATCATGAATAATCGCAATAGTATCAAGTTTAATAATAGCAAAACGTCTGATAAATTATTCTCCATAAAGGTAACACAGATTTCTAGTTTACAAGCAGATTTAACGTCTTAAACGCTTCATAGTCCGCCAGGTTGTACGAATTGTATGTTTGTACTACTTAATAAATATGTTGTTGAATATTTTGAAACTAATTTGACTAGGCGCTGTTGCTGTCAGAGCCAACAACACCACCCAGTCAAATTAGTTTCAAAACATTCAACAGCTTACTTCTATAGTTTTCTGGAAAGTGAGAATCAGAGAGTGAAGGAATCGATCAATAACAATATGGTCAAAGCGTGGGTGGAGTTTAGCTAGAGATGGGCAGGACACAGCTAAATCTCGATTCCACCATTGCGTATGTATGCGGTGTAGCCGAGTTTGGTCCAAAAAGGACTCTGTCTGAGAATAAGCTGGGCATACTAGCACAATGCGTGTCGGTATATCGCAGCACTGGTCAAGTACACATCTATTTTAATATGCTGCCCGATAACGCTAGTAGAAATACATCCTAGGGAATACATATTTTGAACGATTTAGAAATGCTTACACCTGCAACTTTCTCGCGCTACTGAATCTAGTGTTTGGTTAATTTCTAGATGGACACCTGCATGGTCCGCCTGATCTGGATGCATTATATATTCAACGCGCATGTTCAGAAAGCAGTGATAGGGTTCATTCCACTACTACCCATCATGAACACAACTCGCATGGTCACATGTGGGAAAACGGCTTGTTCACATGTGTTCAGAAATGGTATGAAAACATAAGCAAGGTGTTGTATGCAACCGAAAAGTACAGAGTAGAGGATATTATTATGTTTATCAAAGAACCCTGGTACTATAATTAAAGGTTGCATCTCTAAGATGTAAACAATCTGACTAAACTCCCATTTCTACTCAGAAGCTGATAGCCCAGTAATTATGGTCCCAGATACGTTGCAGATATTCGACCACCTGAGCCTGGTGAACCCGGTACATGGACAGCCCTACACATTGGGCTATCCCCAGATATAAAAGCTGCATCGCATTCGTATCGTGTAGGTAATGGATAGATGCGACCTGTCACTCAAATATATAATAATTTAATAAACATTATGTTGAATATTTTGAAACTAATTTGACTGGACGATGTTGCTGCCATAGGCAGTCTGACTAGACATTTTAGCCTTATAGTTATCTTGAAATTGTGATTCTGCGAATCCGGCATTCAATGTATATAAATCGATCCCAACATGCGCATACAATTCGTACAACACGTGTAGGTTGGTGAGCATAGCTAAAACTGTGTTCCTCCATCCCGTGACAAGATCGCAAGGCATCATGCTTTGTATCCTGCTACGTTTCGCAAAATGAAGAACAATGTGTCAAAGTCAAAGAGTGAAACACATCAACCCCATACAACTGGGGATCCAACAACAGTTCTCAGTAGCCTAATGGAGCTTTCGAGTTTTATCTATGACTCTTCCCCATCTAGCTAATCTCCAACCACACTGTGCCGTGTTGGGTTGGATCGATCCCCTAATGCCCTAGCTATCAATTTCCTGTACAACTATACAGGTATTGCAACAGCGCCCAGGCAAATTCGTTTCAAAATATTCAACACGCTTTATTTAATAATAAAGGCATGCAATTCGCACAACAACACATAGCCTGTCTTCAAATATGCGTTCGTGACGCACTTATCTACGTAATTCATGGCGTCATAATGACGTAATTCATTATGATGTCATTCTACACGTCACCTAATTGATTATGACGTCATATGTTGGATGGATAGAGTGGAAAGGTCCATTGGCACAGGTAATAATGGATGGATCACATCTGTTACTCGATTATCTGAAGTCATAGTTAGAATAAAAACACCCGTAAGTGACGTCACAATCAAAATCACGTGTGTCCGTCACCAACGTCGAAATGACGAATAGGTGAATTTCCAAATTAATAAACATTCTTTTGAATATTTCAAACTAATTTGATTTAGAGCGGCTGCTGTCATCGCCAGCAACAGCTCCCAGTCAAATTACTTTCAAAATATGCAACGGATTACCTGAATATTTACCTCGAAATTGAGATTCTGTTAATTTAGTTTTATCACTGTTAAAATTGATTGCAACACGCGTATAGAGTGAGCGGCGCTTAGATAGAAAGGGCCGGGGCATGGCGTGAGATGCACCACTCAATTCTACCAGGCACTGGTGTTAATCATATCCTTGATATATACATGACGTGCCAAAATAGTGAGTTAGTTTCAAAATATTCAACAGAATATTTATTAAATAGTAAAAGCATACAATTTGTACAACAACGCATAGACCGTCTTCAAATATGCGTTCGTGACGTACTTATCGCCATCATTCATGACGTCATCCATTATGATGTCATTTTACATATCCCGTAGATGATTATGACGTCATATGAAGGGCGCATACTCTGGAAAGGTGAATTATTCCGTACTTACCGGTAAACGAGAAATGTCGCAAGGGAAATCTCATTATAATAACAGGATGCTATGAAAGCATTGGAATGATCAAAGCCATATACATCTCTGAATCAATCAGAAACTAGTTGTTAAATATATCCACAAGATGTGGTATTACAGGACACGGTAGTTCTAAGGTATATTGTTTTATTGAAAAATAAATACGCTGGGAGCAGTTGTGATTTGATTGACTCAAATCAGACAGCGCTACTTGTCTTGTCATGCCCCATTCGTGATAAATAAACGAACTTCAACTAAGTCTGAAGACCAAGATATTTGGCTATGACAAAATTAGTCAAACGAAAGATAAGCCATTCTCTCAAATAAAGTAAGCACGGTAGATCTTTTCCAAATATCGAGATAAATTTAAAATATCGAGATAAATTTAGAACGATGGCTGAAAATATATATTCGGTTCGAACATATAAAGTTACTAATAAACTGGTTAAGTTATTGCTAGCTAGCTAATTAGTCAGAAAGTAGTCAGAAATTGTTGAGAATAAAAACTACGATTCATAAATCTTGATAATTTTATACAAATAAACGGTTAATACGAATTAAATAACAATAATTGACTGTATGATTAAATGACTACAATTCATTGTTATTGGCTGTAATTGACTACATGCGAACGATAGTGAATGACTGTATATGACGACAACTGATTGCAATTTACTACAATTTACTTTAAATCCACCTTAAATGCATAAAGGATATTGTATGGCCATTAATTTAACGAAGAGAGCGCGAAGAGAGATGGTGAGGGGGCAGAGATGAGCGAGTGAGACAGAAAAAGATAGCGATGAGGGAAGAGTAGAGAGGGGGATAGAAAGACAGGGATAGGAGAGAGAGGGGGGGAGGGGGAGAGATGGGTAAGGGAGAGAGAGAGGTGAGTCAGTGATATATATATCACTGACTCACCTCTCTCTCCCTTACCCATCTCTCCCCCTCCCCCCTCTCTCTCCTATCCCTGTCTTTCTATCCCCCTCTCTATATATATAGCGAGAGAGAGAGAGAGAGAGAGAGAGAGAGAGAGCGAGAGAGAGAGAGAGAGAGCGAGAGAGAGAGAGAGGGGGGAGGGTGAGAGAGAAGAGAAAAGAGACGCGTGGGTTCGGGAGGGAGACAGGTGGGGGAGATGGTGTGGGAGGGAGATAGAGATGAGCGAGCTTTGTGTGGAAGAGGGTGAGAGAGAGAGAGAGAGAGAGAGAGAGACAGAGAGAGAGAGAGAGAGAGAGAGAGAGAGAGAGAGAGAGCGAGCGAGCGAGCGAGAGAGAGAGAGAGAGAGAGAGAGAGAGAGAGAGAGAGAGAGAGAGAGAATACAACATAAGAGCGAGAGAATGAGATAACAAGAGAGTTATCTGGAGAGAGAAAATATCAATCAGTATGAAAACGTGACGCAGTTGTTTTGCAAAAGATAGGTAGTTCAGTGTTAGCACATTAAATTATTTAAAGAAGTAGGCTAAATCTATCCCGGGGTCTAGCGCACCATAAAAGGCATCAGTTGGTCGGTCGCAAAGCCTTCCATCTACGGCTACCTAACAGACGCATACTATATTAACCATGTATTTATAACCTGAGACACGAAATACCAAAACATAATTCTTAGTGTAGGAAGCCATGGCAATGCATATTTTGAAAGTAATTTGACTGTAACCTATAGCTGCCTAACTGAGACTGACTGAGAGCTGTAATTTCTGCGTTCAAACTGTCAGCATAACCATAATGTATCAATCACTATGCGAATGCGCAGTGTAACAGAGGTATGTGGACATAGAGGCAGCGAAATTAAAGCATGGCCTATAGGAAACGTCTCCATCAGACAAGTACTGCACAACATATGATGTGAAATCAGAGTTCACACATTCTTATCCAGGCATTTGCATCAATCGAAGATACATGCGGCAAGAAATCAAACAAAGCGTATTCATCACTCATAGATCGGAGTTATTTTAGAACCAGCCATCTGTTTAGCCAGGAGCTGATCGGCGTACTCGTTTTGAGCAACAGTGTACCAATTCTTCCAGTCGCCAATTGCTCCTAGAACATAAATACAAATTATTCATTTAAGTATATTACAGTTTCTTATATACGATTTTCTGCGTTTAAAAGTGTATGTTCACACCAGAATGCCTGAAAATACAATTGTTAAAGTTATTTACTTTCAGAGGCTTAAAGTATGTGCCTAGATGTAATAAACCGAAATAAATTTTAAAATAAAATATGACGATTTCAGTTCATATAAATTAATATTATTTTTAGTTGTGAATTTTAAATAAGGACTCTCTAATTCAATTTAACAACTTAAAAATAATATTATTTTATCATATGTTAAATTTTAGTTCGTTTCATTGCATCGAGGCACACAATTTAAACCTCTACAGGTATACAATTATTTTAATAATTTTATTTTAAAGCATTCTGGTGTGAATATGCACATTTACTACTCTGAACAATGGGTTCCCAGACTCGTAATTTTAAGACGACCACACAGGAAACCTGTTGAGTATTTTGAAACTAATTTGACAGGAACCTGTTGCTGCCATAGGCAGCAACATCTCCCAGTCAAATTAGTTTGAAAATATTCAACAGAATATTTATAAAATCTTTAAGGATTTTGTTGTTTTGGTCTTTCGGGTTCAAAGGGTTAAGATATCTTTCTATTCTAGCGACATATACGAAAAGGAGCGGACAATTTAAGTTTAAAAGGAAATCCAGAATACATGAATAGTTACTAGGAATTTCCGTTCTAAATAAAATGTTTCTTTTAAGCGTTTCCTTGGCATTCATTCAGTGACACTATTGTTGAACAAAACATAGTCCTGCATTACATGAACGCATCTTTGTAGTGGCGGTACCAGGAAACGCTTGCTGTGGATTGGACGGGTAAGATAATGGCAGGTTTGATTCATGCGGATATCATTGGGCCTCGAATAGTTTTAGCGATGCCCGCTCATCTTTTGCTAAGCTCCACCCACACTTCATCCGTGTTTGGACCAACCGATGCATGAACTCCATCGCTATCAATTTCCAGAAATCTATACAGGTAAGCCGTTGAATAATTTGAAACTAATTTGACTGGGTGCTGTTGCTGTCTACGAAATTAGTTTCAAAATAGTCAACAACGTGTTTACGAAATAGTCATGACATACAATTTGTACAATTTGACGGACTATTAAGCGTTTAAGACCGACTAACGGAGTCATTCATGACGTAATTGATTATTACGCCAGCCTACACGTCACGTAGTTGATTATGGCGTTAAATGATTGACTGAGAAACTGGATTCCTCAATTGAGTGTTCACCACGCAATGTATAGGAGGGCCGAGGAGTCATCTGTAGCAGAATTAAAATGTTAGCTGCATTTGAATAATTGTTGCGCCAATGGACCTTTCCAGTTTTAGCTATGCCCCGCCCATCTCTATCTAAGCTCCGCCCACACCACGCTCGTGTTGGGATCGATCGATCTCTGAACTCGATGACTATCAATTTCCATAAAATTATACAGGTAATCTGCTGAATATTTTGAAACTAATTTGACTGGGTGATGTTGCTGCGAACACTGTTCAGCAAAATTAGTTTCAAAATATTCAACAGCATTTTGATCAAACAGCAAAGACATACAATTCGTACAACGTGTCGGACTATTACGCGTTAAAGATTGACTATTTCACATCATTCACGATGTCCTGATTATGACGTCATCATACACGTCACGTGGTTGATTATGACGGCATATGATTGGATGAGGAAATGGATTCGTGAATTGTTCCGTGGGTCCGACTTTGAAATGTCAAGAATTTGACTGACTTAATCTAGTTTCAAGTCGCAACTAAATGATCAACTGCTACAACAATCTCTTGGAGTAAAGGGACGGGGAGGTGGTGCGGTGGGGGACGTGTCCTGGGCCATGTGAACATAGACATGTTATTGCTGCGATAGGCACATACTGATACCTACTCGGTAGATAGAGCGAATTTTGCGTATGAACGATTGATTGCCATGGAGTGATTTAAAGGGATGCTAATCTCATCCCAAATGTTACATTGCACCGATAGATTAGGTTTTTATAGATTCCATATCATTCATATCCTGTCACATTCCCGTTTCTGTATCTGCTTCGTAATATAGCATAAGTGTCGAACAGCTACCATCACCATTTTGTCAATCGATAGTGCGTGATGTCATGTAAGCGCCAATGCATTACATTCTTTATTATGTAATACTCATCTCGTTGAATAATTTGAAGATAATTTGACTGCCTATGGCAGCAGCAACTTCCAGTCAAATTAGTTTCAAAATATTCTACAGTTTACCTCTTTGATTGCTTTTATACCACATTGCCAAATTACAGCTGACAGTATATCCAGAGGCAGACACGCCAGGTTTTTTGATTGGTTGAAAAGTAAATCGTGATAGCCGTCATAGGCTGTAGACAAGATAAAACGCGAAAATGTCAGCGATGTATTATTGGTGGCAAACTCTATCACCTGAATGGTTACTATAAGATAAGATGGGATTTCCTTTAATCACATAGACGTGGGCAGTTAGTTGACGTATACCCACCTTTCCTATAAAATGTTTTCTCAATTCCCTGTTTCCACATATGCTGAAGTTCCTTAGTTACAGGCGCGTGTTTCATTTGACCGAACTTAGAGGCTGCCACTATACTCCGTAACCGCTCATCTGATACAGTAACGGAAAGAAACTTTGCCATTTTACGTATGATTTCCTCGGGTTTCTGCAAAACCAAAGGTAAATATTAAATTTGTAGAATTGATAAAATCAGGGATATCTCGGACTAAAACCACAGACTTGAAATGTAAAACCACGCATTCTTGCAATTATAGCTTATGAAGTACAATGCCATCTTATAATTCGAATTTTATAACGGATTAAGAGGATCTATCTTCTGTTAATTATTGTTCATGCAGAACCCTATGAGCTTTATATCGTTTCTCCTTCAAGGTTAACCCGGTAACACTCAAACTGGCCAAAGCGGTTTCTGTAGTGTTCTTGAGAAATGTCCATTTGCAGAACACAAGAGAAGACTATCTTTGAAAATTTACCACTGGAATGACTGGCTCGATAATCGAGCCAGTGGTAAAATTTCAAAAATAGTCTTCTTTTGGTCTGCAAATTGACATTTTCTATGTGAGAATTGAAATTTTCTTGGACAAATTCTAGGTTTAACTGGTTAAATAACATTGCTGTGTATGATTAAGATTTTAGGATAGTCAATGTGTCCGTTCTTTCTCCCAAAATTTCTCTCAATTCGGTAAATCATTACTGACATTATACATTTCTCGATCTCATATCGAAGGAGATCTCACGAAACAAGAATGCATTGCACACATGTCTGTTTCCTCACCCCACTCGCACCAACGCCCGGCGATGCACTTACCCTCACGATGTCCTCAAATCTCAGGAAAAGAATTGGTGCATCCGGATTCTTCGCAGCATAGTCTTCCCATGCCCGATTGTGCAGTACCCACCCACACGAACTGGCTGGGGTTTCTGAAGCCGGTTTTATTGGCGGTTTCTTTTCTGCGGATTCCGATTCAGATGGATGAAAAACTGTTGAAATATAAGATTTTATGGAAGGTAAAACGAGCACTATATACCTGGTATTCTACGCACTAACACACGACCAGTGTGACGCGACATAAACGCACGCAAAATGTCACGCAAAATACGCATCAAAAACATGATGTGGATCAAGTTCTGCCAGAATATCTATTACTCGCAACAACTTTGCCTTTTTGTAAAACGCAGACAGAGTGTCCCAATAGAGGATCCAATCTGACGTTATAATCAAAATATTCCTCTTGTTAGCTGACGTCACAATCAAATGACATAGGTCCATCAAGAACGTGGCATATGCTCCACGATAAGCATCTATTTAATAAACATTATTTTCAAAATATTCAACAGCTTAACTGTATAGTTACATTGCATTTCGGATACTGGGAAGTCAGGGATCAGAGTGTTAAAATTGATTCAAATACGTGTAAAAAGTCGGAGGATCGTAGCTCGAAATGGGCGTGGCACAGCTAGAAAAGATCCTTCTATTATCAACTCATCATCCATATTATAGCAAATAACGTAGGCTATCTATAAGAAGCATACATTTCTAGCTATGCCCCGCCCATTTCTCGCTGCGGTCCGCCCACGTTTTTCGTTGATTTTGTTTTATTGACTGCTTACATCTCGATGTAGCCATGACTCTATCTTTGCGGCACTTCCACTAAGGGTTGCGAAATGAAAATAAAACTGAAATAATCAAAACTTAAGGAGTTGCTATATGTGTATGCATTGCCTGTTGCTGTCTAATGGTCAGTTGTTGGCTGATGTAAGTGTTTGGTGATATGGAAGGGGAGGTTGGAGCGTATGCTTTATTTCTTTTGGAAGGGGGGAATGAGAGCCGAGGAAGCCTGTAAACAAATGCTTGTAAGAGAAAATAAGACACAACTGAAATAAAAATATTAAGAAATGTTAACCATGATCTAACTAGCATAAAATTGAAATAGATTGCTCGGTCGATGACGCGTCATCGCAAATCCTCACGATCGCCGCTTTGAATTGTTGACCACCCCCCCTCCCCCGCCCCCACCCCCCTTCTGAACTCCGCCATCATATGGGTAACTCACATACCAAATTTGCTTGACTTTCATCCAACAGTGTCAAATGAGGTGCATTATATTAAATTTCATGACTTTTTAACACCCCACCACATACACAATTTGGTTGAATTCTGCCCATCGGTTTCGGATGAGATACATTACAATCAATTTCTGCATGTTAAAATTTGCTCTTTTGACCATTCTCCAGTCCCTGGCGATGGAACCAACTGTATTTGACCCCACAATGCACGAAAAATGCCTTATAGGGTGGTGATTTCAAATGAATGTTTGAAGTGCTACTACACCTAGGGTTTTTTTCAAAATGGCCGCCATGAAAATATGTTGGACAAAAACACCGTTTTTTGCAGAAATGAACTCCGCATGAACAATTTAGAAAAAAATATTAATTTATTTTTTTATTTAAAAAAAAAATGACAACCAGACGCACCTTTTGTGGTCAAAATGACAAAAAATCAGGTTTTGTGTGCCACATATCTCCATAGCATAGCGCGGAGTAGCGCGGATCGGCCGGCTGGGTACGGGACGGCTGTTCAGGGTATATTTTGAGCATGCCCCCCCCCCACCCTTAGTAGGATAGTACGCGTGTATAGAGCCAGAGTATAAGAGTGGTTTATAAAAAAAAAGTCCGTAAGATCGCGTAGCGTGCGCATGCTCGCGCGTCAGAGCTTCCCCGACACCACAAATGTCAGTGTTGTGAGAAAATGCATACTCAAATGTACCGAGCTGGTGCATGTAATCCCTTTCACTTATGTTATCCTCGTCATTCTTGGTACCTATCAGGACCGGAATAATACGAGAAATTCAAAACTGTAATCCATTTTAAAATCGGTTCAGAAATGGCCGAGTTATCATTATTTTTCTGCTTAAATTATGCTCAAAATATTGTGGCCAGAGAGTTGCCTGCTGTATCTGGTTGCATTGTAACCGCAGTGGGGCCGGCCGGCTTAGAGATCTTGACATCTCAGGCCCGCAACCTTTCCATACGCATCTTATCTTTTGAACGTTTTCGGGAGGACAATTCCCGGGGCACATACACTAATCAGAAAGAAGAAGCCCTCACTTCCAGCAACATTAGAGGAGTCTTCCTACGGATGGGCCAGCTCTGCCGAGCCACGCCAAAACATGGTAATCAAACTCCGTGCAATGTATTGTGTATACCATTTAACTTTTAGACCACAGTCTAGTGGGACTCTGCATGGTGTGCCGCATGAGCTATGCGGTGCATCATGTACTGTGTACACGGAAGATGCACATGCGTCATTATTTAACATTCAACTGTAGCCCTTCATTACTACAGATCAGCTTTCAACTTCCGTTACAGTACCTTTTTGCCATACTGTTTAAACTAATATGACTATCTAGTAGACATCTGCAACTACAATCGTTCTTCTTCACCATCCTTGAAAGAGAGCCGCATCAACAGTTCACCTTCGGATATCAGCCCAGCAGCTACATAATCAAGCCATCTCGCGTTCCTCATCCGACACGTATCATCTACTGTGATCTATGAACTCTTTCTGCACCGATGACTAATAGGTACTCGTTCAACTGTATTTTCATATAATTGTATTTGTACATTTATATGTACTGATGACCAAGAGGTACCAACCGGTCGATTGAGACCGCATTTTATAGTTTATCTTTTTACAGTATACATTATCCTTGTTTTGTGCTGATGACTAACAAGCACCGCAAGGTCGGATGACCTTAGTTATTGCCAATACTGTGTTAGTTAGCTATGTATATGGCAGCAGCCATCTTAGTTACTTGTTTTGTTTATTTTATATAAAATACTAGGACCGCAGTACACTAGGCTACACTATACAGCAATAATAACACTGCATCCCCTTTTCCCCCAGAATCACTTTTTCACCGAGGTCACTGTTCAGGTTCCCATTAAGCGAACCTGACATGAGATCGACTAAACCTGGCTATTCTAGCTCGATAGGATTGGTTTAGAAATAGTTAGGAATGGTTGTTCTCTAGGAGTCATTTGTGTAAGCCTCTTTTCCGGATGTAGCGGATATGTAACACCGCACACCGGCTAGGTAGTATAAATTGGCCAAAACATTAGGGCCTCCTTATTAATATATGAACGATTGTTTCTTCCTATGTTCCTCCAGCCGTATGGCTTATAATTGTCTGGACCTTCCTCTGGCACGTTGGTGTGATCAGACTCTGAAAACTAATGGGGTTTCCGAGCAGTGAAGACTAAAGTGTTCCGCACACACTCCCCCAGCATCTTCGGATACCAGTTAGCATAAATCTCCATGCCAAAGTAGGAAGCACTGCGAAA
The DNA here is from genome assembly GCA_034401795.1 of Chaetoderma sp. LZ-2023a. Taxonomy (NCBI): domain Eukaryota; kingdom Metazoa; phylum Mollusca; class Caudofoveata; order Chaetodermatida; family Chaetodermatidae; genus Chaetoderma; species Chaetoderma sp. LZ-2023a. The sequence continues at coordinate 145,916,580 of CM067372.1, forward strand.
ACATTATATTATTTTTACCGGCCAGCAGTGTAATATCTGGGCATTTTTAACATAGCCCTAACGACATGTAAAATGTTAGTCCCCGAGAGTAGATCCTACATACTCTGTCCCCAACACGCCAGGTGACGGACGGAACACGGATCTCCCTCTAACACTTCACAGTGACTGGGTGCGGTCTTGGAACCCACCACGCCTTCACGGGAAGCTCACTATAGTTGGTTATCCGTCTCCTTATCTTCACCATAAAAGTATATGCGCTTTTCAAATGCTTTTGTAAATATGTCTTATCCTAGTGATGTTGTATGTGGTTACGGTGCGGTCAGTATTATATGATTCAGGAGCTGTCACACTGTAACATGTCTGCTCGCTGTGTGTCTAAGGAGGATGCTCCGTAAGGTGACCATGTGGGAACCGAGCATCTCCGCCAGACAGGCATGTATTAAAAAGATAGGTAGAACTACCTGCCATTTGCGGCCAACGCCTGGAACATGGACCTAACAACTAAGGATTAGTTTAGGGTATTAGCAGAAGGACCGCATAAATAAAGCGGCAACTACCAATACAGTATCTTTAATCTACATAAGATGATGGTGTCTGAATTCTCCGGAAATCACCCACCCCATCTTCACGTAATTCAGCGGGCATCACAATAGCATACAGTTTCACTAGGCACGCCACACTACACACGTAGCATATTTTTGAACAAGAGAGTGAGCCTTTTTGCCAGCTCGCTTCTTCAGCGTTGGAGGCATTTTCCTGTGACAGAGGCCCGCGCGAGGCACTTTCCTCTCACAACAATAATATTTTGTTCGGGGTATAGTGGTTTATATTAAACCACCCAAGTGGCCACGCTAGGACCCCCCCCCCCCCCCCTTGCAGGGATACTTCGCGGATTTAAAGATCAGCGAGGTACCTCTGACGAGCCCACATTGAACAAGACACCAACTTGGTTCCGTGTACTATACTTTTCTCTCTTGTACTACCAAACGAGTAGTATTGTTTGTTTTAGTTCTATCATTACATTAATTATGGCTAACTCCCAAATTGAGTAATGGACCGTCATACCAGTGACACGAACAGCCGGGACGAGCCGTTGTGGTTCAACCTAGGCGGTGATGGTCGCACGGCCCCCAGAGGAACGTTATCGTTCCACCGGCTCTAGAAGTCGGTCTTTGTACATTCCGGAAAGTCGCGAAATGTGATCCCGAGAACCGACGCTAACCAGCTCGTCTGCGCATCGTGTACATGCGGTGCAGCGGAGCAAAATATTCGGACGGACCGCCGCGTACCCACCCCGGAGGCTACAATAGTAAACCTATGAGAGCAATATTGGAACGGTGTTGTCTCCTATAGTTTTTTCCTATTCTCTTCGAACCTGGCCTGATTCTAGAACATTGAGAGATCTAAAATATTTCCAAGGAAAATTTTAATATCTCGCTTGGGGCCAAGGTCATTCACGGGTGATGCTTTCCAGTTTGCATGTTTGGCATAAGCTACCGGCCTTTCAACATGCAACTTCAAAGGTCATGTTAGAAGACACAGTTTATTTTATCCTTAGGGTCAATATGACATTTTACTTTAACCCTATGGACATTTTCAGCATGGATCTTTGAGCTGTGACTACACATAGAGGTTGTATTGCATCATCATCAGACGTGCCCAATGGCATTAGAAGAGACATTACACTATTTCTTCATGGCCAGACATCGCAGTTTACAGTTACTTCAGTCAATGTTCTCTAGTTTAAGAATTATCGATGCTGTGTTTCACTTCGACGCTATGAGTGAGGGATTATGCCATTTTGTCAATAGAATTAGTCTCCGTGTATTCACGGCGGGAAGGTATGATTCGGATTTCAATCTATCGTCAGTCGTCACTCAGGGTGGATCGATTTTATTTTAGTTTACTTTTCAAAAAGTTCATATCAGTAAATTTTATCAATATTTTCATGTTCAAGAAAGAATTGTGTTTTAATAAGAACGCGACGTTTATAAATATTTATATTATGTGTGTCTAAGAAATGACTGTTGATTGAAAAGGTTACAAATGTCTGCACTGATATATGATTTTATGTTCACAGGATAGAGCCTGTCACCCTCCCTGAGGTGTACTATGTGGTGAATGATAAGGACAGGTTTCCGGAAACAGCCATCCTGTTTTTCCTGGGCAACTAGTACACCGATAACGCTATATAGAATATATATGTTTGATGCATAGGAAGCAGTTGTCTAATAAGCGAAATGATGATGTATAGTTTAAAACGAAACATGACTGACGAGACAATCAAAACATTGATTCTGTTGTGTTTGTATGGAGTATAGGGGTGAATAGTGGAGGCGCACGTATTTATATATATGTATATATATATATATATATATATACACGCACGCACGCACGCACGCACGCACGCACGCACGCACGCACGCACGCACGCACGCACGCACGCACGCACGCACGCACGCACGCAAGCACGCACAGCCACACACATGCACACACTATATACACGATTTCCGCGTGTTGCGATCGATTTATATACTTTGAGGCTCAGAGTCAAATTAGTTTCAAAATATTCAAGAGCATGTAAAGGAAATTGTAAATTTATCAAAGACAAACAATTCGTACAGTTGACAGACTGTTCCTGCTTCATGACGCAGTTATAATCTTTCTCATACTGTGACGCCGGCTTATTTTGTGACGTAATTGATTATGACGTCCAATACTTCAGCGGCAGATCAGATCTCTCTATTCAGATCTAACATGTAAATTGCCTTCAATCTTAAGTATGTAGTTGCCATGGTAAGTTTACCCTTCCTGATCATGGTGTTGTCTTCAAAGTGATGGTTATGTTAATATTTCAGTGACTTGGATTTTTTTGTCTTATTATTCCCACGTTTTAAAACATTGTAATCGCCTCCGTCCGTTTGTCCCTCTGTCCGTCCGCCACGCTATCTCCTCCCAAACCAGTGGGTGGAATTAAATCAAATTTGCTGTGTCGGTTACCCATATGAGTCCGTGTTGCAAGACGATTGTTAGAATTGGCTCAGCCACCAGGGGCGGGGCATGGGTCAAAAGGTCAAATCACTTGTAACACAACTCCTCTGAAATCGTTAGACGGAACTCAACCAAATTTGATATCTGAGTTACCCATATGATTGCGGAGTGCAAGAGGCCATTAAGATTTGGCTCTGCCCCACGGGGCGGGGGAGTGGTCAAAAGGTCAAATTTCAACCTGCAATAATCGATTGTAACGCATCTGCTCCGAAACAATTGGACGGAATTCAACCCAATTTCGTGTGTGAGTTACCCATATCAATGTGGAGTCGATGAGCACATTTATATTTGGCCTCGTCCACAGGGGGTGGGGGTGGGGGTGGTGGGCTAGGTTCAAAAACCCAAAATGGATTAATGGAACTCCTCTGACACTGTTGGACGGAATTCAACTAAATTTAGTATGCCAGTTACCCATATTAATGTGGAGTGGATGAGGACATTTGCATTTGGCCCCGCACCAAAAGGTCATGAAATTGATTGTACTGCAACTCCTCTGAAATTTCTAGACGGAGCTCAATCACATTTGATATCTGTGTTACCAATATGATTGCGGAGTGCAAGAGGCCATTTAGATTTTGAGGGGTCAAAAGGTCACCTTTAACCTGCAGAAATTGATTGTAACACATCTCCTCCGAAACCATTGGAATTCACCCATATCAATGTGGTGGGCTAGGTTCAAAAGGCCGAAAATGGATTAATGGAACTCCTCTGACACTGTTGGACGGAATTCAACCAAATTTAGTATGCCAGTTACCCATATTAATGTGGAGTGGATGAGCCCATTTGCATTTGACCCCACTCCCAGGGCTAGTGGATGGGGGTCAAAAGGTCATGAAAATGATTGTAATGAAACTCCTCTGATACTGTTGGACGAAATTTAACCAAAATTGGTATGTGAGTTACCCATATGGTTATTGAGTGCAAAAGGACATTTACATTTGGCTCCGCCCCCGGGGGTGGGTTGCGGGGTGTAAAAATTTCAAAGCGGTGTACGTGGGGTTTATATCATGACGCGTCATCGACCGATCAATCTAGTTATTATTATTATTATTATTATTATTATTATTATTATTATTGTTGTTGTTGTTGTTGTTGTTGTTGTTGTTGCTGCTGTTGTTGTTGCTGTTGCTGCTGTTGTTGCTGTTGTTGCTGTTGTTGGTGCTGGTGGTGGTGGTGGCGGTGGTGGTGGCGATGATGCTACTGGTGGTGGTGTGTGGTGGAGGTAGTGGTGGTTTTGGTAAGTTACGCTTAGATGTTGTCATGACTGTCGATAGCTTATTAGTAGCAATACATCATAGCTATAATCATGCCATTAACAGACAGGAAGGACAAAGGTGTTTTAGTTTTTCTTTACGAACCCGGGCCACTGTCATAAAACGTTGGTAGATAATCCGCCCAAACATCTGGCACTGCCTCTTTTGTATAGATCTCATACGCTTTGAAGAAGTTGAACTGTGACACGGAAACGTCTTTACAATTTCTGCTGACATAGATAATTTTCCTATTGCCGCCTTTGATGACCCGCTCTTCGACATCAGTGGGTGAAAAGTGTGAGTTTAATACACGTGGCGAGGTCTGCGTATCTGCAATGTATATAATGTATAGACAACAATAACGGTATCATATCTGTTACTCAGGTATCTCACGCCATAATCAAATTGGCGTATTTCCGTCGAGAACGTGGCAAAGGGGTCCGACAGTAACCATTTGAATTGCATCTTTTTGGTGAATCTAATGTTTTTCAAAAAATGATTTACTTAAATATTTTGCAACTAATTTGAGTAGGGACTGATGCTGATACAGCTCCAAATCAAATTAGTTTGCAATGGACCTTTCCAGTTTATCCAGCAATCATATGTCGTTATAACCAACTATGCGACATGCAACTTACATCATAATCAATGGCGTCATGGATGACGTTTATACGTTCATCACGAGCACTTACTCGATGCCAGACTATGCGTTGTTGTAGGAATTGTATGTCTTTCCTATGTAATAAACATAATGTTGAATATTTTGAAACTAATTTCACCCAGTCAAGATTACCTCTATAATATTTTGGAAATTGATAGTCAAGGAGTTAACTACTTTGACATTAACATGCTGACATTAAATGCACAAACCTTTGTTATGGGAGTCGTCCTGTACATCAGTCAGGTGAAATCCTCTAATTGAAGAGTAATTACAAATTTTGTAATCAACCGTCCAATAACAGAATAAGCAATGGTTAAATACTGTCTACCGGTGTAAAAATGTAGCATAAAGTGATATTTATGTAATATGCAGAATCGCATGACCCTGCATGTAGAAATAGATTTTTCTCACTTTGTCAGAGAGAGAGAGAGAGAGAGAGAGAGAGAGAGAGAGAGAGAGAGAGAGAGGAGAGAGAGAGAGAGAAAGAAAGCGCGCGCGTGTCAAACAAACATGACCCACCCGACCTAGTTTACTATTGCTGATTCCTAGTCAAACGTATGCATATTTATTTAGATATGACAGAAATGCTGCATCATTCTGCATTTCAAAATTCTGCTTGCTTTTTACTACTAATGATGTAGTTATCTTACCAATGACTGGTGGCAAAGTCTCCAATCTGCCGTAGAATTTCAGTCATAGCTTTGTGGCAGGGGAAAGCCTCACTATGATTCTTACCAAACATCCCACATTTTTAGATCAACTGCCATCATATCCTACTCTGGAAGAACTTCAGTGAATAAGTCAACACTCATCATTTCCCTATCATTTTAGCCTAGGCCCATGCCGAATGATAGGTTCATAACTATCTGGAAATCTTTGAACTGTGGATCTTTCCATATGATAGGCTATGCATTTATGCATATGCCTAAGAAAAATGTCTTTGCGACATTAACAATTACACACCATCTTCTCAGGCCTTTTTACATCCTTAAATACTCGTCATTTAGTCTGGATATAATGTATGGTGTGTCATGTGGTCAACACAATCCGCCAAAACATCTGCTTCTCCCATACGTTGTGAGAACACGTCCTGGAAATGACGAAATAGTTCAGTCATTAAACAGGCTTGGGCATATGTTAGCTTACAGACAGTTGGAAGAATGGCACTGCTTTATGTACCCAGCAACTAGCCGCGACAATAGGTCAACCAATTGTTCTTCCAGCCACCATTCACCCACATGCATTCAGAAATCGTGCCTCGGACAACATGAGCATAATTTAAGAGACTCGCAGACAATGGGCATCCCTATTCTCCTAGATAGTACTAACCATAATCAAAAGTATTTCAACCCCAAGCACTTACCGGTATAATATGTGGTCCGCATCCACTGCTAATCGCCGATTCTAAGTGACAAGAAAGGAAAGAAGCAACAATACCGGCATCAAGAATTGCTTTTGGTAACATGCCAGGCAAACAGATACACAAAATCAGAAAGTTTCCAGTTGAAGTGTTTTCAACATAAGTGCAAGAGACTGGGTAAGTAGTTTCAAATGTATTATTTGCTATCTACCTATCACTCACCAATTCACCACTGTGTTTGAAATCCTTAACCAATCAGAACTTAGCAAAACAGACCCGCTATTGAAAGCCATTGTAGTATTAATGAAAGAAGCTCTATTCGAAATGGCAATAGAAATTAGCCGTAAACACAAAGACAGATGTAGTTCTGCGAATGGATCATCCGTCATCCGTAAATGGTTTCAGGATGATGGTCTCAAGGACATATTTATTGACTCAGGTATAGTCTTAGTCGGCGGAATCCTTGATGACAATCTCTGTCAGAGAACGCAAGTATGTCTATGAAGCGTGACTGAACATGGTCAGAGTTCATGCTTTAGGTAGAAGATCACCTTCTGCCATTAGATACTCACTTTTGGTTCAAGTGACTAGACCTTACCAACGTAATATTGAAGACTTGTTGCACGGACCAGATTTTGTAGCATTAGTCAACATTTGGAGAGACTATTTAAAACACCTTTTCAATAACAATGGCAAGTTGTCCGCATTTTGGATGCCTCACGTGGATTTAGTAGACAATGTATTGCTTGGACTGTTACGTTTTTTCTCCTAAATGTTACCGGGCATTACACCACAAAGCCACTAATGAAAAATCCCATGGTACCTTAATTATACCACATATATGCCGACATATTATGCGCAAATGAGCAATATTTAGTACATTTTACGACATCTGAGAGAAAGCGCAAAAGAGCAAATCGCAACTTCATAATGGTGGCTAGCAGAGGCAAAGGATTAAATGACCAAGACGCAGCATCAGCAGATATACGCCTCGTACAATTCTGAGTCAACTTATTTGCTGAGAATCAAGACTTCATTCGCGTCGCTATCGCAAAAAGAAATTCCATGATCCATTTAAAACGGACAAACGGAAAAGGTGGAATGAGGTGAGAGCAGACACGTTTGGCCGCATCATCGTGATGGCATAAGGGGGCAACCTCCGCTCGTTAGATCCTATTCCCATTTTCCTGGCACGCTGCCTTGTGAATTGCCACCACCAGAAGGGTTTCTGACAAAGACGAACAAGGCTTCTTTGGCTACAAACTTGATGGAGAATGTGAGAGCAACAGAGGAGTTGCTGGGAAGTCAGCAATTGTTGCGGATGAAATGAACCTAGTGCAGTGATTAAAATCTGAACAAGATACGGCTGGAGATGTAGTTACTTTAGTTCTGACTATGACACCGAGGGATGGAAATAGAATTCAGAAGATTTATGTTGTGTTTTACACATAGCAAAAGATCTCCATTAAACAGTGAAAGGCCACTCTGGGCATATACTACATGGTATGGGACTTTCGCAAATTATTATACAATGGAGGACGTGTTTGAGGCAAGTAGAGCAGAAAGCCAGTGACTTTCCTAGTCAATGCATGGAAGAATGAGGAGTATATATAGATGCTACATGAGAAGGCACACGTTGCTACCTCCAAGGAAAAAATATGTAAAAACTACACATGAAAGCAATGAGTGGTGGTGTCACTGACAAGCCAATGTAGATCGAATTTGGCATCACCACCATGATTGTCATTGTGTTTATACAGCAGACAAATGTGCTTCATTGGAAGGCCGGTTATCCCTGATTGCGGTCAGAGTTGAGGTCTGTGCTAGCATATCAGTGTGAGTTTTGAAGTAGTGGTTTGACATAATTTTACATAAAACACAATCAATTTGCTTAAAGATAAACAATGTGCTGCTCATCAGACCTTGTTGAACGTTACATCACGCAACACATAACATAGGTCAAACATAATCTCCAATTCCTTTCGGAAAGTGTCGGAAGCTTGCAAAAAGACACTTGTATGACGACATCTATGTATAACTGTCACTGTAAAACTGTAAGAGCTGGCCAGCTCCAAAGGCAGAGCCAGATCAGCTGGATGCATGCCACAGCTGACACCTCCTTACTACCACCCAACTTCGCTGACTTCTGCATGCTCTTCAATAATGCGTTATGCACCATGCACAGCCAGCAGAGGAGGTCACTGCGCACATCTGCTAAACCCGCTACATTAGGATTTGAAAGAGGCGGGACTGGGTACGCAGAAAACCAAAAACTTTGGAAAACTAAGGAGTCAGGGTTAGGATAGCAAACACTGGCCAAAAAATGACTTATAGACCTTTCCATTTTTTGCTATGCCCCGCCCATCTCTAGCTAAGCTCCACCCACACCTCGCTCGTCTTGGGATCGATCGATCGCTGAACTCTCTGACTACCAATTTCCAGAAAACTATACACAATTCGTACCCCCGTATCGGACTATTAAGAGTTAAAGACGGGTTAAATAGAATCATTTATGATGTAATGATTATGACGTCATCATATACGTCATATGACGTCAGATGATAGATGGGTACTCTGGAAAGGTGCGTGCGTGCGTGCGTGCGTGCGTGCGTGCGTGCGTGCGTGCGTGCGTGCGTGCGTGCGTGCGTGCGTGCGTGCGTGCGTGCGTGCGTGCGTGCGTGCGTGCGTGCG
>CM067372.1:145928095-145945595 GCA_034401795.1 Chaetoderma sp. LZ-2023a
AACGTGTACTCCAAATTGATTGGTTGTACACTGGGCATGCGTACTAATAAACCTATCACCTATTAGTAATAGGATTAATAATTTTAGCTTCGTAGCCACATGTACCATACAATACGTATCGCAATTTTGGTTGTGGTATGATACCATGACAGTACACCACCACTACCCATACCAATACGCCCACCACTAGCTTAGTATAGCCTGCTAGCATAGCCTACGGGCATAGCCTGCTAGCATAGCATATCCTACCATTTTAGCATAACCTAGTCGACTAGCTGACTTCAGAGATTACCATAGCCTAGCTGAATATCCTCCCGGCCTGGCATACTGATATGGAGTACTGTTCTAGCAAACTAGGCTAATCTACTAGCTTACTGGTCTCTTGACCTATCCTATTCTACACACATAACCTACTGGCATGAGCTAAAATCCTAATGGCCTATCCCACTTCTAGTCTATCATACTGAGCTTGCATACCGGCATAGCCTGCTAGCCTATCTAACTAAACTAAAGGAGTCATATACTAGCGTACTGGCTTAGCCTACTAGACTAACCTAAGATACTGAGTTAGCCTACTGGCCTACTCTACGAGCCGGATCTGCTAACGTCGGATTCTAGCGTATACCTAGTCTAACCAACTAACCTACTAACTTATCATACTAGCAGAATCTACTCGCCAACTGGCATAACCTACTGGCCGAACCTAATAACATAGCCTTGGCTACTGGGTTATACTAGCAAACTAACCTACTGGTTTGGCCTACTAACCTATTGGTATTTCTCCCATGTCTAACCTATAGGCTGTATTGTTATATACATATACAGTGCATAGTAATGATGGTACTCCTAATGGAGGGGCTTTCGGTTTTGTTATGTCAAATAAGGATGTGTACAATTTATATCTGATCGGTCGTATCACTGATGCTATCCATACCCACAACCCGTAGACGTAACACAAGCCTAATGACATAATATAACCTACTGGCCTAACCTAGGAGAATAATCTACTGGCATGACCTACATAACCATTGGCTCGGCCTACTAACCTACTAACCTACTAGTCTGGCCCACTAGCAAAACCTACTGGTCTAGTATATTGGCCTACTGGGCTATCCTAGTAACCAGGACTAACCTAGTGGCCTAGCCTACTAGCCGCGTCAAGACCTCTAGCCTTTTCTACTGATCTAACCTACAGAGCTAACCTAATACCATTTCTTGAGCAAGCGTCATTCCAGATAAACCATTGCATGTGAGGTGGTATGCCCTTGCTATAATTCATCTTTCCAGAGTAGACATCGATGATTTGACGTCATATGACGCCATCATCAGCTAAGCAGCTTGTAGGATGACGCCATAATCATTACGTCATAAATGATTATATTAGGCCCGTCTTTAACTCTTAATAGTCCGACACGTAAGAATTCTATGTCTCTACTATTTAATAAACACGCTATTGAATATTTTGAAACCAATTTGAGTGGGCGTTGTTGCTGCCATAGCACTCTGTCAAATTAGGTTCAAAATATTCAACAGCTTACCTGTATAGTTTTCTGGAAATTCATAGTCAGGGAGTTCAGAGATCGATCGATCCCAACACGAGCGAAGTGTGGGTGAAGCTTAGCTAGAGATGGGCGGGAGACATATAGCCGAAAATGAAAAGGTCCTTTGTATTCCACCGTCAGGCGCTGATGCAAATATCATGCACGGCGATGTGTATAATAGGGTCAAGATACCTGAAAAAGTAATAGTTAGCGTCCCTGAAAAAACACATGTCCGTGATTGCCGAAACGCGCATTATCATTTTTTTCTTTGCAATGAAATGGCGAAAATGAAGTGCGATACAGTATTTACAAAATGAACCCTCAACAAAATATCATTCGGAACAGGTAGTCGTTTATAAAATTTAATTCGGCATTATCGAGATATCGCAGTGTTAGGGAAAGTTTGGCCCATTTGACGGATCATGAGCGTACATCTATTCGCAATAAAAATACGTCTAAAAGGCTTTAGTCAAAACTCTCGTAATCGTAGGACCAAGCGCGCAGTTACCCCATCAATTGCTTTTCAAGTCATTACTAAATTAAAAAAATTACTATGTACATTCCTACAACTTACCTTCATAAACTTGTCCGACGCTGATGTATCCCGTAAAACAACTAAATGTCATCAGTACACGCGCCTATATATTATATATACTATCTAAATCTAGGACGATAATTTCCTTGCGGGTAAACTAGGTCCAGATATTCTATGTTACACACGCACGCACGCGCAGTGACTCAACACCAAGCAAATAGAATAGGTATGCATATATGCGTGTCCGAGCTTACAATATATTACCCTAGCGGTAATCCCTGCGGAAGACTAATATTTCCCTCGTCATAATTTGCCCCTGGAAAACAACATGTCTATGCTTAACACTTTCACGGAGAAATCCCTGGAAAAATAAATTCTTAATGATATAAAAACTTAATCGGTTGACTATTTTGAAATTAATTTGACTGGAAGGTGTTGCTGCTAAGGTTTCCAGTCAAATTAATTTCAAAATATTCAAGAATTTCCCTGTATGGTTGCCTTGAAAGTGAGATATAGGGAATTCATCGGTGAAAGAGTTAATAGAGTAATGCGATTTATTGTCAGTAAAACGGTTTATAACGGACATTTCCAGTGTATCCATCAATTGCATGAAATCGTAATCAACAACGTGACGTGTAGGCTGCCGTCATAATCAATGACGCCACGAATGACGTATATAAGTTCGTCACGAACGCTTAATTGATGACGAACTAAGCGCTGTTGTGCGAATTGTATGTCTACAATAAACATGCTGTTGGATATTTTAAAACTAACTTGGCTGGGCGTTGTAGCTGCCATTGACAGCAACATCATCTAGAAAGTCAGATTACTTTCAAAACATTTAGCAGCTTACCTGTAGCCTATCGTTATCTGGAAACTGATAGTCAGGGAGTTCAGGGATCGATGATTCCCAACACGAGCAAGGAGTGGGGGAGCTTAGATAGAGATGGGCGGGGAATAGCTAAAACAGGATTCCGCCATTGTATTATGATAAAAACTAGATACAGTACGCAGCGTTTCACTGCTCTAGTTATCGAACTGTTGTATCTGGCGCAAGTTCAACGACCTTCAATTAAATACGCAGAGTCACCGAACGCGGGCAAGCCATGTGATAATGTAGCACAGTGGCTAGCGATGGCTTATCCCCTCTTGTGTCAACAGCGCCTCAAAGCTCTCAACATACTACTTGATATATCAGTTACTCATTTTGATGGTCAGTGTTTCAATATTGTCAATTCAAGATTTAATTTTAGAAGATTATTTTTGTAAATTTAGCACTGAATTTTTTCCCCGCCGGGTTGACCATTAAAAGGGTAAAGGTAAAGACAATTTTAGTGTTTACTTAGCCATTATCTATCTGCAGGCCGAGGGGAGAGTATTTCTGAAAATTCACCGGTAGAATAACTGGCTCGGTTACCGAGCCAGTCATTCTAGTGGTAAATATTAAAAAATACTCTTCTCTAGCCCTTTCAAATAGCCATGCTTGAAGACAACTGCAAAGTTGCCTAAAATCTTTAACCCTTTCAACGATAATAACCAGAAATGCGAGATGGTGTGACGTAAGAAATTTTCTGTTCAACATTTTGAAATTAATTTTAACATTTCTATCTCCAGAAATACACTATATAGATGAAATAGGGCTTCTACGGTTCAAGCTTTTCTGGACGAGAATACCTAACACACGGCTCGTTCTTTGCCTCCGCCCCAGGACTCCCACAATTCTAAACCCAGCCCTGTGTAGCACAGTTCACCGTCGGGTGCGTACAAGACTGCCAGGTCCGGGATGGTCCAAGCTCACCCCTCCGTTGGCCATATACGGCCCGCGCATAAACGGCCATTCCAGCAGGAGAACGAAATAATAGTCAGTGAGATCGCCTTACGCACTTGAGCGCAATGAGAGGTAAACAAACATTGACACGTTAGCAGGTGGAGACTGGCAACTTATGCTTGCTCATATTATGGCAATCCCGTAATATGGGCCCGTCCCCAAAGATTTTGGTATGTATTAATATCAGAATTGAATGAGGAATTTAACACTCTGAACAGAAATTAAATCGGTTCAGATCTGGCGAAGATATGGCAAAATTAAAACCGACTCTTTTGGAGTGCCTGAACGCGAGAGAGAGAGAGAGAGAGAGAGAGAGAGAGAGAGCGAGACACGATTTCTCTAGCTACATTTCTTTGCAAACAACACGCGCTCTGATTGGCTGAGCCGGCTGGCACAGCCTCTCATCGAATATAAAAGGCGTTCTCAAAGCCAAAGTCAGATATTTTGCCCTAGGCGCATGAGGTGTCAGGTCCGAGGGGAAATATGTGTAAGCGAATGATTTGCTGTGTTGCATGGCCTATATAGTATGTTATCTGTGATGTCATTCTATGAATGTTACTAAATTCTTGAAAACTTTTTATCTGGCTTGACTATTCCACTTAAGGATCGTGACATTGCCATGAATTGATGACCCAGAGTATGTGAGTACATGCCCCAAAACACCTGTCCACACTGTCTGTTTTCTCCTTCTTTTTCTTTCAGCATTGTTCCCCTCCTTTTCTTTCAGAGCCAGAGCTGGAGCTGGAGCTAAAATGCAGCAACGAAAACAACAATGACAGAAGGGCAGAAAGACATATGGAGGACTGGAATGGACAACAGAACAACAGATGGGCCGGCCTGGCGGCGGACCGCGAGGGATATGGACGTGTGTCCATCTCATTCGTGGTCCGTAGGCAGGTATGCTTGTCTGTCGAACAGACTGACAAACCAATCAACAAATGGACAGACTGACGGACAACTCTGGGCACAGCAAGCTGCTGGAGTACGCTTAAGCAATGTACTTGGCCCCACTTGCTCAGTCTTCTCGGATGGGACTTTAAACTGAGGTCCCGTCATACAGTGCCCATCACTGTGTGAACGTGAGCTAGGGTTAGGTAGGCAAGAAATTTCGGCATAGTCAAAGTAAACCGGATGCTGAATGGATCCCTCCTCGGATGGAACCACGCAACATACGGATTACAAAACCAAAACCAAATTGCTAGAATTAGAATCTTTCGGAATTTTCGAGGGGACTATGGAGGGATGTAACCCGGATGACTGATCGAGTTCGTCCTCGGACGGACACAGTCACCATACGGGCTACCTAACCAATCAAAATCAAACAAGTGCGCGCTGGTGCCTGCTCGGATGATGGCCAGAAGACCAAATGGGTCCCAGGACCCGAAAGACCCCACACCCCAACCTCCCCACTCCCCCCAAAGGGGCCGGGAGGTCTCTGACCTAAAGCCCCCCCACCCCTTGGGTGCATCAGGTCATAAGACCGTACGCACCTCCCCCGACCCAACACCTACCCCATCCCTTCCCCACCCCCGTTAGGTCCAGGTTAGGCCATCCCCATTACACACGCCCAAGCATGAGGAGCAACAAAAAAAAAGCCATGGAAAAGAACAGCAACATGAGACAAAATCGAGAGACAACGATCAACACACACACACACACACACACACAGAGAGAGACACAAGCTAATGCACAAACCGACGTCACAAGAATTCACAAGAATTCAACAGAAACCATAAAGGCCAGGCGTGAGTCTAGACCCTAGCATTGGGAACTAGCATATAAACGCCTCAAATATTACAACACACACACACACACACAAAGTCAGATAGAAGGGAGGCGGACTCGGTCCAAGTGGCAGCATTCTCACAATCTCTGCCTACTGCTTTAAAACACTAGATTTTTCGCCATTCAAACAGCTGCATTTTTCGGCCATTAGTGCTAGCCTTGATCATTTTCGACACCAATTTTTCTTTTCAGTTTGCTTAGTTAGAATTTTCGCGAATTTTACCGAAGGAGACGACACAGCACTGGTATACTGGTAAAGTTTACTCAGCATTACTAGGCCTATTCTACCTCTTCTCTCTCTACACTTCCGTTTTTCACAGCCTACTCTACTCATCTCATTGACACACTAATCCTACTGCATTCTATCCTATCTCTCATACTGTACCTTCTAAATTTTCCTATGGCACACTACCTTCTAACTAACTCACACCGTAGGGTAAGCAACATGGAGGAAGCTGACTTCCTCAAACAGCTTCTTGAAGTGGCGCATGATACTGGTGGTGGTCAACTGGCCACAGCCAACTCAGCGCCAAATGGTGGCAAAGACAGTGATGTAAGCGCTGCCAAGCAGGGAGCCACTGGTGGTCCAAGCAGGGGTAGGGAGGGAAAGTCCTGGGAGGGAGTGAGTGAGGGGTTAGCGTCACTACTCACCTGGTGGGGGGGGGGTGTAGGGGCTGGTGAGGCGGACCTACATGGCGAATTGGCAATGGGAGAGTTCTCCCATGAACAGGTGGCCATCTCCAGAACACACCACAAAGCTCCCCTAAGAAGGGTGGTGTTTCACCAGGCCCGAAAAGAAAACGGAGGGTCGGGGTGTTAGAGGAGGGGGAGGATGTGGGAGGAGGGGAAGGCACTCCCAGCAAGAGGTCTCGGGACAAGGGGGGTTCCCCAGCGGGAGGGAGAGTCCCAACCATCGCGCAGAGCGGGGGTTCCCCGGGTGGTACGCCCAGTAGTGACGGGAGGTAGGTGGGCCATAAGTGGGGGGGAGGCAGAGAGATGGTACCCAGGGAAGGAGGGTCAGGGTCAAGGTACTCGCGGGCGATGATTTTGCGGGGTTAACCCGCATGGTAATCTATATGCTACTGTATGCCATGGTGGGCATGCTGGCAGGCCTGGACAAAAGGGATGGGGAGGTTTTAGTAACCTCCACCAGTGAATGGCAGCTCCAAATGCTGCTGAAAATTACAACGATAGGCAGCCACGTGGTGTCTATTGAAGAATACACCACCAAAAACACCAGACAAAGCAAAGTGGCAGGTGTCATATCGGGAGTCCCAAGGGACTTCACGAATGACGACATAAAGGAAGAAATGAACGAGCAGGGGGGAACACAAAGTGTAATGGGTGGGTCGGATTGGCGGAACAGCCAGACCGACCTATGCAGTGAAACTGGTGTTCAATTCAGACGCACTGCCAAGTAAGGTTAAACTGGGATGGATGACCTTCAAAGTCAAACCATACATCCCAGAGCCCGCCCGCTGCTTCAGATGTCACCTGCTGGGTCACGTGGCCAAGCACTGTAGAACCAAAGCCAGCGCATGCGTCAACTGTGGAGGGAATCACAAACGTGAAGACGGCCAACAGATGCCCCCCCCCCCTCCCCACTGTAGAAATTGCAAGGGGAACCACAGTGCCACATATCGTGGATGCCCGGCTTTGCAAAAAGCCAAGAACATCCTCAAGGGTAAAACGACAAATCAGGTATCATATGGGGAGGCCAAGAAGAGGGTCACTCAGCAAATAAGCAGGGGAACTGAACAGCCAGCTGGAATACCAGCACCTGGACCAGCCACACCTCTTGAAAGAACAGCATGGCAGAAAAGGGCTGAATCTGTAAGGAGGAAGCTGGCCACCCCTGAGAGGGACCGCTCAGTGATGAGACATCAGAAAAAGGTGAGGAGGGTCTTACTGAGCCACCCACAATAGAGACGGCCACGCCCACGCCCCCCCCCCCCCCTTGGCCAAAAGGCAAACATAAACGCCTAAAAAACCGCCTGCAAAGGGCCTAAAGTCATAGGCAGTAGCAGGGGCCGAAACCAAAGGGCTTAACCAATCGGCACCAATCGGAACATTGGAGGTAACACTAGTGGAAAAACAGGTTAACAAACCTGTGAACCCCACTAGCAGTAGTAGCAGCTGCAGTGACCCGCCGGCCGAGATTACCAGAGGGACACCAACGAGCGAGGTAAGACCGACCCCGATTGGTGGAGATCATAAAATTGTTTTAAATATCCAAACTTTCAGACTGATCATAGAGACGATCATATCATCAGTTTGCATTGGCAATGAGGCAGCCAGGAACAAGGTTGATGTCGACGGTCTCGTTGCGAAATTCGTAGAACATTGCGCCTGTCCAAACTAATCATGGGGGTCAAAATTCTTCAATGGAACGTTCGAGGCACCCGGTCTAATACCAAACTTGACGAATTGTGGAACACATTCCACAACGAAAATGACCACCCAGACATTATATGTCTACAGGAAACCCATCTGAAACCCAACCAGGATTTCAAAAGGTACAACTACAATGTCGAAAGACAAGACCGTACCGCAGAATCTGCAACCACCTCTAGGGGTGAAGGCGGTGGCGGCATAGCGACCCTCATAAAAAGTAATCTTTCCTACAAAAGATTGCCACAACGTGAGAGTAGCATAGAGCACCTTACAATAGAAATAGAAATCAATCACGAAACTATTAAAATTGTCTATAGTCCCAAGTTGCACTCTTCCTCGGACTATGACAAGCTCCTTGAAGGCCTAGAAGGTGAAACAATACTTCTGGGCGACTTCAACTCCCACCATGCCCTATGGGGGAGCAAAACCACGAACTCCAAAGGCCGAATAATAGAACAGGCTATTAACAACTACAACCTGTGCCTACTAAATGACCATAGACCCACCAGATATAACTCTAGTGATGGGGAATGGTCGGTCTTGGACCTTTGCATCATAACACCTGGCTTTCGACCACCCCCAGCTGGGACATCCAAGACCAGCTCCTCGGCAGCGACCACCTCCCTATCAAAATACAGATAGGAAGCCTACATAGCAAGAACGAGGCGCCACTGCACATGAACAATTGGAATCTGAACAAGACCAACTGGACTGAATACAAGCACATAATGGCCATGGAGCTGGAGACACCGATCACTAGTACCAGCACCGAGGAATATTATGAGCAATGTATGGGGATTCTCTACAAGGCTGCCAACTCAGCCATCCCCCAATCAAGGCCAGACAATAACCGCAAACACAAACGCGTGCCTAGGTGGAACAGCGAGTGCCAAGAAGCAATAAAGCTCAAGAAAATAGCCTGGAATAGACTAAAGAGAAACTTCAGCAGTGAACGCCTAGTTGAACACAATAGACTCCAGGCCAAGGTAACAAGAACCATCAAAAAGGCAAAACGCGATCACTGGCGACAATACTGCTCTGAAATCACTCGGTTCACACCCTCGAGCCAAATATGGTGCAAAGCGAAAGCTATTGCCAGCGAAAAACCAAGTAAAAAAACCCTACCCACCCTCATGGCAAATGGGGTAAGTGCATGCCAATGACAAGGAAAAATCTGAAGCGCTTGCCACAGTCTTCATTGCAACCAGTAGCAATGATAACCATGACCATGACTTCGTAGCAACCAAAACAAATGTCGATGAGCATATCAATCACCTGTTCAGCTCAGGGAAATGCGAAGATCTTAACAACCGAGACATCAACAAAACCTTCAACAGAATGGAGATTGAGCAAGCCCTTGGCAGAGGCAAAGGTTCCTCACCAGGTGAGAATGGCCTGAAATACGACATGCTTCGTAATATGCCAGAGGAGGGTAAACAAATGTTACTCAATCTCTATAACCTCGTATGGAGCTCTGGAAAAATGCCCTCAGTTTGGAAAACTGGGATCGGGGTTCCTATCCCAAAACTAGGGAAGGACAAAACTGACCCAAGATCATACCGGCCAATCTCCCTGACGAGCTGTCTATGCAAAGTCATGGAGAGGATGATCAAAAACCGTCTAGAAAATGAGTTCGAACATAACGGTCTACTCCACCCTTGGCAGAGTGGCTTTAGAGACTGACTGAGGCAGCCAAGAAAGTCCTAGATGCGGGAAGAGGAAACACAACAATAGGAGTTTTCTTAGACGTTGAGAAAGCCTTTGGTATGGTGTGGTGAAACGGAGTCCTAAAAAAGCTCTATGACTTTGGTTACCGTGGCCGCATCCTATTCTGGATACGAGATTTTCTCGATAACAGAAGGATTAGCGTCCGCGTTAATGGACAAATGTCTAGGGAACAAACATTGGAAAACGGCACCCCACAGGGTGGTGTAATACGTCCCCATCTGTTCAATATCATGATGAGTAATCTACCCAAAGACATTGAAAAAGACCATGCACTGGGTCCCAACGCAATAGGCGGGTCTATTTTTGCTGGAACAAGTATGCGAAGATAGACCGTGCACGAAAGACCATGCAGAAAGTTCTGGACATAGTCTCACGGTGGTGAAAAAAAAATGGTTTCAAACTGTCTGCGGAAAAAAAAAAAAAAAGTCACTTTTACCAATGTTAAATACATAGGCCATGATGCAAATCTGTACCTCAATGGACGGAAAATCAAGACATGTGCTGAAGCCAAATTCCTGGGACTAACATTTGACGGAAAGCTCACGTGGAACCCCCACATCAAGAGTCTGAGGGAGAGATGCTTCAAGCAATTAAATCTCCTTCGCTCATTAACAAAGCACACCTGGGGTGCAGACCTGCCGAGCACGCTTATGCTATACTGCGGCCTAATCCTGTCAAGGATAGACTATGGATGCGAAGCATATGCCACGGCGAGCAAGTTACGTTAGAAACCATTGACACCCTCCAAACAAAATGCCTGCACATTTGCTGTAGTGCCTCACAGAGTAGCCCTCGAGACGCAATCAACATAGAGTGTGGAGAAATACCATTAGATCTGCGAAGAGAGGAATGGCTTCTCAAAGTCTGGACATACCTACAAAGCTCTGCACCGACCCACCCTACCAGGGAGGTATGTATTCCATGCAAGGAGCACCTAAGACACAAGGTACTGCCCAAAATGACCAAAAAGACCAAACCACCAGGCATGTTAATGACAGAGCTCGCCAGTGCCACTGAACTGGTAAACGTCGAAATAGAAAGCTCAATGCCGGCTCCTGACCCGCCATGGCTACTTCCGCAGATCAAGGCGCATGACAGCCTATCCTCACAGATAAGCAAGAAAGACTCACCAGCGCTAATCAAGAGCTACGCTCTGGAAAACATCGACAAAAGATGGAAGGAGCACAGGAAAATCTATATCGACGCCTAAAAAATGCCCAACTCCGGTGAATGCGGAGCAGGAGTAGTCATAGGTGAACAGGAAGAAGTCCTCAAGTACAAGCTTCCGAATCACCTGTCAATATACACAGCCGAACTGGTGGCAATTAAAAAGGCTCTAGAATGGATTAAAACAGCAAATCCAGGCAAATACGTTATACTCACAGACTCACTGAGCTCTGTGAAGAGCTTCAAATCTAGCAGCAGCAAGAGCAGGGACAACCTAATCAAGGAAATCCGCAGCTGTATGCAACTGCGGTGACTGACAACAAAACTGTGGACATCGACTGGGTCCCAAGCCATGTTGATATTAAAGGCAATGAACAGGCGGACGAGGCAGCCAAGCAAGCGCTCAAAGATGGAACTATGACCAGCATAGGACTCTCAAAGTCCGAAGCGAACGCCCTAGTCAAAAGGCACATCAATAGCAAATGGCAAAGACAATGGGACGAAAGCACAACCGGCAGATTCCTGTTCAGAATCGTCCCTGGAGTCAAACGCAAATACCAAAACCACATCCCAGGACGCCAAGGCGACATTGTATTACGCCATATCAGAATGGCTCAGATCAGCGTTAACCAGATACGAAAAAAACTCAACCTGTCAGACACAGACCAATGTGAGGCCTGCAAGGAGACTGAAACTCTAAACCACTTCTTCCTACGATGCACTGAATATACAGGCATTAGAAAGGAACTCATCATTACGCTGAGAAAGGGAAACTTCAATCTTGACCCTGTAGAAGACATTATAGCAATGCGTGACCGACAGATCAACCACGAATTAATCAAGTTCGTGCTTGCATCGGACAAACACATCACATAATCAGAACACATTTTGTTTAGCATTCATTAGGCCACATCAGTCTTATTCGTGCGTGTTGATAAGCTGTGGTCGCAATGAATAATCCTACAAATTTGACCAGTAAATGTTATTGTTAAATTATGCCACATCAGTTTTATTCAAGCGTGTCGATAAGCTGTGGTTGTAAATGTTCAAACGAGCTTGCAAACACTTAAATAAAATATAATTAATATATTAGTTAGAGCTAAACTACGCCACATCAGTCTTATTCAAGCGAGTCGATAGGTTGTGGTCGTAAACGTTCAAACGAGCTTGCAAACACATACAGACAAAATATAATCAATATACCCATGCATGGCTGAGTCATGAATAAAGTATGTTTGTAAACATTCGCATTGAATGTTTAGCATTCAGTAGGACACATCTGTCTTATTCCTGCGTGTTGATAAGCTGTGGTCTCAATGAATAATTTTACAAACTCGGCCAGTAAACATTAGCGTTAAACCAATCCACATCAGTCTTATTCAAGCGTGTCGATAAGCTGTGGTCGTAAACGTTCAAACAAGCTTGCAAACACTTATCAACAAAATATAAGTAACACACTCGTGCATGCCTGTGTCATGAATTGATGACCCAGAGTATGTGAGTACATGCCCCAAAACACCTGTCCACACTGTCTGTTTTCTTTTGTTTTCCTTCTTTTTCTTTCAGCATTGTTCCCCTCTTTTTCTTTCAGAGCCAGCGCCGGAGCTAAATTGCGGGAACGAACACACACAACAACGGCAGACGGGCAGAAAGACAGATGGAGGACTGGAATGGACAACAGAACAACAGATGGGCCTGCCTGCCGGCGGACCGCGAGGGATATGGATGTGTGGCCATCTCATTCATGGTCAGTAGGCAGGTGTGCTTGTCTGTCAAACGGACTGACTAACCAATCAACAAATGGACAGACTGACGGACAATTCTGGGCACAGCAAGCTGCTGGAGTACGCTTAAGCAATGTACTTGGCCCCACTTGCTCAGTCTTCTCGGATGGGACTTTAAATTCAGGTCCCGTCATACAGTGCTAATCACTGTGTGAACGTGAGCTAGGGTAAGGTAGGCAATAAATTTCGGCATAATCAAAGTTAACCGGATGCTGAATGGATTCGTCCTCGGATGGAACCACGCAACATACGGATTACAAAATCAAAACAAAATTGCTAGAATTAGAATCTTTCGGACCTTTCAATGGGACTATGGAGGGATTCAACCCGGATGACTGATCGAGTTCGTCCTCGGACGGACGCAGTCTCCATACGGGCTGCCTAATCAATCAAAATCAAACAAGTGCGCGCTGGTGCCTGCTCAGATGATGGCCAGAAGAGCAAATCGGACCCAGAACCCAAAAACCCCGCACCCCAACCTCCCGACTCCCCCCAAAGGGGCCGGGAGGTCTCTGACCTAAAGAAGATGTTGGGTACATCAGATCATAAGACCGCACGCACCTACCCCCCCCCCCCCCCCCCCCGACCCAGCACCTACCCATACCTTCCCCACCCCCGTTAGGTCCAGGTTAGGCCCTCTCCATCCCCGACGCCCAAGCATGAGGAGCAACAGAAAAGCCATGGTCAAGAACAGCAATATGAGACAAAATCGAGAAACACCGATCAACACACACACACACACACACACACACACACACACACACACACACACACACACACACACACACACACACACACACACACACACACACACACACACACACACACACACACACACACACACACACACACACACACACACACACACACACACACACACACACACACACACACACACACACACACACACACACACACACACACACACACACACACACACACACACACACACACACACACACACACACACACACACACACACACACACACACACACACACACACACACACACACACACACACACACACACACACACACACACACACACACACACACACACACACACACACACACACACACACACACACACACACACACACACACACACACACACACACACACACAACACACACACACACACACACACACACACACACACACACACACACACACACACACACACACACACACACACACACACACACACACACACACACACACACACACACACACACACACACACACACACACACACACACACACACACACACACACACACACACACACACACACACACACACACACACACACACACACACACACACACACACACACACACACACACACACACACACACACACACACACACACACACACACACACACACACACACACACACACACACACACACACACACACACACACACACACACACACACACACACACACACACACACACACACACACACACACACACACACACACACACACACACACACACACACACACACACACACACACAACACACACACACACACACACACACACACACACACACACACACACACACACACACACACACACACACACACACACACACACACACACACACACACACACACACACACACACACACACACACACACACACACACACACACACACACACACACACACACACACACACACACACACACACACACACACACACACACACACACACACACACACACACACACACACACACACACACACACACACACACACACACACACACACACACACACACACACACACACACACACACACACACACACACACACACACACACACACACACACACACACACACACACACACACACACACACACACACACACACACACACACAGAGAGAGAGAGACACAAGCTAATGCACAAACCGACGTCACAAGAATTCACAAGCATTCAACAGAAACCACAAAGGCCAGGCGTGAGTCTAGACCCTAGCATTGGGAACTAGCATATAAACGCCTTAAATATTACAACACACCCACCCACCCACCCACCCACCCACCCACCCACCCACCCACCCACCCACCCACCCACCCACACACACACACACACACACACACACACACACACACACACACACACACACAAAGTCAGATAGAAGGGAGGCGGACTCGGTCCAAGTGGCAGCATTCTCACAATCTCTGCCTACTGAGTAGAGCTTGCTTTCTGCAGGCTACACCAACGCGGCTTGTTACGGTCAGGTTCCCTCTCCGGACATCCACTCTCCGCACCGCACCAATCTTTTGTATACTCCTAGTAGATCAACAGGAGTAACAACCTGAATTAAAAGAAGGCGCTTTATTTTGATCACCGTCACCAGCGGTGCCTTCATTGCGGTGTAAGACCTGTGGTCGTTACCATCTAAATTAGTATGTAAGAACGGTGGTGTTTTACAAGTCTCGCCAGACTTGCCGTGCCACTACAGATTCGGTTGTAGAAAACAATGGACGTATCCAGCGTCATTGAATTTATGTTTTGACCATAGTCCTGCCAAGGACATTGCTTTACACACCGTAAGAGCTATGCGACGTGGATCATCTCGTGCCAAGAAAATAATTCAACATATATGTATTTACCATCTCTACACATTGGAGACATCCGTCACTCTTAAAGCACACACAGTATAATGGTATTACTGTGAACTATTCAATATGTGCTATGCATTGGGACTTGTTGGCTACCGAGATTGGCTTTATTCTTCACTGTTTTAGAGTATGAAACACTACGGCCAGCATCCAGCAGCAAGTCTCCAGGCGGCAGCTACACCGTGCCTCAACTCATACCGCAAGAAAGCGGTACAAAGATTACGTGTGACGTTTAAACTGCACTGATGACTAATAGGTGCACCACACACAGGATCATGTCTTAGTTATGTATACCGTTATTAATAATAAATAAAGTACCGCCCTAAGTGGTACCGTAAGGTCGGATGCGACCTCCGCTTTAAGACAATATTGTACATAATGTTATGCATTGTAAACTGTGTCAGCAAATAAACGGCACCGTGAGCCGAATCGACCCTATATATCTAATGCATGTATAAATATATATATATATATATATATATATATATATATATATATATATATATATATATATATATATATATATATATATATATATATATATATATATATATATATATATATATATATATAATCAGGCATTCTCCCAATATTGTTAGTTAGCAGTAAAAACTACAAAAATATTTGGACTGCAGGAAACCTATGTTACACTATACATCAACAACAAATGCACCTCCGTATTTTCTCCCAACGGCACCAATTTTACATTAAGGTCGCTGGTCACGCTCTCGCCAGAGAACACGGCATGCCACCGTTAAACGTAGAACTATGATAGCTCGATAGGACAGGTTTTTATGCTAGCCAAGAACGGTTACGCTTCAAACGGTTATTAAAAAACTCTTCTTCGTGGTCAATAAGACCGTTGTATAAACGGTACTACTGATCTTCATAGCTGGCCATCCATATTAAGGCCTCCTAAAGTAAAGCAGAGAGTAACTGCCTTTGACTATGCTTCTATGGCCGTCTGGCCGTAGTAATTGTTTGAATACTCACCGTCAGAATGGTTAGGACCGTCTCAAGAAACTACAGCAGGTTTCTGGCCGGACAGAATCAATTTTTCGTTCACATACATACCCCGTGTATCTTCGGATACCTATTAAGAAAGACATTGTATGCCAAAGTAGGAAACACTGCGAAAATATAAATAAGGCAACACCGTTACCATCCCAGCAGTGTTCTTAAGGCAATTTTCTCCAAACCTAAAGCAACTAAATGGTAACTCGAAACCTTAGGTGATGGATAGAAACACGGATCACCATCTAACTCATAACAGTGGCCTTAGAGCTCAGCGCGCCTATGGGATAGCCACCATAGATGGAACTACGTTTCTCTCTCCCCACCATAAGTAAGCTAAAATCCGCTTTCTAAACACGCTTCCGTCAATGTGATTTGTCCATGTGTTGTTATTTGTGGTTGTGTTGCGGTATGTGGAGGGATCGCTCTCCGGCTCTGAAGCTACAACCGGACAACATGTTGCAGGCTGGGGGTCTGAGGAGAGATGCTCCGTGGGGTATCGCCAACGGTACCGAGCATCCTCGCCAGGAAGACGTATTCATTAAAGACATTTGGTGCTACGCCTTGTGCGGCCTAAAGATATATGTTTTGGACTTACAACTAAAAGTTAGTCTAGGCCATTTTAGGTATACACAAAAATAGACGGTACCAACTATAATATCTTTAACTTAAGACAACGGTGCTGAAATCAATGTGAATCAGCCACCGTATCTTCACGTACACACCGTAGGCATACAACAGTAAAATAACTATATTAGGATAAGTGCACATGATAATTTTTCTCTCTCTTTGTAGGATAGGAGGGCGGCCCTTTTTACCGCTCTCCTCCTCCGCTTCGGCATTGAAGGCATTTTTCTTTTTTGATGGATGCCCTCGTGAGGCATTTTCCTCTCACAAAATTTTGTGTTCCCTACCTTGTGCAGTGAAAGCCAACATAATTTTCCTCCTCATTTTTCGTTACCGCGGGACGTCTCTCTAGCGTTGGACACACACGGTGAGATTACATCCACCCCATTTTCACATTTTTATAGTTAGCTTCCCACTGGTTGCCTTCTCATAAGGCGCCACGGTGTGGTACCGTCGTAAA